>CM040238.1:72484832-72823574 GCA_022545495.1 Chrysanthemum lavandulifolium
GTTCTTGAGTTTAGTTAAAGAATATGAAAAGAACTTATTCAAACTATGTATTGAAATGTATTCCTTAACGTGTTGTCGCCAAATATTCCAAAACGCCTATTAATTTTCACACAAAATATAACAATGTTCCAATTTCATCCCAACAAGTGAGGAAGATTGTTTTCTTAAAAGACCTATTTATTTTCCTTCCACTTCCTTTTTATTTCATAAAAGAAAAGTCTAGGACATATAATAAAAATAGAACCGACTTTCTTTTTCTCTCAAATTGTAACTCGATAACATAGTGTAAATATTACTAAAAACATTGTTAAGTTTACTTTCCTCTCGGAGTGATTTTCAATTTATCTTGGACACATTTTTTCTTTCTAAGACTAGACGCATCACCGGTCGACGGCCTAGTCCCAATCGGTCGGTGTTGATGTGCTATGTCGGTCGACTTGATCAACCGACTTTTTTTTCGTCGCGATCGATTTAACACACTCACAAAAATCCAAAACTTCCCACTTATCCAAATATATGACCCTTTATTTATGTATTCTTTTTTCCCACTTAATTTTCACACATATAAAAAAGGGGCTTTTGCATATATATCCTCTCGAAAATGCAAAATTGCATATATATCCAAAGCATGCATAAAAACCATTGTACTATGTGTTAAAAAAACTTGTACAAAGGATATATATGCAATTATTCACTTTGGGAGGGATATATATGCATTTTTGCCTATAAAAAAAAATGTGTATGGCTTGTGTTTGTGTTTGATGAGGCGGGAGGAAGAGGAGGACTCAAACTCACTTTTGAACATTGACCAATAATCTCAACCATACAAACAAATATCCACATGTACCACTTTTGATATCTTCTGTGATTTATAACTTTATAGTATATTCATTTATATTATTAGTCCCGACCTGATCTTTATTTTTTTGCAAGATTTGAAAAAATAATAAAAAGATAAAATAAAGGCCATCTTAGTGTGATAAAAAGTCGTCTGTAAGTCGTCAGAAAAAAAAACTGATGTGACAAACAAAATAAAGGTCGCTCGAGGTCACTGATGTGCCTAATCTAATGCATAATTTTGTCTAATCAATAAACATAAACTGTATAATAATGGAAATAGAAATTGATGACGATCCTCCGATCAGTCAAGGACCCCTTCGCCTCGATCAAAATGCTTTACGAAGACCCAAGTATTTCTTCATAAGTCATTGGTGGCGAAACCATTCATCATTTACATGGTTACCATGGGAATCCGCCACCGAAGGCCTATGCCTTCGGTGTCTTCCTCAAGATGCCAAGACAAATAAGAACCTTGACTTGGTCTTCCCCATCGCTCCCACTATGTCCTTAGCTTCCCGCCAAGTCCGAGATAGTGGGGATGAAGCCCTAGCGGTTACCACAAATCGTGGACGCCCATGATCTCCGGCGCGTGCTAACACTCTAAGCTATTTTCATCACCTATAAATAGGTTGGACGAGTCATTTCAAGGGTATGTTCACTAAACACATGATTTCACATACATCATATTATTTACAACTCATATCAAATACTTACCAGACGCGAGGTGGTTCGTAGGCCCAACCCATGCGCAATCACTTAACGGTGTCTACTATTTCTTATTGCATTGGCTACAAGTTTGGCGCAAGCATATCACCCCTCATACCCTTCGATCACCATAGAAGGCCCGTCGCATTTAATTATTGTACAATCGGTGCGCCATCCGTGGGACCCGCTACTATTGGTCTCGTTATTCCAAACTTACACCCATTCAATCACTCTCACTAGTTTTACGGCATGACTCAAGGAAGAGAAGATACACCCTCCCAAGGTTTCTCGACCTTGGCACCAATCCCACCAATGATCCTAACAACCTTCCCAATATAACCGCATCCACTTTTACCACACGATCTCACCCCGAAATAACTCCCAACAACCATGCTTCAACCTCGGCTAACCCCGAATCGTAATTAGTCCAAATGCTTGTCGAAGCCAACATCAAGCATTAGAATCTTAACTAAGGGCTCGGGACGCAAGCTCGAATGTGGAGATGCGTAGGGAGTTGGAATACTCAGCGATGAGTATGACGAAGAGTTGGAAATGGAGACTAGGCCCTGCTCCTCGGGCTACACATTCGCTAAGGATAGGGTCTCCGAGAAGTCAAGGCCTAGTGGAAGGTCGGTTGTTTTGAAGACGCCCGAGAGGGCTCCGACTAGACGGGAAGGTACGATAAGGCTCCAATGGAAGGAGTCACCGAAGGATGCTACGGAGGTTAATTTGCCACCACTTTGGCGGCTCATCCGGGAAGAACCGAGGCGGGGTTCCGTTGCAGCCTTCTCACGCATCCGCATAGAAGGCAATCCATCTCAAATGAATGGGGAGGAAATCTTCCTCCTCATGGTATGTACCTCCTTTCGTGCTCAACTCACCTCGCGGGTTTATCCCACCTAATGGGCAAACTAGCAACCCCGCTTTACTCAACCATACGGAAGTATGCCCTACCGAACCTATGGTATATCCTTCAGACCACGCCGGAGTCACCCACCTTATATACCTACCGCTACCCTCAATATGTTAATCAAAACCCCGCTTGGAGTACCTCCAAATCATAACCCGCATAATGTCAATCCCTACCTACATGCCACCTTATAATCGCTTTTATTCGAGCCCATGGGCTCCACAACACCCTTCAGAAGATGGATAGAAGACTACCCTTTGCCTAATGGGTTGAAAATGCCGCGCATTGATGAGTGTCTAAATACTCATCATTTTATCTTGTTAGAATGCCAAAACATCGAAAACACTCGAAACACATCAAAATGATAAAAATATCACAAACAAGTGTTTTATATGTTTTAAATGCAAAACATCAAAATCGATGAAAAAGCGATCAAGTTTGCATAATTGGCGCTTTAGTCCCCAAGTTACAAAAGTTGTCAAAATTAGTCCTCGGTAATTCAAAACTTGCAAAATATCATTTTAGGTCCTTGAGATTCAAAAGTTGTCAAAACAAACCCTTTAAAGTTTAAAAATCACAAATTGACAACTTTAGTCCTTTAACTTTGAAAATTGTCAAAATAGTCCTTGGTTAATTTAAAAGTGAAAATTATCAAGTTTTAACCTTGTTCTATTTATAAATGACAAAATGGTCCTTATGATAAAACTTTTGAGAAATTACAATATTGGTCCTCAAGTTTTAAACTTGGCGCTTTAGTCCTGGATTTGTAAAATGGAAATTAACAACTAAGGTCCTTGTACTAATCACTTTTGGCAGGTTTGGTCCTTGTAAGAGCTTTGGAGAGTTGTTAATATCAGTCCTTGAAGGTTTGGCCAAATTACATTTTTGGTCCTTGTGGTTAACTAAGTTAAAAACACCAAACGGATCCAATATAATTCACAACCCAAGCCCAAATCCGGTCAAACAAAGGACCCGACCCAAATTTTAAATCGATAAACCGCGCTCAACTTTGCTCACCTTCCACCCCCACCCTCAAACTCAAAACCGTAGGTGGTTTTATCACCTCCACTCACCATTTCCACCTCATCCACCCTTTCCACCTCATCCCCTCCTCTCATTAGCCCACCTTGCATTTAATGCATCCCCACCATTGAACCTTTATCGCTTATCTCACAATATCTGCTTTCTCTCCAAAAATCAACCTAAACCCATGCCTACTTCACAAATTGTCTCCTACACCTCACATAACACTCCAAACTTCTTTAATTAGTTTGAAACTGCCTCAAGCTACCTTATCTCAATTTTGGCGCCAAAAGTAAGTTTAATGGCTAAGATGTGTTTGACTGTTTCAATGGTTGAGATTGTTGGTGGGATGTGATCGAAGCTTAATGGAGTATCTCAAAAGCTATAAAGAGAGAGAAGAGGCAATGGAAGTATATCTCTAGTGTAATTTTTATTGTTAATGTCGTTTTAGTTTAAACTTTTAAATTCCAGTGTTGTAAAAGCTTCAAGCTTTGTAATTTATGTTTTCAAGTTGAAATAAAACTTTTGTAAGCAACAAATTTCAGTTTCAAGTCTTATATCATGTTATGCAATTTCTACTAATTCAAGAAATCTCAAAATAATGAAATGTTGTTAGAAGCTGTTAGTTTGGACTGAGTAAGTCATATAAGCTCCTTATAAAGCTTGTTAAAGCTTTTAGACACTCTTAAAAACAGTTTATTAGAAAAATCAAAATTCACAAAAATATCAAATAAATAGCTTAAAATAAAAATCATAGTGCAATGTTCAAAAAGCTTTGGCGGGATATATAATGGATGGTCTTGGGTGTAGTGCTTATTGGTAAGCTATAGGATCTGTTACTTGGTCCTAAGTCTCAGTTTTCAGCTCAAGCCATTTGTAAGCATTTTGATCTTATTTTGGCATTTACTGTGTAAGACAGTTATTAGCTTAAATTTCTGTTTGATCATGTTCAGTAGTTGTAATTAAGTGTAATCAAACCATAAAACCAGTTGTTAGTTCATTAGAATTTGTAGTTCATATAATTTTATTTTAACAGTTAAAATAGCATTAGGATTATTATTGAGCTTTATGTTGTTATGGTCATTGTTTCACACTTATTTAATCTTAATGAATGATGATACAAGGTCTGTACTCAGTATAAGGGTCTCAATCTTTGCTTTGCTTTGAAAAAGTTTCAAAACAGCCTTATAAGGTGTGTTTGGATAAGCTAGTTTAACTAAGTTAAAGGTTGTCTATGTTATGGCTTTTGCCTTTCTTATGTTTCCTTAGTTATTAGTAGCTCAAAGAAACTTAAAACCAGTCTTCATTTTGTGAGAAAGTCAAAAATCCTTTTAATCTTCTTGTTCATCTGTCTGTTGGATTTTTAAATCTTATAATCATGGTTTTGTGTTAAGAAGTTGGTACACTTGTTCAAATCAGTATTTATACACCTTAATACATCAATAACAGTGTTTTAGATCAATCACAAGTTCATTAAAGTCAAACCTTCGCTTTCTAAAAAGTCAAAATGTGTCTTGTGAATCGGTGAGCCTATCAATTTCTCAAGCTCACACGAGTTTATAAGTTAGCTTAATCACGAGTGTTTTAACTTTTGAGAAGCCAACCTAGCTGCCTCAAGGTTACAAGTTCCTATTTTCAATTTACGACTTATTTAATAGCTTTTGTTTAGCTTATTTGTCACACCATTTCAATACAATTGCCACATGCATGTGTTTACATGCATCTTCAAGAGCTTGTAAAAGCTCTCAGTGTACCTTAGCTTATAAAATTTAGTTTTTAGAAAGTAGACCAAGCCATCTCAATAATCCAAGCTTAATTTTGAAGTTTGTAGCTTTTAGATAAAGGTGCATTTTGTTTCTATTTTGTCCATTTTCTCAAAGATTCACCGAATTTTAACTCGATTGGGTTTTCCAATTTTAATAAGCTTCTCACAAGCTATCTAGTGAACCAAACAAAAGTAATTTAGCTTTTGAATAGCTTAACCGGTCATTTAGTTGATTCAAGTCTTTGTTTTCATTTTATAGCTTATTTAAGTGCTTAACTTTTAGCTCAAAGGTGCCTAGTGATTAAACACAGTGTCCTGTGTAACAGTGTATTTTAGTGCTTATTTAGGCTTATTTTGTGCTTATTTCTAGATCTGTATGATGTCTCAGTTTTCATATTAGCTTATTTCCATTATTTAGCTCATTTTCAATTTTCACTTTGCTTATTTTTTAGCTTAAAAACCATTTTTGGCTTAAACTTTTTAGCTTATTTCATTTTCTAGCCACTGTTAAGAAAATAAGCTCTCACAGAGCTTATTACTACTTTTCATAAAAGTTGCGTTATTAAAAGTGCTTATTATCTTTAGCTTAACAAGTTTGTGTAGAAAAATTCAAAAATAAAAAGTTGCAAAAAATGGCCACTTCTTTGGATTTGAACTCGGCCACCCACTCACCACACCACACACGCACTAAACGCCTAGGGACTTTTTCGGTTATCCTTTACACTATTAAATACATAACCCTTGTTTTCGGTTTAAGCTTATACGAGCTTAATAGCTTATTTCGAGCTTATTCTTAGTAGCTTTTTCGGTGTTTGTATTTTTATAAATTTGTATTAGTATAAAGTATTTTTACAAAAGTTTGATTTTTCTAATTAGTTTTAGTATTTTAAACATTTAATTAGTGTTTTATAGTAATTAAATCATAATAAAAAATATAAAAGTCAAAAAAAATATAAATCTTTTTTCTAAAATTTTCTTTTATCATATATTTTGTAAGAAAATTAGTTTTACACTCTTAGGCCTTTTATTTCATAAATTTTACGTTTTTGCTTGCGCTCCAGCGCCATTTTCGTAAATAACGCTCGTTTCTGTTTTAAATAACGTTTTTAAGTAATTTGAGTTTACGTTTTAGTTAAAATAGTTTATTTAAGTCATTTTATTTTATAAAATCATAAACGTTCATCGCCTTTAAAAATAGTGATAGCGTTTATTTAATAGATTTTAACTTTTTAATCTTTTTAATTTGCATTTAAGTCGCTTTAATTTGTAGATTTTCTCTTTAGGTATAATTTTTCATCGAAAACCTTATCGATCACTATCCTTAGTGATCATTCTACCATCTGATTAAGTGTTTTAAAACCAATTCATCCTCCGTGGGACTTAACGACCCAGGAATTCCCTATATTCCTCTGATCTTAATTGCATTAGTGTTTGAGCAGTTTCTAGTCTATTAGACTTGACTGTTTAGCACCAATCAAATTTTAGGCGCCCCACTTGGGAGGTAGAAGCGTGTTTCTAGCATTATCGCACCTGTACTTGCACATATACCACGGTTTGTAAAAGTTTTACGTAAAGTTAATATAAATCAAAAGTTCATTAACACTTTTCCTAAAGTGTTATAAACCCAAAACAATATAAAACAACAAAACAATCGTAACGCTTTCTAGTTTGTGTTTCTTTTAAGGTGATTCTTAAAGAGATACGATTTAGTTAAGCGGACGATACCAAAAATATTGTCAAAAGTTTTAAACCCCATCGACAAATCATTACCTACGTCTTTTCGGTGGTACTTAATATACATAAAATCAACCACCGCAAATCAAGGCGAAGCACTACCTAACTGGGGTGCGACCATTAATAAGTTCCCTAACATCGATTTAAAACTTGCCTTTGTGTCACTTGTGATTTGGTGTACCTTTTTCAAAAGCCATTTCATTTGGGATTATTGGTTAAGTTCACTTGTGTTTTGCCTCATTTGTTTTGAAAATTGATTTTTATACTTAGTGCATGCTCGTTCTTCCAGCTCTACAAGTCCACTTTCGTAACTTGGAAAGATTCCTCGAGCGTGAGGACGTTCGGCTCCTTGACCGTGATCGAGGGCGTCTACCACCACCACCACCACCGCCGAAATGGCGAAGACAAACCTATGAATGAGCTTCTCCAAGCACCCATCGAGGGTTATGGAGATGCCATTGTTGTCCCAAATGCCATTGTGGTCGATACCTTCGAGCTCAAGACCGGGTTGCTTAATCTAGTAACCCAAAGCAAATTCTACGGTTTTGGCGGGATGATCCTCATGCACACATTCGATGGTTCAATAAAATTGCATCAACCATCAAGTACAAGAATGTCCCACACGACGCTATCAAGCTTTTCTGCTCCCATTCTCTCTGAGGACAAGCCGGAATTGGCTTGAGAAACAACCCCTCGTTCTATAGAGACATGGGAAGATCTAGTTACCAAGTTTGTTAGCGAATTCTATCCTCCATCCCGAACCACAAGTCTTAAGAATGAGATAATGAAATTTTCTCGTAGATTTGATGAATCATTCGGGAGGCATGGGATCGTTACAAAGAATTGCTCCGTAGTGTCCACATCATGGTTTTACCGAGTTAATGCAAATGGATACTTTCTATAATGGTCTCGAGACCGGTGACCAAGACTCTCTCAATGCCTCCGCGGAGGTAATTTCATAGCAAAACCACCAAAGAAGCCTTACAAATCATTGAAAACAAGTCCTGTGTCCGTCCTTTCCGCACTAAGACATATCAAACTCGGTCCTAATGCGGGACCTTCTACTTCATCTCTCGTGAGTACATCTAGCACCGATGGTAAGATTGATAAACTCACGGACATTGTTCGAGCTTTGGTTCTTGCTAACCAAAGAAAGTCACATTCACTCAAACACCATCACATGGTGAAGTGAAGAAAGTTGAAGTTTGTGTCACTTGTGGTGGTCCTCATGCATACTACAACCATCACGCCACCGATGGTAGTCCGTTTGAAGCAAATGCTATAGCGGTACTTCAAATCAAGGAGGTAATCAATACCGTCCTCGAATGAACCAAGCTACCGTGCTAACACTTATCGTGCACCACCGGTTTTAACCGAATCCTAACCGAATCGAATCAACCTAGAATGAACCAAGGTTATCAAAACCAAGGTAATTTCTATCCTGGACCCAATCAAGGTTTCCAACAACAAGGAAACCTTCATCAAAACAATTTCAATCGGGGAATCAATTTCATGGGAATGTGAATCCTAATCAAGGAATTTTCAACAACAAGGTCATAATCAAAACATCCGACCTCAAAATTTCCTCTAATCCACCTCCGTCATTGCTCCTCCGGGACATCATCGATGAGTTCTTGAAGCGGTTTATGAACTCCCAAGATGAAATGAGCAGGTTGTTGGTCGATCGATTGCCGATATGAAGAAGTCTTTAAATGATCGACCCTCGGGCTCGGTACTTTACCGAGCAACACGATCGCTAACCCGAGGCGATGCCAAGGCGATCACAACCAGTGGTGTTTCATACAATGGACCCATTGTTCCTACTACCTCCTCTTCTTCTCTTCCAAAGGTAGTGGAAAGTGAACCTCGACTCACAATGGACCTCGACTCCAATGCCCCCTCCTCCGTGGCAATGAGTCAAGTTACCAAGGAAACAACGGACAAGGTGCATTATTCAAGTCCAAGTAATACCGCACACAAGTCCCACCTTGGTAGTCCAACCTCAAGTTGTCCGAAACCCAAGTCTAATCCGGGAGTTGTTTTGAACCACACAGTAGCTCCGTTGAAAATATTAAATCCAAATCTTTTATTCCATATCCATCACGTTTGAATGAGCAAAAGCTCCGGAAAAAGCTAGTCATCAAATGGACAAATTTTCCAAATTTTCCAAGAGTTACATTTGACATAAGCTTTGCGGATGCTATCATCTTGATGCCCAAGTTTGCATCGACTCTCAAACACATGTTAAGCAACAAGGAAAAGCTGTTTGAAATGGCTAAAACTCCTCTTACGAGAACTCGCTTTCGCGATTATTCAAGAAGCTTCGAAAAGCTTGGAGATCTGGGAAATTTCTCTTACCTTGTGTATTCCTCAGAATGGTTGAATGCTTTGCCCTAGCGATCTTGGTGCAAGCATTAATCTTATGCCATATTCAGTATGGAAGAAACTTTCTCTTAGGAACTTACTCCTACATGCATGACTCTCGAGCTTGCGGATCGTTCCATATCCGTCCTCTTGGCATTGCCGAGGGCGTGTTGTAAAGTAGGAAAGTTCCATTTTCCACCGACTTCGTGGTTGTTGATTTTGATGTCGATCATCGGGTTCCTCTCATTGTTGGTCGAGGATTCACGAGAACGGGTCGTGCTCTCATAGATGTATTTGAGCAAGAAATCACATTACGTGTTGGTAATGAAGTCATCACTTTAACCTTGATCAAACTTGAGGTACTCCGCAAATTATGATTACGAATCGGTTAACCGAATAGATATCATTGATGTTGCTTCAAGAGTACTCAAGAAATTCTTGGTTATGATCATAATTCTTCGAGTGATAATCTCACTCATTCATCTCAACCTATTATTGCCAATTCTACTCCTTCTATCACCCCCTTTGAGGAAAGTGACTTCATCTTAGAAGAGATTGAAGCCTACTTGTCCAGTGATTCTATTCCATGGGAGATTGATCACGCTCCAATTGACATTGAGGGAGACATACTTCTCATTGAGAAGTTGCTTAATGATGATCCATCATCAGCCCCTCACTTTAGTGATTCAATTCCTGATGAGATGAATCAAAACGAGATTAATCTGGAGGGAGATTTTCTTCTTGAGAAATTGTTAAATCATGACATTTCTTCTCCTCTCCCTCCCATCAAACTTTATAACAAGGAAATCAAATCAGTTGAGAAAACTGAAGAATTTCCTGAGGTTGAGCTTAAGGACTTACCACCTCATCTCGAGTATGCATTTCTTGAAGGTGATGATAAATTACCGGTCATTATTGCTAGAGATTTGAGTAAAGATGAAAAAGTCGCTCTCATTAAAATCTTGAAGTCACACAAGCAAGCAATTGCTTGGAAACTCTCCGACATCAAAGGTATAAACCACGAGTTCGTACTCATAAAATCTTGATGGAGGATGACTTTAAGCTGCAGTTCAACATCGAGAAGAGTAAATCCAAAATCCATGATGTTATCAAACAAGAGGTTATCAAACTTCTTGATGCGGGATTGATTTACCCGATCTCGGATAGTCCTTAGGTTAGCCCAATTCATTGTGTCCCAAAAAGGGTGGCATTATCGTTATCACAAATGAAGATAACGAGTTAATTCCAACTCGTGCGGTTACGGGATGGCGTGTTTGCATTGACTATCGTAAGTTGAATGACGCCACTCGAAAAGACCATTTTCCTCTACCCTTTATGGACCAAATGCTTGAGAGATTAGCGGGGAATGAATACTATTGTTTCCTTGATGGTTTCTCGGTACTTTCAAATTCCCATTGATCCAAAGGATCAAGATAAAACCACATTCACCTGCCCATACGGAACTTTTGCCTATAGACGTATGCCTTTTGGCTTATGTAATGCTCCTGGCACGTTCCAACGTTGTATGATGGCCATTTTCCACGACATGATCGGGGAAACAATGGAGGTGTTTATGGATGACTTCTCGGTCATTGGGGATTCATTTCAATCATGTCTCTCCCATTTAGATAAAATGCTTCAAAGGTGTGAAGACACCAATCTTTGTCTAAACTGGGAGAAAAGTCACTTTATGGTCAAAGAAGGCATAGTCCTTGGCCATAAGATTTCAAAGAACGGGATTGAGGTAGATAGAGCAAAAGTCGATGTTATTGCTAAACTACCTCATCCTACTACCGTTAAAGGTATTAGGAGTTTTTTAGGTCATGCCGGTTTCTATCGTAGATTCATTCAAGATTTTTCCAAAATTGCCCGGCCAATGACCCATCTTCTTGAAAAGGATGCTCCTTTTATCTTTTCACCCGAGTGCATCATAGCTTTTGAAACATTGAAGAAAAAGCTAATCAAGCACCCATTCTCGTTGCTCCCGATCGGATTTACCTTTTGAACTTATGTGCGATGCAAGTGATTTTGCTATCGGCGCGGTCTTAGAACAACGAAGAAATAAGCATTTTCACCAATTCACTACGCAAGTAAGACTATGACCAAGCTCAACTCATTACACCACCACGTAAAAAGAGCTATTAGCCGTGGTGTATGCATTTGAAAAGTTTCGCCGTATTTAATCTTGACCAAATGTGTAGTGTATCACGGATCACTCGGCTCTTAAATATCTCTTTGCAAAACAAGATGCAAAGCGAGATTGCTCCGTTGGGTTCTCCTCCTCCAAGAATTTGATATCATCATACGTGATAAAAAGGAGCCGAGAACACAGGCTGCGATCATCTGTCTGCATTAGAAAACCCTCACCAAGATGTTTTCGAGAAAAGGATATAAATGAAACATTTCCTCTCGAGACACTCAATGCGGTTTCTTTTCGTGGAAACTCTTCTACTCCATGGTTTCTTGACTTTGCAAATTACCATGCGGGTAACTTCATTGTGAAAGGGATGTCGACCCAATGAAGAATAAATTCTTCAAGGATGTTAAACACTATTTACGGGATGACCCTTTCTTGTTCAAAAATCTGTGCGGATCAAGTCATCCGACGGTGTGTTTATGGACAAGCTCTTGACATTCTCAAAGCTTGCCATCTTTGGACCCACCGGGGCCATCATAGTCCAAACTACACCGCCAAAAGGTGTTTGATTCCGGGTTCTATTGGCCCACAATCTATAAAGATGCCCACGATTATGTCAAAACTTGTGACGCTTGTCGTCATGGAAACATATCTCAAAGGAATGAAATGCCACAAAATGCCATTCAAGTTTGTGAGATATTTGACATCCGGGTATTGATTTTATGGGGCCATTTCCTTCGTCTCGTGGAAACAAGTACATACTCGTGGTACATTGACTATTTGTCAAAATGGGTTGAAGCAAAAGCTTTACCTACCAATGATGCCCGAGTAGTTGTGAAATTTTGAAAGCTCTTTTGCGGTTGGAACTCCTCGTGCAATAATCGGTGATCGTGGTACACATTTTGTAATGACCAATTTGATCGTGTCATGCAAAAGTATGGTGTTACCCACCGTCTATCTATCGCATACCACCCCAAACAAGTGGGCGGTGGAAGTTTCAAATCGTGGTATTAAAAGAATACTTGAAAGGACGATGGGTGAAAATCGTGCATCTGGTCGGATAAAGCGGATGGCGCACTGGGCTTTTCGTGACGACTTACAAAACACCAATTGGGTGTACTCCATACAAGCTAGTGTACGGAAAAGCATGTCATCTTCCGATTGAACTAGAGCACAAGGCTTCTTGGGCCTTAAAACATGCAAACTTCGATATCTGAGACGGTAGGTGATCACGAGAAAAGTTCAAATGAATGAACTAAATGAACTTCGTGATCAAGCTTATGAGAACTCTTTGATCTACAAGCAAAAGACAAAGAAGATTCATGACTCTAAGATCAAGAACCGCGTTTTCAACGTTGGTGATCGAGTCCTTCTTTTCAACTCTAGATTAAAGATTTTCTGGGAAAGCTTAAGTCCCTACCGGTCGGTCCATTCTTGTCACTAAGGTTTATCCTTATGGTACCATTGAGTTATCTCGACTGATGGTCCAAATTTTAAAGTAAATGGTCATCGAGTTAAGCATTACTTTGGAGAGGACATTCCATCCGTGATTGTCCGGTTTACAAACATTCCCATGAACCAATGAATGCGGGGATCGAGTCAAGCTAGTGACTCGGGAATCAAAAATAGTAGCACACATCATATGGATTTTCATCCATATTTCTATCTTCTTATCCCTTTCTATCACCCTAGTGTGGGGAGTTTTTCCATTGTTGTATATATTTAAGTTCTAAAAAAAAAAAAAAAAAAAAAAAAAAAAGTGTATATATCAAAAACAAAATAATGGCCGTAATATTTCCCTTTTATGTTCTATGTTTCGGCATAACCGCGGTACTTTGAATATTGAGGGCAATATTCATTTCTAAGTGTGGGGATTCTCACGAATTTCATCATGTAATTATTTCACCTAATTCCCGTTTTTGGCCAAAATTTTTTTTTTGGAGTAAGTGTTTTCACTTACTCGACAAATAATGTCAGTCCACCATGTCAAACCCACATAAGGATTGGCTAATCCGAGCAAACGGCTCTTGGTAAAGATATCTCAAATCCGTTTATATGGCTTGCAATTTGCCTAAAATTGTATGGTGTTCATTCACCATATCTTTAAACTAGTGAAAAGTTGGCTAGCCCGCAAGTTTATGGCTTGTGGTAAAGGCGATTGAAAATCCATAATTGGTAATCGGATCACCAAAGATAATTCGATAATTTATCTAAGAGTTGGCTAGTCCGGAAGGTACGGCTTCCGTAAAGACAAACCAAATCCGTTGAAAGGCGGTGGTTTGCTCAAAATCACATGGTTATCGGTGTACCATGGTTCTTACTTGAACCGAAACATTTGGCTACTCCGAAGTAATGGCTTTTGGTAAAGAGATTAAAATCCATTATGTTTTCTCAAATCATTGCTAGGGACTAGCAATATCTTAGTGTGGGGGATTGATGAGTGTCTAAATACTCATCATTTTATCTTGTTAGAATGCCAAAACATCCGAAAACACTCGAAACACATCAAAATGATAAAATATCACAAACAAGTGTTTTATATGTTTTAAATGCAAAACATCAAAATCGATGAAAAGCGTATCAAGTTTGCATAATTGGCGGTTTAGTCCCCAGTTACAAAAGTTGTCAAAATTAGTCCTGGTAATTCAAAAATTTGCAAAATATCATTTTAGGTCCTTGAGATTCAAAATTTGTCAAAACAAACCCTTTAAAGTTTAAAAATCACAAATTGACAACTTTAGTCCTTTAACTTTGAAAATTGTCAAAATAGTCCTTGGTTAATTTAAAAGTGAAAATTATCAAGTTTTAACCTTGTTCTATTTATAAATGACAAAATGGTCCTTATGATAAAACTTTTGAGAAATTACAATATTGGTCCTCAAGTTTTAAACTTGATGTTTTAGTCCACTGATTTGTAAAATGGAAATTAACAACTAAGGTCCTTGTACTAATCACTTTTGGCAGGTTTGGTCCTTGTAAGAGCTTTGGAGAGTTGTTAATATCAGTCCTTGAAGGTTTGGCCAAATTACATTTTTGGTCCTTGTGGTTAACTAAGTTAAAAACACCAAACGGATCCAATATAATTCACAACCCAAGCCCAAATCCATCAAGCGGTGACCCGCCCAAATTTTAAATCGGATAAACCGCTCCTTTTTCACCTTCCACCCCACCCTCAGAACTCAAAACCGGTGGTTTTATCACCTCCACTCACCATTTCCACCTCATCCACCCTTTCCACCTCATCCCCCTCTCTCTCATTAGCCCACCTTGCATTTAATGCATCCCCACCATTGAACCTTTACTGTTTATCTCACAATATCTGTTTTCTCTGAAAAATCAACCTAAACCCATGCCTACTTCACAAATTGTCTCCTACACCTCACATAACACTCCAAACTTCTTTAATTAGTTTGAAACTGTCTCAAGCTACCTTATCTCAATTTTGGCGCCAAAAGTAAGTTTAATGGCTAAGATGTGTTTGACTGTTTCAATGGTTGAGATTGTTGGTGGGATGTGATCAGAAGCTTGTGGAGTATCTCAAAAAGCTATAAAGAGAGAGGAAGAGGCAATGGAAGTATATCTCTAGTGTAATTTTTATTGTTAATGTCGTTTTAGTTTAAACTTTTAAATTCCAGTGTTGTAAAAGCTTCAAGCTTTGTAATTTATGTTTTCAAGTTGAAATAAAACTTTTGTAAGCAACAAATTTCAGTTTCAAGTCTTATATCATGTTATGCAATTTCTACTAATTCAAGAAATCTCAAAATAATGAAATGTTGTTAGAAGCTGTTAGTTTGGACTGAGTAAGTCATATAAGCTCCTTATAAAGCTTGTTAAAGCTTTTAGACACTCTTAAAAGCAGTTTATTAGAAAAAATCAAAAATTCACAAAAATATCAAATAAATAGCTTAAAAATAAAAAATCATAGTGCAATGTTCAAAAATGCTGGAGCAGGATATATAATGGATGGTCTTGGGTGTAGTGCTTATTGGTAAGCTATAGGATCTGTTACTTGGTCCTAAGTCTCAGTTTTCAGCTCAAGCCATTTGTAAGCATTTTGATCTTATTTTGGCATTTACTGTGTAAGACAGTTATTAACTTAAATTTGTTTGATCATGTTCGATGGTTGTAATTAAGTGTAATCAAACCATAAAACCGATTGTTAGTTCATTAGAATTTGTAGTTCATATAATTTTATTTTAACAGATTAAAATAGCATTAGGATTATTATTGAGCTTTATGTTGTTATGGTCATTGTTTCACACTTATTTAATCTTAATGAATGATGATACAAGGTCATACTTTCGATATAAGGGTCTCAATCTTTGCTTTGCTTTGAAAAGTTCCAAAACGACCTTATAAGGTGTGTTTGGATAAGCTAGTTTAACTAAGTTAAAGGTTGTCTATGTTATGGCTTTTGCCTTTCTTATGTTTCCTTAGTTATTAGTAGCTCAAAGAAACTTAAAACCAGTCTTCATTTTGTGAGAAGTCAAAATCCTTTTAATCTTCTTGTTCATCCATGCATTGGATTTTAAATCTTATAATCATGGTTTTGTGTTAAGAAGTTGGTACACTTGTTCAAATCGTATTTATACACCTTAATACATCAATAACGATGTTTTAGATCAATCACAAGTTCATTAAAGTCAAACCTTGATTTTCTAAAAAGTCAAAATGTGTCTTGTGAATCGGTGAGCCTATCAATTTCTCAAGCTCACACGAGTTTATAAGTTAGCTTAATCACGAGTGTTTTAACTTTTGAGAAGCCAACCTAGCTGTCTCAAGGTTACAAGTTCCTATTTTCAATTCTGACTTATTTAATAGCTTTTTGTTTAGCTTATTTGTCACACCATTTCAATACGATTGCCACATGCATGTGTTTACATGCATCTTCAAGAGCTTGTAAAAGCTCTCGATGTACCTTAGCTTATAAAATTTAGTTTTTAGAAAGTAGACCAAGCCATCTCAATAATCCAAGCTTAATTTTGAAGTTTGTAGCTTTTAGATAAAGTGCATTTAGTTTCTATTTTGTCCATTTTCTCGACATTCACCGAATTTTAACTCGATGGGTTTTCCAATTTTAATAAGCTTCTCACAAGCTATCTAGTGAACCAAACGAGAAGTAATTTAGCTTTTGAATAGCTTAGCTGGTCATTTAGTTGATTCAAGTCTTTGTTTTCATTTTATAGCTTATTTAAGTGCTTAACTTTTAGCTCAAAGGTGCCTAGTGATTAAACACGATTGTCACGTGTAACGATGTATTTTAGTGCTTATTTAGGCTTATTTTGTGCTTATTTCTAGATCATATGATGTCTCGGTTTTCATATTAGCTTATTTCCATTATTTAGCTCATTTTCAATTTTCACTTTGCTTATTTTTAGCTTAAAACCATTTTGGCTTAAACTTTTAGCTTATTTCATTTTCTAGCCATTGTTAAGAAAATAAGCTCTCAGAGCTTATTACTACTTTTCATAAAAGTTGCGGTTATTAAAAGTGCTTATTATCTTTAGCTTAACAAGTTTGTGTAGAAAAATTCAAAAATAAAAAGTTGCAAAAATGGCCCTTCTTGGGATTTGAACTCGCCACCCACTCACCACACACACACGCACTAAGCGCCTAGGGACTTTTTCATTATCCTTTACACTATTAAATACATAACCCTTGTTTTCGGTTTAAGCTTATCTGAGCTTAATAGCTTATTTAGAGCTTATTCTTAGTAGCTTTTTCGGTGTTTGTATTTTTATAAATTTGTATTAGTATAAAGTATTTTTACAAAAGTTTGATTTTTCTAATTAGTTTTAGTATTTTAAACATTTAATTAGTGTTTTATAGTAATTAAATCATAATAAAAATATAAAAGTCAAAAAATATAAATCTTTTTCTAAAATTTTCTTTTATCATATATTTTGTAAGAAAATTAGTTTTACACTCTTAGGCCTTTTATTTCATAAATTTTACGTTTTTGCTTGCGCTCAAATATTTTTTCGTAAATAACGCTGTTTCGCTTTTAAATAACGTTTTTAAGTAATTTGAGTTTACGTTTTAGTTAAAATAGTTTATTTAAGTCATTTTATTTTATAAAATCATAAACGTTCATCGCCTTTAAAAATAGTGATAGCGTTTATTTAATAGATTTTAACTTTTTAATCTTTTTAATTTGCATTTAAGTCGCTTTAATTTGTAGATTTTCTCTTTAGGTATAATTTTCCATCGAAAACCTTATCGATCACTATCCTTAGTGATCATTCTACCATCTGATTAAGTGTTTTAACACCAATTCATCCTCCGTGGGACTTAACGACCGAAAATTCCTATATTCCTCGATCTTAATTGCATTAGTGTTTGAGCGGTTTCTAGTCTATTAGACTTGTTGTTTAGCACCAATCACGCATATTGGTACCTCGATGGGAAAGGGGCTCTGATAACTTTTGCACTTGTTTGAAGGGGCTATTAGAATGCGTAGTGGGTTATGCCTTGCTTGTCACATGTTTACATACACCCTACGAGACTATGCTCGTATATGGTGGAACAGGCAAAAACCGGTAGCATTGTGAATTGGATGATCTCAAGGCCAAGTTCGGATCACATTTCGATACCAATGTAAAAGTTTACAAGAACGCACCTAACGATTGGCACAACATCAAGCGAGAGGAGAACGAGGCACGAGCTTTCATTACCGGATACACCGATGACACGTTACAAATAATGGGCTTGCACGAGGACCAACGCATCTCGGGTTTCGTGCACGGTCTAAACAAGTCCGGTTGAATTCCTCTCCGATCTCCCATAACCTACAAGGGTTTGGTGGAGAAGGCTTACACCGGATCAAAGCAAAGAAGTATCTACCAACGGGCTCGGTCGAAAATAAAGAAAGTCACAAAGAAAGCCTCAAGCATCCTTTGTGGGAAGGGTCAAGGAACAAACACAAAAATAAGGGTCTCTTGGCTAATCAATCTCAAGGGAGATACTTGCTACGGAAAAGGCTGTATCCTCCTTCAAAAACATCTTCAAATTTTGCTACTTCCATGACGATTAGGACATTTGGTGAAGGGTATAAAAAGTGGTAAAGACAAAGCCTCAACACACGGTTGGGGAAAGATACCACACTTGCCGAAGCACCCATCCTCATGGTATACAAGGAGGACTACGGTTTGAAGAGGAAAAGCGGAGGAAGCCTTATGCGGAGTAGGAGATGTCACTTTTCCTTCAATCACAAGGAAAGTTCTTTCGAGATGGCCCGTGGTCATCAAAGTCTTGATCTCCAAGAGTAGCAGGGCCCTACCTCATTGCGGTAGCTCTGCGAAGTTATCTCGTGCGATGTTTTCTAAAGCTCGAGCAACTTTGATAAGGTCGAAGAGTAGATTTGAAGGTACCTTTAGTGGGGTTCTCGAGGAACACTCATTGCCCTTGGGAGAAGTCCTCAGAGGTTCTGATCGGAGAAGGAAGGCTAAAAAGAGCGAAACTCGATTTTCACTATCGTGGGTCGGAATCTCCCTACAACCTATTGATAGGGAGAGCGGCAATCTGAGAAGATGGGCATCGTTGTCTTAACCATACATGCATAATCAAATTCCAAACACCTTCGGCATTGGAGCGGTTTTCTCCGGCTATAAGGTGAAGGAGCCTACGGAGTAGGCAAAGGATCAACGAGTTTCGGAAGAGCCTCAGAAGGATGTTCTCGGTTATCTAACGGCTGAAGAGAAGCGCATGGTAAATGATCTACCCGATCAAGCGGTGGTAATCGGAAGCGACTCCAACCTCCTTTAAGCGAAATTGGAAAAGGTGCCGTGCTGTCTGGATGTCTTAGCATGGGCGTACTCACGACATATGTGGGGTCCCGAACTCTCACCATAGGCGGAAAGCCCGCCGTGCCGAACCTGGCTCAATGAGTTCAAACATATTGAGCCGATCAAACAAAAGCGTCGGCTTGGCTCCTGAAAAGAAATGCGCGCATGCGAAAAGTGGACGAGCTCGTGGCGGCGAGCATACTCGGAGGTGAAGTATCAAACTTGGGTGGCCAATCCGGTGATGGTCAAGAAGCATAGCGGAGGATGGCGAATGTCGTGAACTTGAGATATTAACAAAGCACGCGGAATTGCTACCCTACGCAAATTGATTGGAAGGTGGAATCCTTGTCGGGGTTTCGGCTAAAGTGTTTCCTAGGCGCTTATAAGGGTTACCATCAGATACAAATGGCGGAAGAGGGCGAAGAGAAGACAACCTTTTACGGAAAAGGGTTTATTGTTATAAAATATGCCTTTTGGTTTGAAAATGCGGGTGCCACATACCAGCGTCTAGTGGACAAAGCCTTCCACAAGCGGATAGGTAGGAATCGGGGCATCGTAGATGATATGGTCATCAAGAGTAGATCGGGAGGAGGATATGCTCTCGACATTAAGGAAACCTTGACCGACTTCATGCCATCAACATGAAATTAAATCCCGAAGTGCTCCTTGATTGTGGAAGAAGGACAATTTTGGGGCATCGATCACCAAGCAAGGTATTAAGGCCAATCCTTGAAGGTCAAGGCCATCGCGATTCTGACCTCCTAAATCCCTAAAGGAAGTGCAAAGTCGAGCGGAAAGCTAGCGACTCTCGTGAGTTCTTATCGAAGGGTGCAGAGCGGATCTTTGTCGTTCTTGAAACACTCAAAGGATGCACGGACAAAAGGCGTTCGATGGAGCATAGATGCGACGACCTTCCAAAAGCTCAAGGTTTCATGGCTATTCTACCTACACTTCGGCCCCAATCAATGGCGAAGTGTTGTTCATGTATATTGACCTCCTTGGCTTATCAGTGTGTTATTAGCGAGAAAGGGAAAAGCAAATCCTATCTCTTGATAGCATGGTTCTGAGGGCTGAGCTAAATTATCCGACATTGGAAGCTAATTTTGGCCTTGGTCATCTTTGCGAGGCATGAAGGTACTTCAAGCTCACCCCATAACCGTACTTCTTGACAAGCCAATTAGCGGATACTTTCAAAGCGGAAATGCGGAAGGATAGCTAAATGGGCTATCGAGCTAGGAGAGCATGATATTGAATACAAGTGACTTCGGTCAAAGGGCAAATATTGGCGGACTTTTGCGAAACACCCTCCGACGAAGCATGACACAAAGGTTGTTGAAAAGAAGCTGATAAGGCAATCGAAGGATGGAAACTTTATCTTGTGAGCCTCCGACTCAGATGGTTCTGGCGGTCTCATGCTCGTTGATCCCAAAAGGGAAGGAGTACACTTATGCACTCCGTTTGAATTCGATCTCTACGAACAATGAAGCGGATCTGACTTTGCTAGCGGTCTCCGATTGGCCAAAGACATGGAAGTAGAAGACTTGGCTATTTTGTTGACTACAACTAGTGGCCAACCATATAAAGGCTCTACTGAAGCAAGACAACTGTGATCAAGCAATACTGAATAAGGCCAAAGAAATGCTCGAAGGGTTTGCATCCTACAACATAGAGCATGTTGAGAAACCAAAATAAGAAGGCGGATGCACTTAGCAAGGCATCAATGGCATTCGCTCATTTAACTAAGGAAGTTTTGGTGATATTGGCGAGATAGGTCCATCGTCCAGAAAAGAGGTGTCGGCGTGTCTGAGGAGGAAGACTCGGTGGATGACTCAATTAGAATATCTAATAAGTGGTATCTTGTCGGAAGATGAGGAAGTTAGCTCGAAGGTTCGCATCAAAGCACCGATGCGAGAATCATGGGAAATTACTTGCGAGAGATCTTTTACGTCCCGGCTTCGTTGTGTAGGACCAAGGCAAAGCGCCAACATCATTCAAAAGTGCATGAAGGATCTGCGGACTTCGCGGGACCCACCGTTGTCTCCAAAGTCATGAGGGTAGGATATTCTGGCCTTGATGCGGGGATGTTGTCGACATTTCGGAAGTGTGAGCTTGTCGAGTCCACTCGAGTCCCAGGCTACCAAATCAAGATATGGCGTCCGTAGCGTCCGCATGGCCCTTCGAGCCAATGGGGATAGATATTGTAGGCCCTCGCGGTTGCTCAGGAGGAGTAAAGTTCTTGGTCGTAGCCATCGATTACTTCACTAAATGGGTGGAAGCAAAGCCTTTGGCATCCATTACGGGAAGGCACATGGAAAAATTTGTGTGGGAGCATATTATCAGCGGTTGGAGTACCTCGCATCATCATTTCGGATAATGGGCAGCGATTCGCGAAGAGGTATTCCAGTGTTTTGCGAGGCTGAATATCAAACAATCCTTCACTTAGTCTACCATCCTCAAGGTAGCAGGCAGGCGGAAGATTACTGCGAAGACATCATACAAGGAATAGAGCGAAGGCTGGGATCGGTCATCACGGTTGGGTAGATGAACTACCTCAGTACTTTGGGCTCACAGAGCATATAAAGTCAAGTCGGAGGACACCTTTGCTGGCGTATATGCAGGCTGTCATCCCCGAGTAAGTGTCGGGCGAAAGGGTCATGAACTTTGAGCGGCGGATAGCGAAGAAATACTCCGTAGCAACCTAGACCTACTCGAGCGAGAGGAAATAGCCTCGATCAGGAGGCTATCCAACAAAGATTGAAAGGTACTATAACAAGCGGGTCCGGCCTTGACCTTCAAACAGGGAATATGTCCTCCGACTCAACAGTATGAAGTAAAGCCAAGTACCGGGGTAAACTAGGACCTACATGGGAAGGGCCCTCGTTATTAAGGAAGCATATGTAGCGGAGCCTACAAGGCTGGAAACCTTGGAAGGAGGCATTGATAGAACACGGAATGACACTACTCTTCTTAAGTTCTCGTATGAAACTTACAATGTCTAAGGACACATTTTATTTGCTTTACGATTGTACAATAAATAAATGCGACCGGGCCTTGATGATGATCGAAGGGTATGAGGTGATATGCTTGCGCCAAACTTGTAGTCAATCGCAATAAGAAATAATAGACACTTAGTTAAGTGATTGCGCGGGGTTGGGCCTGCGAACCACCTCGCGTGTGAATAAGTATGTGATATGAGTTATGAATAATATGATGTATGTGAAATCTTGTGTTGAGTGAACATACTATTTAAATGACTCGTCGACCTATTTATAGGTGATGAAAATAGCTTGGAGAGTGTTAGCGTTTAGGAGATCATGGGCGTCCCGATTTATAGTAACAGCTAGGGCTTCATCCTATCTCGGACTTGGCGGAAGCTAAGGACATAGTGGGAGCGTGGGGAAGACAAGTCAATGTTCTTGTTTGTCTTGGCATCTTCAGAGAAGACAGAAGGGTATAGGCCTTGGTTTGGCGGATCCCAATGGTAACCATGTCAATGATGAATGGTTTCGCCATTCATGACTTATAAAGAAAGACTTGGGTCTTAAGTAATGCAATTTCGTGAAGGCGAGGGGGTCCTTCGACACGATCGAGAGGCGTCATTAAGCCCCAGTCGAAAGTGATATGTCAGGACGAAATATTATACGACTCGAAATAAAGCGAAACCTCCCCGTCACACAAAATGAGCGAAGGTGAAAAGTTTGTTAATAATAGCCCATAATAAATGCATATTTATTCCTAACTAACCACTGTTTCCTCGGTACTAGTAAACATCCTTTCAAAATTTAAAGGGGTTTGAAATCCGGTAGAAAAGGGATAGCACGGACACGTGTGGGGTTGAGATGCAACATTTGTAGGGTATATAAAATGCAAAAGCAGTAAAACCAAACAAAGTAACTCTGCCCAAAGTTTTCACCTACTAAAATTCCTTTCGATCAAGCCTCAGACCAAACAAGGTAAAGCGCTCCTTAACTTACATATTTCAAATATTTTTGTGTTTTGAGAAGGTGTCATGTCAACCAACAAAAATTTGTGATAAAACAACAAGTGCACATTAACGGGGAGGAGCTTAAAAGCGTTCCTCATGATTATCCCATTCCAAAGAACACAAAGTAATGCTACAGAGTAAAGATGAAGGAATATTTGATGCCCACGAAAATTATGTGAGCTTGTATATCCACTCTTTCACCACTTCAATCTTAGGATACCCTTGAATCCTTTAATTTTAGAATTCCTCCGATATTATGAGGTACACATTTCTAGGTTCAACCCTTTTGGCCTTGCCAAGTGACAACATACATTGTTATGTGCAAAGCTTATGGGTTTGAACCATCCTTGGCTGTGCTTAGGGGTTTTTGAATCTATACAGGGAGGAGATTGGTTGACCTTGGCGAGAGAGGTGAAAGGATGTGCCCATATTGATAGATAGACCTTTTACGAACATAAGGAGCTGGAAGGCAAGTTCTTTTATATTGAGACTACCATTATCCTCACGGATACTCTGCATTGTTAAACCAAGACTTTCAATATGATGAGAAAGGTTCACGATCCATTGCCTTATCTTGTGAGAAGAAACCCACTATATCAGCGTTTGGCTCGTCATCGAGTTGTTGCCGGACCTTTGAGCCAATCTGTTCATGGGTGGCATTGGCGTGAGATGGGAAGGGTCTCCGTTGGTACTGAGATAATTTGTGATGGAGAAAGTATGTATTTTTAAATTAACATAAAAACAAAACTTATCTCGTGATATTTATCTTATACGCTTTTTGTGCGAGATGTCGTTCGAGAATTTTGTTGTGGTGGAGGTGCCAAAGAGGTAAGCTTTCTTCAAAGAATCCCCGAAACAAGCTATGGCGTGGGCTCCCCATCGGTGTCCATAAACAAAGGCGAGGTGGAAGCTCATCTGTCGAGCTGTGTCGTCTGCTCCTCCGTCAAAGGAACCCATAGATGTAGAAGATCGGTGGTGAAGAACATTCTTGACTCGAGACGAACCGATCTCAGAGGACCACGGCCATCGTGGGACCCTCCGGCATAGGTGAGAGGGTTGAGCGAGAAAGGTGCTAGTGCTAAGGCTATGAAATCGATTCAAAGAAAGCTTATTCTACCTACTCCTCCTCTCGAACTACCGTGGAAGAGTGCCGGGGTAAGGCGTGGTGTTCCGACCATCGAAGGGCCCGATGGTGATGACTTCCATGGTAAACTTCTTACAGTGAAATAAAATTAAATACCAAGGATCATATATTAATGAAACTTACTTTTGTTGTAGGACTTCACGATCTGAAGAGCTTCCTTCTCCCGGGCTTGTCACCAACTTATGAGCCATGTGATCCCATCCAAGTGGAAGGAGGTGATGAATAACATTTCCATAGAGGCTCGTGATCTTCATGATAAAAGCTATCTTCGCGGGCATGCTTGACAACCAACTCAATGCTAGGACAAGGGAATTGCTCAGCGCTATCACCAAAGCTCGAGAGAAATGGATACTATCTTTGAGGGGAGAAGGTTAGAGATCAAAGTATGGAGACACGGAGAAAAGTGTGAGGAAGCCTTGGAGGATTTTGATAAGAATCCTTGGTTCAAGATCTTAGGTGAGAATGAAAAGCTCAAGGTCAATTGGCAACAAGCGGTGAGTCTGCAATGAGCTATTGTCGAAGGCTCTATGGTTGTTGGCTATAAGGAGCAAATATCATTCTTTCATCCAAGTGTGGAGGTCTCGAACAAGAGGTCAAATTCTTTGGACCAAGAGATCAAGCTCCGAGAAAGGTAGATGGCACGAACCTCAAATGCGAAGATCTTTGAAGAAGGGCGGGTGGACACAGTAACAAAGTGATCCCCATTGCTATGGAACTTTACCATAGTGATGATGTGGGAATTGCCATTGGGAATGTGGTGAATCTGCCATTTTCATGGCAAGTGTACTGTAAAACACAAATCTAAAATCGATTAAAGACTAAAATACCCTTGGAATCGAAATTTATAAAATCGTAAAATATATTTATATCAATTAAAATTTAAAACTTTACTTGCGAATAAATAAAACTTAACGAATATATTCGTAATCGATTTTGAGTGCGGCGAAGATTGGACGTTTCACAAATAACTTGGGTCGTGTTTGTTTGTTTCGAATGGATCAAAGGCGAAGCCCGTATGGCGTGCGTTTGGTGTGTTCGGTTGGGCCAAGCGAAACCAAGCTACTCTCAAGCCTAAGTCAAATACTACTACTATATATACAACACATTAAACACAAAAGTGAAACCTAGTTTTATTGTTGCTCTTTTCTTTTCTCTCTTTGCTCGGCGAATACTAAACACCCTTGGTGTCGATTTTGCTCAACCAAGCTAAGGTATCATGCTTATTTGTCTTCCTTGTTATACCATGCGTTTGTTTAATGTATCATGTTTCGTTTGGTCGAGTTATGTTTCTTCTTTTTCTTGTGTCGAGGTGTAACACCAAAAACAAAAACCAATAACTAAACTTTACAAGTAATTAAGAGTGATGTCGTAATATGTAATATTGAATCGGGTCATGTTTGTGTCGATTTAATGAGGACCGAACCATATGTAATGAGAAGCGAACCATGCATGACTTTCGAATAAGATATAAACATGATAACTTGAATAAGTGAAGTATGAAGATGAGTTAAGACTTGCGTAAAACCTAATAACGAAAACCCTAAGTTGAACAAGTCATATGAGTTTTAAAAGTATATTAATTAAGTAAAGGTTATGTGAATGTAAACCTAGTTTTGACATATTAATCTAATAAGGAATGCTAAACCCTAATGGTTTGTGATAAGTGTCTCATATCGTGTGTAGTGTCTGAGTAATAAGTAATTTGTATGTCACATAAAATCATAAAGCGTATATGGTAAAACATAAAAGGAAAGATTATTTTGATGACGTGTTAGGTTAAGTGACGAGTCATTAAAAGGCGTAACATGTAAGTAAATGCCTATTAATGAGATATTAAAGAATGAGAAACCCTAAACTTTAATAAAGACATATGAACCCTAATCTCGATATTGATTATAAAACATTAAGTCTCATTTAATTATAAAACCCTAAAATATTAAAAGATCATTTTGGCGATTATGGAATCATTAATAATATATCGACCGTTAATGTATATAGGTTACGTGAAGAAGGAGTAATTCTTTGCTTTCACTGTGTCTTCTTTTCGATCATTTGCTTTGGAATAAAATGCGAGATATTACGACCTTTTGATAAAGGTTTAAATATAATGTTTTCTTTTCGTTTTCATATTAGGATTTCCTAAGCCTTTGCTATGAACCTAATGTGTTTATTTGGTATTGTATCGAACTTTGATTTTGAATCATAAAACCTTTGATTTTGAAAACATGACTAAACATTTGATAAAATATGATCTATATCGATTATGACATTCTTATTTGACCTAAGATAGTTTGACACCGAGCCAATTATTAACTAGTCATGGGGTTCCATGTAAGTGTCGATAAATGCACTTGACATGACTCTAGGCGATGAGTGAAGTTACGCCCGTCCCTTATCGATATTTGTTATGAGCTCAATTTATGTTATATTATCAATGTTTGTTTGTGGGGGCGTATGGGTGCATCCTAGATACATTATATGTTATATATTATATGTTATATGCTATATGTGTTTGATGATTGATCTGCGTGCATGCGTCCTTCATATCTCTGGTAGGTCTCCCACAAAATGTTGCCTTATGTGATTATGAATATGTTTATGATATGGCATGTGTGTTTGGGCTCGAGGT
Organism: Chrysanthemum lavandulifolium; assembly: GCA_022545495.1. NCBI lineage: Eukaryota > Viridiplantae > Streptophyta > Magnoliopsida > Asterales > Asteraceae > Chrysanthemum > Chrysanthemum lavandulifolium. The sequence goes on from CM040238.1 coordinate 72,511,853, forward strand.
AGTTAGCTATAAAACTTATTCTTTTATCTGATTTATCTTTTGAAATGATTATGATTTCACTATCTTTCTTTCACTATGTTTATTATTCGTTTCGTTTAGTATTCGATTTGCTTGTATGTCTGTTCCTTTGGCTTTTGAAGCTCGGTAGCATTCTTTTCTTTTGGCGGTATCTAAGCATTGGGCTGAGTTTTGCTTTGGGATGAGTCTTGGTGGACTTACCTTAGAGATTTTAGCTTTGATCTTATGATGCCATTTAGACTTTATATTTTAGACTTTTCATTTGGGTTTATTTCATTTGGGACCAATGTATTGAAGTCTTTTGACTTGGATTATTTCAATATTTATGTTGAGATTTCTTTTGGATATTTATGTTGCTTTGATATGACACCATTACTTGTGATTCCTTTACCGCTTGTCGGGTGGCGTTACAATTTATGGCATCGAGCCAGGTTTCGACTTGTAGTCGGGACACGTGACATAAGGAGCCTAGGTTTTGAGACTTTAGAGCTTAGGATTTGACACCGTGAGGATTTGGGTAGACTTTAAGTTCCTTGTTACTTCCATTCGTATCTCACCTTTGTTCATTTTGCTAATCGTTCGGATGGTTCGAACTCGTACTCTTTGGTGGCGGCGGATGGAGCGATGATGCTACTAACATGGATCTGCGATTGCGAATGCTCTCAACTCTCTTTCACAGTGCGACTACACGAGATGATGGAGCAATTGATCAACAACATCGTGTCGAATGGTGCTTGGGTATGGTGGAGAAATCAACCCCGGTATTCACACTTGGCTCGGCGTTTGGTGGCTTAAGCCTCTTTCGTTTATATGCTTCTACTCCTCACGAGTCAGGGTGGATCACTCGTATTGAGAATTTGTTTGAAATCTTGGGTTGTGGAGGCAGGTTTAAGACTCGTTTGGTGCATTCAATTGGAAGGTGATGCTCTAAATTGGTGGAAGGCGCTCAAACAAGCAAGAGGAGGAGATGCTTTTCTTGTGACTTGTACACAGAATGAGTTTGGACTATCTTCTATAAGTTACTTCCACGATCTTTGGCTGACAAAGGTATGAGAGGATTATCAGGCGATCTACCGGTTTGATTATGAGAATTCAATGAGTACATGAGTAGATTTATGAGGTTGGTGAGTTTTGTGGGAGGCGATTCTTTGGAGATGGTAGGCGTCAAGCTAAGCACTTCAAGTGGGGGCCGAAGAAGTGGTTGTTGGACCGATTGCTTAATATTGAGTATGAGAATGTCGGCTGCAATGGCCATGACTCGTAACATTGAGATCTTTCATGAGGTTTGGGTTCCAACAAAGCGTGTCGCGATGGTGATCGGATTCAAGGTAGGACTCAAGGCAATGACTATAAGGAAATTACGTAGGAGTTATGATTCGAGGAATCAAGTGGATAGGAGTTATGATCGGAGGGTCGGTCGGGAAGGAATGTGGACCTTTGGGCCTACAGGGCGAGGTCAAGATAATAAAAATCTTTGGTAAGAATGGAAGTGATCGTCGAGAACCAAGGTAACAATAACGGCGTTACAACAAGGATCGATCGACTCGAGGAGCAAATCGGTGGTGCTTGGGATCTTGGTCGTGAGGACGGTGAAGTTTGCCACCGCTATTTTACTACTTGTGGAAAGGCTCATCAAGGCGATGTTACAAGGCCAGCTGGTGGATGTTTGCTTGTGGCTCCTTGCTCACAAGATTAAAGATTGCCCTAAGAAGAACTCGGCGATTCACGGAAACTACATCAAGCCGACTACTCTCTTGGGCGTGTTTATGCTACTACTCGTAACGGTGGAGCCGCGCCGGTACCATTACGGGCACTCTTTTCATTGATGATTATCTTGTCTTCGTTTTATTTGATACGGTGCCACACACTCCATTATATCTATCACATTTGCTAAGAAACTTAATATGAAGCCCAAACCGTTAACAAATCACTTATCGATTTCTCGCTTATGAAAACCCATGATCATTGATCATAAATCGTTAAGTGTCCTCTTCGTTTTGATGATCGTATTAAGCTTTGCAAATTTGTATCCTCTCGATATGGTGACTTTGATATCATTCTAGGCATGGATTGGTTGGCTTATCATAGAGCTTGATTGGTACGCTATGCTAGAGCGGTGATCTTTGGAGCGTAAAACATCCCGAATCGTTTATCATGGTTCTCAACCTCTTAAATCGGTTAAACTCATTTACGCTATGAAGGCGCGGACCATGATTGCTCATGGGTGTCAAGGTTTTCTAGCATCTGTTGGACATATCTTTGGAGAGTCCTAACATTGAAAATCTTCGGTTGTTTGCGAATTCTTGGCGTTTTCGATGAACTCCTGGACTTCCCATTTCGAGAGTTGAGTTTAGCATTGAGTTAATTCACAGTCTTGAACCGATTTGAAGGCTCCGTGTCGTATAGCACTGTAGGGGAAGGTTGAAGGAGCAGTGCAGAGATGATAGAAAGCGGTTTATTCGCGGTGTTTCGCCATGGGGTGCACTGTCTTGTTTGTGAAGAAGAAGATGGAAGCATCGCCTATGTATCGACTATCGTGAACTCAATCGTATTACCATTCGTAACCGTTATCCTCGCGCGTATAGATGACTTGTTTGATCAACTACAAGGAGCTAAGTTCTTTTCGAAGATTGACACAGTGCAGCTACCATCGATTCGTGTGAAGGAACAAGATGTTCCTAAGACCGCGTTCGTGCGGATATGGTCATTACAATTCCTCGTTATGCCTTTTGGATTGACCAATCGCTTCTTTGTATTTATGGACACGATGAATCGTGTTTTCCATGAGTTTCTCGACAAGTTCGTTATTGTTTTCATCGGCGACATTTTAGTTTACTCCAGTGCGAAGAAGGCATGAAGAACATCTTCGTATAGTTTTGGAGATTTTGAGGAAGAAGAAGTTGTCATGCAAATTTTGAAGTCACGAATTTTGGTTAAGACAAGTCGCTTTCCTTGGTCATATTATGTCGGTGATGGTATCACCATGGACCCGTCTAAGGTTGAGGCTATCACTAAATGGCCAAGACCTCTGACGGTGGTGAGGTCGGGGTTTTCTTGGACTTCTTTGGTTACTCTGACGTTTTGTTGAAGGTTTCTCTCGATTAGCTCTACCCTAACCCAGTGATGAGGAAGGTGAAAAGTTTGTATGGACGGATGAGCGAGAGAAGAGTTTTGAAGAGTTGAAGCGGAGGTTGGTGTCGGCTCTATTTTGACTCTTCAAGTGGTTACGGAGGATTTCAAATTTACATGGATGCATCTAAGAAAGGATTAGGTTTGTGTTTGATGCAACATGGAAAGGTAATAACTTATGCTTGAGGGCTAAAACCTTATGGAGAATTACAACTCATGATCTTGAGTTAGGCTGCGGTGGTGTTTGCGTTGAAGATCGGAGACATTACTTGTATGGAGGCGTGTGATATATTCATGATCATAAGAGTCTCGCGTATATTTTCACTCGGAAGGAACTTAACATGAGACAAAGAAGATGGTTAGAACTTCTTAAGGATTCGACACCAACATTCGATTACCATCCGGTAAGGTGGCGTAGTTCTTGGCCTTAGCGAATCGGGCATTCTTGCGGTATCAAGATTGAGCCTAGGATTATTCGTGACTTAGAGTTTGAATGTTGAGTTGTGTGTGAGGTTTTGATGGATCTTGGGCTAGTATGAAGGTGGAGTCGAACCTTATCTGCGCAAATTAAAGAGCTCGAGAAAGATGTGTTGTTTGTGGGCGTGGCGCAAAATGTTGAAGAAGGTAAGCGGAGCGGAGTTTAAGGTTGATAATGACGGTATTGTATGGTATGGAGATAGGCTTTGTGTTCCCAGTGATCGGTGCCATTGAGAAAGTTATGGTGAATCTCATAGTTCTCCTTTCCTTATTCATCACGGTTCTACCAAGATGTATAGGGATTTAAACGATACTTTTGGTGGAGCGGCATGAAGCAAGATGTGGCGGTTTGTGTGAAGTGTATGATTTGTCGTGAGGTTAAGATTGAACATCAAAGGGCTAGTGGATTATTCTGACCATTGGATATTCCAACATGGAAGTGGGATAAGATATATATGGATTTTGTGGTGGACTACCTCTTTTCGGAAGAAGCATGATGCGATTTGGGTAGTGGTTGATCGACTAACCAAATCTGCTCATTTCTTACTGTCGGGAAGGATTATGGTATTGGTAAATTGGCGGAGATTTTTGACAAGAGATCGTTAGACTTCATGGTACTCGGCATCTATTGTGTAAACAGAGATCCGCGTTTTACTTCCGTTTGGAAAGGTTTGCGAGCTTGGGGTACTCGACATAATTTTAGTCGGCATTTCATCCTCAAGCGGATGGTCGATCGAGAGAGGACTATCTGAGACCTTAGAGGATATGCTAAGGGCTTGTGCTTTAGAATGGGTGGCGATTGGGATGAATATTTATGTTTAGTAGGTTTGCATATAACAGCAGTTGGCATGCTAGCATTAAGGCGGCGTTTGAACTTCTTTATGGAAGAAATGTAGAGCACCTATTTGTTGGGATGAAGTAGGTGGCGTTTGATTGAAGGTCCGGAAATGATCGAGATCACTAATGAGAAAGTAGTATGTTGCTAGAGAAAGGCTGAAGGAAGCTAGGTCTCGTCGAAAAGTTATCTTGACAAGCATCGTCGTGATTTAAATTCGGGTTGGAGATCGTGTATTTTTAAAGTTTACGCCGTTTAGAGGTGTGAAGCGTTTTGGAATCAAGGGCAAGCTTAGTCCTCGATTTATTGGACCGTTTGAGATTCTTGGCGTATAGGAGAAGTTTCGTATCGTTTAGCACTTCCACTCGGTTATCGCATGTTCATGGCGTTTTCCATGTATCACTCCTAAGCGGATACAACTATCATCCGTTACGTTGCTTCTTATCCGTTTGATCAAATTCAATCCGATATGTCCTTATCGAGCGGAAGCTATTCTAGAAAGGCAAGAAGAGTTATGAGAAATAAAGTCATTCCGTTCGTTAAGATTCTTTGAAAAATCATCACGAGCGTGAGGCTACTTGGGAAACCGAGGTCGATCACGAGCTAGTTATCCTCATTTTTTGAATAGTTTGGTATGTTCTCATTTCGTTTCGTTCTCGTTTTCGTTTCGTTTCATTTCATTTCAATTTTCGAGGGGAAAATTTTTCTTTAGAGGAAGAATTGTAAAACACGGAAATCTAAATCGATTAAAGACTAAAATACCCTTGGAATCGAAATTTATAAAATCGTAAAATATATTTATATCAATTAACAATTTAAAACTTTACTTGAATAAATAAAACTTAACGAATATATTACGTAATCGATTTTGATGCGGCGAAGATTGGACGTTTATGAAATAACTTGGGTCGTGTTTGTTTGTTTGAATGGATCAAGGCGAAGCCCATATGGCGTGCGTTTGGTGTGTTCGGTTGGGCCAAGAAACCAAGCTACTCTCAACCTAAGTCGAATACTACTACTATATACAACACATTAAACACAAAGTGAAACCCTAGTTTTATTGTTGCTCTTTTCTTTTCTCTCTTTGCTCGGCGAATACTAAACACCCCGGTGTCGAGATTTTGCTCAACCAAGCTAAGGTATCATGCTTATTTGTCTTCCTTGTTATACCATGCGTTTGTTTAATGTATCATGTTTCGTTTGGTGGAGTTATGTTTCTTCTTTTTCTTGTGTCGGCAGTGTAACACAAAACAAAAACCCTAATAACTAAACTTTACAAGTAATTAAGAGTGATGTCGTAATATGTAATATTGAATCGGGTCATGTTTGTGTCGATTTAATGAGGACGAACCATATGTAATGAGAACCAGAACCATGCATGACTTTGAATAAGATATAAACATGATAACTTGAATAAGTGAAGTATGAAGATGAGTTAAGACTTGCGTAAAACCTAATAACCGAAAATCCTAAGTTGAACCAAAGTCACATATGAGTTTTAAAAGTATATTAATTAAGTAAAGGTTATGTGAATGTAAACCCTAGTTTTGACATATTAATCTAATAAGGAATGCTAAACCATAATGGTTTGTGATAAATGTCTCATATCGTGTATGATGTCTGAGTAATAAGTAATTTGTATGTCACATAAAATCATAAAGCGTATATGGTAAAACATAAAAGGAAAGATTATTTTGATGGCGTGTTAGGTTAAGTGGCGAGTCATTAAAAGGCGTAACATGTAAGTAAATGCCTATTAATGAGATATTAAAGAATGAGAAACCTAAACTTTAATAAAGACATATGAACCCTAATCTACGATATTGATTATAAAACATTAAGTCTCATTTAATTATAAAACCTAAAATATTAAAAGATCATTTTGGCGATTATGGAATCATTAATAATATATCACGACGTTAATGTATATAGGTTACGTGAAGAAGGAGTAATTCTTTGCTTTCCACATGTCTTCTTTCGATCATTTGCTTTGGAATAAGGTACAAATATTACGACCTTTTGATAAAGGTTTAGTATAATGTTTTCTTTCGTTTTCATATTAGGATTTCCTAAGCCTTTGCTATGAACCTAATGTGTTTATTTGGTATTGCTTATCGAACTTTGATTTTTGAATCATAAAACCTTTGATTTTGAAAACATGACTAAACATTTGATAAAATATGATCTATATCGGTTATGACATTCTTATTTGACCTAAGATAGTTTGACACCGAGCCAATTATTAACTAGTCATGGGGTTCCATGTCGTGTCGATAAATGCACTTGACATGACTCTAGGGCGATGAGTGAAGTTACGCCCGTCCCTTATCGATATTTGTTATGAGCTCAATTTATGTTATATTATCAATGTTTGTTTGTGGGGCGTATGGGTGCATCCTAGATCATTATATGTTATATATTATATGTTATATGCTATATGTGTTTGATGATTGATCTTTGCGTGCATCTGCGTCCTTCATATCTCTGGTAGGTCTCCCACAAAATGTTGCCTTATGTGATTATGAATATGTTTATGATATGTCATGTGTGTTTGGGCTCGAGGTAGTTAGCTATAAAACTTATTCTTTTATCTGATTTATCTTTTGAAATGATTATGATTTCACTATCTTTCTTTCACTATGTTTCATTATTCGTTTCGTTTCGTATTCGATTTGCTTGTATATGCATTCCTTTGGGCTTTTGAAGCTCGGCCGCATTCTTTTTTCATGGCGGTATCTAAGCATTGGAGCTGAGTTTGCTTTGGGATGAGTCTTGAGTGGACTTACCTTAGAGATTTTAGCTTTGATCTTATGATGCCATTTAGACTTTATATTTTAGACTTTTCATTTGGAGTTTATTTCCGCTGGGACCAATGTATTGAAGTCTTTTGACTTGGATTATTTCAATATTTATGTTGAGATTTCTTTTGGATATTTATGTTGCTTTGATATGACACCATTACTTGTGATTCCTTTACCCTTGTCGGGTCGGGGCGTTACAGTACCACTTTGGAAGAGGTGGCGGGCGGGGAACCGGTGGTGTTCGAGAAAATTCCGTACTATAGGGCGACTCATGAAAAGAATATGATGATGCGGTAATCCTTAGCGCTTTAGAGTTCCTTTCCTTGCGGATGTGACGAAGGACCCGGCGACCTCGATTGAGGATCTGCTGGCCAAGAAGCCGGAAAGTCGACCTCCTTCTCCCTCGAGGACTCCATCACCCAGGGTTCCATCTCCGACGGTGATCCACTCACTCAAGGTTTAAAGAAGGCAACCATGTGGTTGTAATTTGATCCCAATTGGTATGTACCTGTTTAAAACAATTGTATGTGCTCGTTCGAGGCTTGAGCTGATGAAACAATTACTTATTGCATGTTGGTAGTAGGCTACGGCCTAAGACAATAGTTTATAATGTTGGATGTTTAAGGCTACGGCTGTTTTAGACTAGTAAAACTAGTCATAAATCTACTAGAAGCTACTAGGGCTCAATTTTGCCATGTGATTCTTCTCTTTATACTTTTACTTGTGTAAAAATATTTTTTACAACCTAAGGCGTGTCGTAGATGCATAGCCTCATTGTGTAGTTACTTCACCAAGAATATTAGCAATCGTATAACTTATTGCGGGGCGGAGGGTGCGACCCTCCGTCTTGATCCTTTGGGCGTGAAAGGTTTGAAATACCTTAAGGCCATATAGGAAAGTTAATGTGAAGTTGAGATGGATGTTATGCATATGAGCAAGACATGTTTTTAGTCTTTGTACATCCGCCGACATTCAAACTTATAAAGCGACTTGGTGGGCAAATCTTTGTTGTATTGAGCGAAACAAGAGATTTGAAATGTGTTATTATCATTAAGTGGGTAGGGAGGATTACATCATTTTAAGAAATGAATACTAGGCATACCATTAATGCTTCTTTCCCAGTGAGAAGAATGCAAATACATTGATTGAAAGCAAATAAAATGTGTTCTCGGACATTGTAAGTTTCATCGTAGAACTTCACAAGTAGTGCCATTCGGGTTCTATAAATAACGTCTCACTGCCAGGTTTCCGACTTGTAGGCTCCATTGCCATATGCTTCCTTAATAACGTAGGGTCCTTCCCATATGGGTCGGTTTACCACAGTACTCGGCTTTACTTGCGCTATTGAGTCGGAGGACATATTCCCACAGTTTGAAAGTCGAAGGCCTAACTCGCATTATAGTACCTTTCAATCTTTTGCTTGTGGATAGCCTCTCTAATGGAGGCTATTTCCTTAGTTCTTCAGTAGGTCCAGTTACTACGGAGTCTTTCTTAGATTGTCTGCTGCTTGAAGTTCATGATCCTTTGTTTTCGACACTTACCTCACGAAGGATGGCGGCTTAGTGCCATATGTCAAAATTTGAAAGGCGTTTCTCCATGACTTGACTTTGTATCGTTCTATGTGCCCAAAGTACTTGAGGTAGTTCATCTGCCCAACCGTGATGTTGTATCCGGCCGTTCTATTCCTTGTATGATGTCTCTGTTGGTAACTTCTTGGCCGTTACCTTGAGGATGGTAAGCGAGTGAATGATTGTATGATATTGAGACCCACAAAATACTAGAAATACCCCTTGACCAAGCTTCCCATTATACGAGATGATGATGTGAGGTACTCGAGCCAAGCGGATAATGTGTTCCACAAATTTTTCCATGTATGCACTGTGATGGATGCCGAAGCCGCTTCCACCATTTAGTGAAGTAATCGATGGCTCGACCAAGAACTTTACTCCTCCGGGAAGCGTGGCGAGGGCCTCGATATCTATCCCCGTTGGTGAAGGGCCATGCGGACGTTCTGAAGTCATATCTTGCTTTGGTAGCCTTGGAACTCTGAGTGAACTTGACATGCTTCGCATTTACGAATGATGTCGGCGGCGTCTACGTGCATCGAAGGCGATGTATCAGACCCTCGTGACTTTAGAGACAACAGGCGGGGTCTGCGTGAAGTCGCGGGATCCTTCATGCATACTTCTTGGATGATGTTGGCGGCTTGCCTTGGCCCTACAGCAGGAGCGAGGGGATAGAAAAGATCTTACGTATAAGTAATTTCCCATGATTACATCTTGCGGTGCTTTGGCGCTTCGAGCCAACCGGATCCTCCGTGATATGCGCTTATTAGATATTCTCTAATGGCGTCATCAATTTGAGTCTTCCTCGATATTACGTCGGACACCTCCTTTCGGACGATGGACCTATCTTATGACACTTGACCAAAACTTCCTTTGTTAAATGGCGAATACCATTGATGCCGGTTGCTAAGTGCATCCGCCTTCTAGTTTGGTTTCTTGAACATGCTCTATGTTGTAAGATGTGAACCCTTGAGCATTTCTTTGGCCTTGTCGAGATATTGCTTGATCACGGGTTGTCTCGCCTCGTAGGAGCCATTTATACGGTTGGCCACTGGTTGTGAGTCAACAAAATGGCCAAATCTTCTACTTCCATATCTTTGGCGATCGGAGACTGCTAACAAGGCTTAGTACTCCGCTTCATTGTTCGTAGCATCGAATTGAAGCGAAGTGCGTAAGTGTATTCCTTCCTTTGGGGTCAGCGAGCATGAGACTGCGCGAGAACCGTCGGGTGGAGGCTCCGTCGATATAAAGTTTCCACCCTTGATTGCCTTAGCGGGCTCCTTTTCAACAACCTTTTTGTCATGTTTCGATTCGGAGGGTGTTTACGCTAAAAGTGCGCCAATATTTGCCCTTTGACCGAGCTTACGCCCTTGTATTCAATATCATGTTCTCCTAGCTCGATAGCAGTTTCAGCTATCCGTCCAGTTTCTCGGCTTTGAAAGTATCGCCTTAATTGGCTTGTCGGTGAAATACGGTTATGGGGTGAGCTTGAAAGTACCTTGAGCGTCTCGCGGCATGAACTAAGGCCAAATTAAGCTTCTCGATGTTGGATAATTTAGCTCGACTCCACTGTAGTACCCTACTAATGAGTATATAGGGTTTGTTCTCCGCTACGCCAATAACACGGCGTTGATGCTTTGAAAAGAGGTACGCAATGTACATGAACAACACTTAAGCCTTTGATTGGGGCGTAAGTGTAGGTAGAATAGTCATGAATTCCTTGAGCTTTTGAAGGTACATACGCATCTATGCTCCATTGGAATGCCTTTTATCCGTGCATCCTTTGAGTGTTTTGAAGAGCGGCAAGATCTGTCTGCACCGCCGACAAGAACACCTTAAATTGCTAGCTTTCGTTAAGCCTTTGCACTTCCTTTAGGGACTTGGGGGCGCAAATCTGTGATGGCTTTGACTTTGAAGGATTGGACTTGATACCACCTGGTGATCGGATGCCCCAAATTGTCCTTCTTCCACCAAAGGAACACTTCTTGGGATTTAATTTCATATTGATGGCGAAGGCGATCGAAGGTTTCCTTGATGTCGGAGGCATATCTTCCTCGATCTGCTCTTAATGACCATATCATCTCGTGGGCCTCGATTCCTACCTATTTGCTTGTGGAAGGCTTTGTCCGCAATCTTTGGTAGGTGCTTTGCATTTTTAAACCAAAGGCATCTTTTGTAACAATAACGCCTTTTCACAGTAAAAAGGCATCTTCTCTTCGTCTTCTTGACCATTTGTATCGATGGTAACCTTTATAAGCGTCTAAAAACACTTTGGAAATCGGCGTGAGTTCCACCTTCAATCAATCTGCGGAAGAGTATGATCCTTGGACGAGGCTTTGTTAATGTCGATAAAATCGACACACATTCTCCATCCTCCGTCATGCTTTTGACCATCACGGATTAGCCACCCAAGTTTGATATTCACCTCTACGAGTATACTGCTTTTCTGAGTTAGTCCACTTCTTTGCATGCGGTGGCACTTCTTTCGGGAGCTAGACTTGACGCTTTTGTTTGATGGGTTCAATATGTTTGAACTCATTTAGCTTAATGTTAAGTGTCGAAGGCTTTCCGTCTATGATGAGAGTTAGGGACCCCGTCGTGTCGAGAATAGGTCCATGCGAAGACATGCATTGTGCAGTACCTTTTCCAATTACGCTTTAAGGAGGTTGGAAGTTGCTTTCGATTACTACATGCAGGTGGGTGAGAGATCATTTACCACGATCGTTCTTGATTAGCATAGCGAGAACATCTTCCGAAGTTCCTCCAAAACAGTTTGACCCTCTTGCTTTACATCGTGAGACTCCTTGCTTATAATTGGAAAACCGTTCCAATCGAAAGGTGTTTGGAATTTGATCGCGGCATGTATGGTTGAGACGGCGATGCCCATCTTACGCATTCTTGTTCTCCTATCAATAGGTTGTGGGAGATTACGACCTCTGATCGTGAAAACGAGTTTACATTCTTTTTAGCCTCCGCCTCGATTGTAACCTCTGAGGACTTCTCCCAAGGGCCATAGGTGTTCCCACGAAAATCCTACTAAGGGTACCTTTGAATCTACTCTCTTGACCTTATTGAAGGTTTGAGCTTTAGGAAACATCGTTCGTAGATAACCCATGAGCTACCACGGTCAAGAGTGGCTCTGTTTACTTCTCTGTTGGAGATCAAGACTTTGATGACCACGGGTCATTTGAAAGAACTTTCCACATGATTGAAGGAAAGTGACATTTCTACTCCGCATAAGGCTTCCTCTGCTTCCTTCCTCTTTGAACGAGTCTTCTTTATAAACCATGAGGATGGGTGCTTGACGGTGTAGTATCTTTCCCAATTGTGTGTCGGGCTTTTCTTTGCCTCTCTTTATACCCTTCACCAAATGTCCCAATTGGCGGACTTCACGGCCTCTTCTCTGCTTTTTGAGTTCTCGGCGGTGATTGGTATCGTGGCCGTAATCGTCATGGAAATAGCAAAACTTGGAAGTGTCTCTAGGCCTCCCTTTGTTTGCCAGCGAGGAGGAGGATCAAAGGCCTTGTGACTTTTCGGTGGCAGTATCTCCACTTGAGGGATTTGGATAGATTAGCCGAGGAGGCCATGGTTGATGTTTTGTGGTATGGAGTAAACTGTCCACCTCTTGTGTTTGTTCCTTGACCCTTCCCGAAGGGTGCTTGAGAACCTTGTTGTGATTTTCCTTGTTTTCGATAGGAGCCCGTTGGTGGACACTTCTTTTGCTTGATCCGGTGTAGGCCTTTTCCACTAATCCTTTATAGGTTGCGGGAAGATCGGTGGAAAATTCAACCAAGCTTACATTCCGTGGGCCATATACGAAACACGAGATCTGTTGGTCTTCTTCGTGCAAGCCCATTATCTGCAAGGTGTCATCGGTGTATCTAGTAATGAAAGCCCTTGTGCTCTCGTTCTCATACGCTTGATGTTGTGCCTTTGTTAGGTGCGTTCTTGTGAACTTTTACTTTGGTGAAATGTGACTTGAACTTGCTTTGAGATCATCAAATTCACAATGCTACGGTTTTGCCGTTCCACCATATCTGACGAGTCTCGTGGGGTGTATGTAAACATGTGACAAACAGGGCATTACCATACGCATTCTAATAGCCCTTGAACAAGTGTAAAAGTTATCGGATCCCTTTTCATCATAAGTACCAATATGTGCGGGCATTTCAACCCATTAGGCAAGGGTGATCTTATCCACTTACGAAGGGTGTTGTGGAGCCCATGGGCTCGAATAAGCGATTATAAGGTGGTATGTATGTAGGGGCAGCATTGTATGGGTTATGATTTGGAGGTATTCCAACGATATTTTGGTTAACATATTGGGGGAGTGGCGGTGGGTATATAAGATGGGTGACTTCCGCGGGATCTGAAGGGTATACCATAGGTTGTCCATAGGGCATGCTTAGTAAGGTTGAGTAAAATTGGGGTTGTTAGCACTTTGCCCGTTAGGTGGGATAAACCCGCGAGGGGTAGATTAAGCACGAAAAGGAGGTACATACCATGAGGAAAGATTTCCTCCCTATTTAATTGAGGTGGATCGCCTCCTACGCCCGGATCGTGAGAGCAGCTGCGGTGGAACCCGTTTCCGTTCTTCCCGGATGAGCCGCCAAGAGTGGTGGCAAATAACCTCCGTAGCCTCGCCCGGTGACTCCTTCCATTGGAGCCTTCATCGTTCCTTCCGCTTCTTGCCGGACCTCTCGGACATCTTGAAACCAGCCGACCTTCCGCTGGGCCTTGTTGCTCGGAGACCTTACCTTAACCTTGGCGAGTAGCCAGGAACCAGGACCGAGTCTCCATTTCTAACTCTTCATCATACTCATCACTTGGTATTCCGACTCCTACGCATTTCCACATTAGGTCTTGCCTCCTTGAGCTCTTAGTAAAGATTCTAATGCTTGATGTTAGCTTGACAATATTTGGGTGATTACGGTTCGGGGTTAGCGAGGGTTGAGCGTGATTGTTGGGAGTTATTTCGGGGTGAGATCGTGTGGTAAAAGTGGATGCGGTTATATTGGGAAGGTTGCTAGGATCATTGGTGGGATTGGTGTCAAGGTCGAGAAACCGGAGGGTGTATCTTCTCTTCCTTGAGTCATCTTAGTAAAACTAGCGAGTGATTGTTGGGTGTAGGTTTGGAATACTTGAGACCAATAGTAGCGGGTCCCCGGATGGCGCCCAGTTGATTGTACAATAAATCGTGCGACCGGGCCTTGATGATGATCGAAGGGTATGAGAGTGATATGCTTGCGCCAAACTTGTAGTCAATGCGCAATAAGAATAATAGACACTTCGTTAAGTGATTGCTTGCGGGGTTGGGCCTGCAAACCACCTCCGTGTGAATAAGTATGTGATATGAGTTATGAATAATATGATGTATGTGAAATCGTGTTGAGTGAACATACCATTTAAATGACTTCGTCGACCTATTTATAGGTGATGAAAATAGCTTGGAGAGTGTTAGCACCGTTTAGGAGATCATGGGGTGTCACACGTTTTATGGTAACCGCTAGGGCTTCATCCACTATCTCGGACTTGGCGGGAAGCTAAGGACATAGTGGGAGCGATGGGGAAGACAGTCAATGTTCTTGTTTGTCTTGGCATCTTGAGAGAAGACACAGAAAGGTATAGGCCTTGGTGGCGGATTCCAGCTGGTAACCATGTCAATGATGAATGGTTTCGCCATTCATGACTTATAAAGAAAGACTTGGGTCTTAGTAATGCAATTCGGAGGCGAAGAAGGGGTCCTTCGACTGATCGAGATGCGTCATCACTTTCAATCAATGTATTTGCATTCTTCTCACTTGGGAAAGAAGCATTAATGGTAGGCGTCTAGTATTCATTTCTTAAAATGATGTAATCCTCTACCCACAATGATAATAACACATTTCCTCGAATCTCTTGTTTAGTTCAATACAACAAAGATTTTCCCACCAGTCGCTTTATAATTTTGAATGTCGAAGGGATGTACAAAGACTAAACAACATGTCTTGCTCATATGCATAACATCCATCTCAACTTCACATTAACTTTCTATATGGCCTTAAGGTATTTTAAGCCTTCGATTTGCCCAAAGGATCGAGGCCAGATGGTCGCGACCTACATTAAGTTAAATTATCGATTGCTAATATTCTTGGTGAAATAACTACACACAATGAGGCTATGCATCTACCATACGCCTAGGTTGTAAAAATATTTTTTCATAGTAAAATAAAAGAGAAGAATCACGCATGGCAAAATTCGAGCCTAGTGGCTTGATGTGAATTAATGACTAGTTTAACTAGTCTAAAGCAGTAAGTGTATGGCGATCAACAAAATAAAATATTGTCTTGGGCCGTAGCCTACATCACACATACCACATGTTAATTGTTTCATCGGGTGAAGCACAGAAAGGAACCTGAGACAATTGTTTTAAAGCAGGTACACACCGCACAGGGATCAAATTACAACCACATGGTTGCCTTCATCAAACGGAATGAGTGGGATCAATTTGAACACGGAGAGGGAACCTTGGGTGATGGAGTCTTCTTGGAGAAGATGGAGGTGGGCATCCTTGGCTTGGCGTGGGTCCTCAATTGAGGCATTGGGTCCTTCGTCACATCTGCGAGGAAAGGAACTCTAAGGCATTTAATTGATTACTGCATTATCATACTCTTTTTCATGAGTTGCCACAGTAGTAGGAACTTTCTCGGCCCTGGTTCCCCGATCTTGGCTACCTCCTCCAGTGGTACACTTGCCATGGAAAATGGACATTCACACATTCCCATGGCAATCCCGCATCATCGCTATGGTAAAGTTCCATGCAACATAAGGATCACCTTGGTTACCAAGTCCACCTGTCCTTCTTGACATTTTCGAGGCGAAGGTTTAACCCATCCACTTTCTCGGAGCTTGATCTCTTGGTCCGGCAACTTTGCCTCTCTTGTTTGAGGCCTCCGCACTGGATGAAAGACGGATATCTGCTCCTTATAGCCAGCGACCATTGAGCCTTGACGGTTAACTGTTGCATTGACCTTGCTCGTTGCCGGTGGCGTTTGAGCTTTTCATTCTCGACTCGAGATCTTGCACAAGGGTTCTTGTCAAAATCCTCAATGCATCCTCAGCTTCTTCTCCAGTGCATACTTGATCCCCCCTTCTCCCTCCTCGGCATAACATCCATTTCTTCTCGAGCTTTGGTGCGACCGAGACAATTCCACTGTCCTAGCATTGAGTTGGTTGTCAAGCATGCCTTGGCGGACATAGCTTTTATCATGAAGGTCATGAGCCTTTCTATGGACATGTTATCCATCACCCCTTCCACTTGGGTGGGATTACATAGCTCACGAGTTAGTGACAAGCTAGGGAGAAAGGAAGTTCCTTCGTGTCGAGAAGTCTGCAACATATGTACATTCGTTAATATATTATTGTTGGTACCTAATTTTGTTTAGCGGAAAGAAACTTTACCATGGATATCATCATCGTTGGGCCCTTGATGGATGGAAATTCCACGGCCTTACCTTGGGCACTCTTTTTAGGGTAGTTCGAGAGGTAGGAGTAGGTAGGATGAGCTTCATTTTGAAGCAAACTTCACGACTTTAGCACTGCCACCTTTCTGCTTGGACCTTCTCACCTATCTTAGGACGGTCCTATGATGGCGGTGTCCTTGGAGGCTGGTTCGTCAGTCGACAGCGTTCTCCACAAGTTGATCTTCACATCTATGGGTTCCTTTGGCGGAGGCGGATAATCTGAGCTCGATGGGTGGGCGTCCACATCATTGTTGTTTATAGACGATGGGGAGCCAGCGCCATAACTGTTCTTGGGGATTCTTTGGAAGGAAGCTTACCTCCTTTGCCACCAGCTACAACAAGTTCTGAGCGACATCTACAAAAAGCGCATAAGATAAATATCGAGAAGATAAGTTTAATTTCTTATGTTAATAAAAAGTACATACTTTCTCCATCTGAAATTATCTCGGTACCAAGGAGACCCTCTCATCTTTCGACAATGCCAACCATGAACAAGATTGGCTCGGGGAATGTTTGTGTCGGTAGGATGTGAGCAACCGATACAAAGGTTTCTTCTCGGTATAGAGGCGATGGATCGTTGAATCTTTTCTCATCATATTGAAAGTTTGGGTTTAACAATGCAGGTATCTTTGGAGGGATAATGGTATTTTGGATATAAAAGATTTGCCTTTCTAGTTCCTTATGTTCGTAAAGGTCTATCTATCGAATGGGCACATCCTTTCACCCTTTTGGCTAAGGTCGACCAATCTCCTCCGGGTATAGATTGAAAACCCTAGCCACGGTCGAGGATTGTTCGAACCCGTAAGCTTTGCACATAACAATGTATGTCGTCGACAGCTAGGCGAAAGGGTTGAACCTGAAATGTGTACCTCATGTCTGGGAGGAATTCTAAGATCAAAGGATGCAAAGGTATCCTAAGGTTGGAAGTGGTGAAAGTATGGGTATATAGGCCTACATAATTTTCGGGGCATCAAATATCCGAGATTTCTACTAGGTAGCATGATTTTATGTTCCTTTGGAATGGGGTGTCGGTGAGGAGCAGCTTTAAGCTCCTCCACAGTTAGTGTGCAACCTTGTTGTTTATCACAAATTTTTATTGGTAGACATGGAGCCTTACAAGAACCTGACAATGTATTTGAAATCTGAGAGAAGAAGGAGCACTTTACCTTGTTTGATCGAAGGCTTGATCGGAAGAGGTTTTAGTAGGTGAAAAGCTTGGGCGAGAGATAAAACTTTGTTAGGGTTTCTTGTTTTACATTTTATATACTCTACAAGCGTTAAGACAAATAAGAACCTTGACTTGGTTAGGATTAGTCTTGCATTAAATCATCGTAACTACTTTTCATCTTCGTTCGTTTTTATGGCGATTTCGTCCTTCTTTCTTGCTTCCCGGTGGGGGCTTGATGGCGTACCCTCAGTCCGAGATAGTGGGGATGAAGCCATTCATCATTGACATGGTTACCGGTTACCATGATAGAAGGCATGCCGCCGGTGTCTTCCAAAGATGCCAAGGGACTTGCTTCCCCGTTCCCCTTCCCATGATCTCCTAACCACAAATCGGGGGCGTGCGTGTGCTAACACTCTCCAGCTATTTTCATCACCTATAAATAGGTTGGACGAGTCATTCAAGGTATGTTCACTAAACACAATATTTCACATACATCATATTATTTACAACTCATATCACATACTTACTCGCTTGCAGGAGGTGGTTCGCGAGGCCCGACCCTGCGCGATCATAACGAAGTGTCTACTATTTCTTATTGCAGTTGGCTACAAGTTTGGCGCAAGCATATCACCTCATACCCTTGATCACCATGAAGGCACAGTCGTCTGGTTATTGTACAATCGAAATACATATACTTTTAATGGAGATGGCGTTATCTTAAGGAGGCGGTGCTTTATGGAGGAAGGTAATGCAAAATCCATGGTTCTCACTGGCGGGTTTGAGGCAATTAGTGGTAGTGGGCGAAAAGTTGGCGTTTGGGCAACTATTATTGGTTGTTGCTCGGAGTTGAATCAAATAAATTTCTTTTAACAATCTAGTGGTTAAGAATGTTTTAAGTGGTAACAAATGAGCTTACGGGTGATGCTTGGATTAAAGATATCGACCCTTTAAAGTTTCATTTTCCACGTCTATTTGCACTTGAAACGAATATAAATTGTCTAGTGGCAGAGAGATGGGCTTTGCGTAATGGCGTTTGGCAAAGAATGTGGGCTTGGAGAAGACAGCCTATTGGTCGCACGTTGGATGAGCTTTTTTCGCTATCGTATCTTATCAACGGGGCTTGTTCTAGATACTTCTCGTGAAGATAATTGGTCATGGTCGTTAGATGAATCAGGTTCCTTCTCGGTGAGGTCGCTATGCAAGAATGTTCAATCAATTCTTTTGGTTTATGAGATTGAATCTCAGTCTTCAATGTGGAACTCATGGGTCCCTCGGAAGGTAAATATTTGTGCGTGGCGGGTTGATATAAATCGTCTCCCGACAAATTCCAATTTGATGCAGCGGGGCGTGCACCTTCCTTTTTCTATGTGTGCTTTTTGTTGTTCGGTTGAGGAGACTAGAGACCACTGGTTTTTCTTATGCCCAATTATCAAGATCATTTGGCTTTAAATCTGGATTTGGTGGGGCTCTCGTGCGTCTTTTAACCCATCTCTCGAACATTATTTACGGAAATATCGGCTTCCTAAAGACAAATGGGTGAATAAACTTTTCATGCCGTTTGTGTTTCTTGATTTAGCATATTTGGAATTGGAGGAACAAAATTTGCCACTCGTCTTGAACTTGGGAGGATTGCTTTCCGTAATGAAGACATATTCCCTTTAATTCAAAGGAAGTCTTTTATGTAGGCCTCAAATAGAGCTACTAATAACCGATTCTCATGAAAGCATTGGATTCATAACCCCGATGATTTGAACATCTCGTAGTTCGTTTGGAGTTCAAGGTGGTTTTTGTTATATTTATATTTTTCTTTCTTTCTTCTTCTTCTTATGCTCTTCCTCATAACATTTTAGTTTGTATCTTTTTCTTTATTTGTCTTTTGTGGCCTTAATATATCTTCACTTAAAAAAGAAAGAAAAATACATATCTATAATACTTATAAAGCATTTAGCACCCTCTCTTCTAAAAATATTTAAGATGTCATTAATGTGTTTTTAAGCATTCAATTTTAATGCATAATGTACATAATACATAGCTTTTACTAATTTATCTTCCACAACATTTTAATGTTTCATTTATTATTTTTTGAATTAGTTTAGTTTTAATGCAAAATGCACATATAAATTAATATGATTTTAAGATGCATGCAAAACTACAAAATTCAAAACTATTATTATATCGTAAGAGTGTTTAGAAACCGTCTAAATAAATTTTGATTTATTTTAAATAAAATTAACCACAAAAGTAAAAAGCGGTTTTTGTAAAGTCGGGACAATTTTTTAAAACAAATGATGCAAAGATGTAAATTCATGAGTGATAATTTATTTGATTTTATACATATTACACATATCTATACTACTTATAAAACATTTAGCACACTCTCTTAATTTTAAGATGTCATTAATGTGTTTTTAAGCATTACAATTTTAATGCATAATGTACATAATACATAGCTTTTACTAATTTATTTTTCACACATTTTAATGTTTCGTTTATTATTCTTTTTGAATTAGTGTAGTTTAATGCAAAATGCACATATAAATGAATATGATTTTAAAATCGTGCAAAATTAAAGTTAAAGCTATTATTATATCGTAGGAGTGTTTAGAAGCCGTCTAAATAAATTTTGAATTATTTTAAAAAATTAACCACAAAAGTAAAAAACGGTTTTTTGTAAAAGTCGGGACAATTTTTTTAAGACAAATGAATGTGCAAAGTGCTAAGTGTTAATTCAATGATTAATATATTAGTATAGTAATTATTATACTTTTCATGGATTTCTTTACATTATAAGCATTCTTTTATTTATATTTTCTATCTATGTGGAACAAGTGTTATAAACAATGTTAATAATTCAAACATTTTTATAAATATATACATTATAAGCACTCTTTTATTTTTATCTTTTATCTATGTGAGACAAGTGTAATAAACAATATTAGTGATACAAACATGTTTAAAAATATATTTTATTTACTTATTACAGCGGTGTTGATTATTACATATATATTTCATAAAAAATGATTCTAACTACTTTGTATTCTGATGGCTATCAGTAATTTGTGCATGCATATTATTAGCTACTTTATGACGAAATCGTATCGGCTTTCGATTGTTTTAATATGAATTAGTTTGATATTATCATCATTTTTTTTAAGGTTCTTTCAGCTCGTTATGTTTTATTATTGGTAAAGTTATTGTAATAAACGTAAAATTGAAAACATTTTTCTTTGAAAATTTTATTCTTGATATCATAGTTCTGATTGCGTTAGTGCAATCTTATAATATTACAAGAGTTGAAATATCGACGTGAAAGCTTTTGGCGTCCATGAATTTATCGTCGCGTAAAATGTTTGATTATAAAACATGGTTCGATAAAAAATTTATTTGGAGTCTTCATGAAATCGCGTCAGCAGATGCAATCTTAATCTTTTAGATAGACAAACTACAGTATAAAGAGCTAAATTGGGTAGGTGGAAAAGTTTGGCATTAATGTAAGACCGATTGCGACTGATGCTTCGAATCGATGATGGTACGTACAAAATGCAGAGGAAGCCGATAGAAACTTTAATGCCTCAATTGAATCATTTATATCTTTTTAATAAAAATCTTATCAATATTTTATATACGAAATTATGTAAAATTATTCTTTTTGTATGAGATGAATACTTTTTCTTCCTACTAGTAAAAAAAAAGACACCAACTATTAAATGAAACGCGTCCTATTTGTAAATCCTAATATTTTATATACGAAATTATGTAAAATTATTCTTTTTGTATGAGATGAATACTTTTTCTTCCTACTAGTTAAAATAATCGGTTTTGACCCAATTAAAGGTTAGTTTTGATTTTTGTTGTCAATAAAATTGATTCATTTTTGGCACACCATAGTCATTCCTTTCCATTCATCTGATTTGATTCTCGATCACCATTCTCTCTTCTTGAAATACTCCTTAGTTAATGTTTCTTTGAATTAAAGCTCCCATACAAATTAGGAGTTGCAAGAAATTTACATTCGTGCAAGGTAATTGGATACCGTTATTAGAAGTATTAACGACTTTTCCCGTCAAAATGACCAGTTGACATGTTAGTTGCTCCGTAAGGGCGACAAACTTATTCTAACCGAATGTAACAATTTGGTTAGTTTGTTTGTCAACAGACAATTTGGGTCCCAAAAAGAACACATACAACCAATATCACAATTTCTAATATACTCGGATCTGATTTTTACTTCATAAATTCTGATTGACTCTTACAGTTATCCAGATTATTAGTTTCGTGATACCATAGATACATTAGGACAAAATACTACAACATGTAAATGTCTCACACGAGTCATAGATTATATTAAGATTACTTTTAATTATCTATTTATATCTCCGAAATTCAAAAGATTTATATAGGGATTGTTTAATGAGTACCCTAAGGCGTTGGTTAAGGTGTATTTATCAAACATGAACATTTCTTTTATATTGCAAATTGTATCTAATACACATTAATTCAACTTACAATTTTCATAATTAAATCTTATTTGTAATTTGATAAACTCAAACTTTCATTTTAAATAATTAACGGCGAAACTTGAAAGATTTCGTTAAAATATTCGTAAATTTATTATTCTCACGTTATGTATCCTATATGTCGTCACTTCTATTCAAAAGAAATAAAACATTGTAAATTGCAATGTCTTTATAGGAAACTTTGAGTTGCATTTTTCATCCTTGTTCAAAGTAAAATGATCAAAATACCCTTGTTAAAAGCTGCAACCCAAAAACAAAACTGCAACCCAAAGTTTCTCAGGAAAGTTGTCTGCACTTTTAAAAGATTTGAGACAAAACTTGCACTTTGACAAAACCACGAGAATGATTTTTGCAATTTACTCAAAAAAAGGAATATATAATCTCTTACAAAAGTTATAGAATCTTAATAGTGTTATGATTTATTTTTGGAATAAAAAGGTTTGATAATTGTACAACCGTGGTAGTCCTATTTGGAGTCTACCTTGTGTTTCTTTCCCGATAAGGCCCCCCTCAATATGCAAACAAAATGAGCCAGGGTTTCAAATGTTCGTTTTCCCACCTTTTGAAACTAGAGGTCAGTATGGTAAACTAAGATAACTATGAGGGCATAATTGGCAGGAGTATACAAGTCAAAGGTGTAATTGCAATATTATCTTTTTCAACCATATGCATAAAAACTTGCTGTATAAATAATACCCTTTTATATTTTGTGTTTACTCGTCTACTACATACATACAAATATAATATGTGTTTTCATTCATTATATTTTTCATTTAAACTATCAATTATTTCACTTATTAAGATGTTGTAAATGAGCCGCCAAAGTAACTTGTACCCCAATGCTGATATCAAGCCACTAGTGGCGTGTGTGATTTTCGGGTACACAAAATTTGATATGTTTTGTATAGATGTGTTGAAAACTATTTAAACATGAGCAAAATACTACTTTATTTGCACTAAAAATTTTCTTTAGAATTAAATGTAATAAACGATTATTTTATTCAAGGATATGCCACCGATTTTATTCAAGGATTGATTTTTATATACAACTAGCGTCAGTGAATTTGGATAGGGTTGTTTTTGCAAAATTTTAGTATAAAGAACTTGGGTCTTTTGTGGTATACGTTTAAACTTTAGGACCATTGACTATTTTTAATATTACATCATATTAAACATTTGAACTGTTGTTAAAAAAATGAAAATAAAATTTATGCGCCGGGGCTCAAAGGCGTATTATTGAGTGAAGGGGTATTTTGGTGAAGTTGGCGATTAATCTTGGCTGAAATAAGATTTTTGACGTGGCGTCGTAGTCACAGATGTTAAAAGAAAGAAAATAAGTACGCTGATATCTTGATGGGTAATAGTATATATACTACTTTATTTGCACTAAATTTTCTTTAATTAAAATAACTAGTTTTGGTTTGACATAATGACAGACTCACATTACTTAACTAGATTTATAAACTTCAAAAGTTTATATATACTTGTATGTAAATTCAAACATAAATCTAGTACTCAGAAAATTTCAATTGTTAGCTAGTGCTCCAACATGCTGGGTTGCATGAGCATCTTTCAGTCCACTTTCCACTATACAACTAGATTACCTCCACAATTGGCATCTATTTGTACTATCTTTCTTTAACGAATATAAAAGAAAGCAATCTACAAATACTTAATGTACAAAATTTCTACAAGAAGAAATTTTAATTTTAGGGTATTTGGAAGTTTATTTTCATGAGTTTTGCTAATCTTTGACCACTGGTCAAACGATTGAGCGCAATTAATGAAGATAATTTTCCTTTTAAATATAAAAATGCATTTGTTAGAAATTAGAAATTCCAGGTATTAAAGAGTCGGTCACCTCAAGTATATGTAATCGTTAGAAAGCTCGTAGTCGTAGTTCTTTTAAGTTAAGTAGTATTTAGTTAAGTAACACCGTGGAGGACGGAATGGTCTTTCTGCCCATTTGTATGCTGATCCACCCGTTGTGTGGCGTTTTATTGTAAGACTATAAATACTCTCTACCTTCCAGGTAGAGTTGGAGCTCATAATAAGATTTTCTTTCTCATTAAAGTTCCCTAAACCTCTAACTTTCTCTCTAAAACCTCTTGTCGCCTACTTTGTGTCATGGTTTGATGTGTATGTGAAATCAATATCTTACAATTGGTATCAAGAGCTATGGTTAGATCATCTCTTACATATCTTTGGATTTCTAGTGGTTTTTAGGTGGTTTTTGAGTTTGAAAAAGTTTAGTGGGTTTTGCATCATTTGGGTGATTTCTAGCGTTAAAGTTTGGATTTTGATAGTACTTTTGTGTTTAGAATCATCACAAGTGTTTAGGCTTTGATTTTGAAGGCTTGAATCATCATGGTTGGGTTGTTTTTGGATTGAAAGGTGGTGTTTTTGTGATTTTCTAGCTAGCGACTTGAGCCACGGATAGTTTATCTTGGTAGCGATTTGCTTTGTTATTTGGTAGCGAGTTGTTGTTGAAGGTCTTAGCGAGTTGAGCTAGCGACTTGTCTCTTGAGACAATGAGCAAAAGTACACTTAGTGGATTCTCCACTACTGGTGTGACTTGGTGTAAGTTAGCGACTTGTACTTTATATTGTTAGCGACTTGGTGTTAGCGAGTTGGTACTAGCGAGTTCTTGTTAGCGACTTGACAAATTAGCGACTTGGTGCTTAGCGACTTCTTTGTCAAAATTTTGCTAGCGACTTGGATTGTAGCGAGTTGTTATATAGCGACTTGGGACTATAGCGACTTGGGACTATAGCGACTTGGCATAACGACTTGGTTCAAGGTTTCCTAGCGACTTGGGTGATATCCTTTGAATACGGGTTTCTCTTGATTTAGTAAAATCCGTGAAAGAATCTATTTCCGGTTTAATCATAGAGTTATAAAATCCGTTTAATCGGTCATCATGTCTACCAACGTTCCTACAATCATCTCCCTTTGTTGTCGGGATGTTCAAGCGGTGGTTGGATACTCGTCCACCCGTGCTTGCGAGGCCGACTCGACTCTTGGGCTCAGCGAATCAGTTATCTTGTCTTGGAAAGGAAAATGGAGTCAACATTCTCAAATCCATTGATGAAGGACCATATCGGGTTGAGACTACTAGAGACTTAATTGATCTGGTGAAGATGGAACAATGATCTATGGAATTGACGGACCAAAGACATATGATGAGCTCGATGATAAGGAGAAAAAGAGATTCGATCTTGATATCGGGGCTTAACATCGTACTTGAAGGTCTTCAAAAGATATCTACAAGGCGATCAATCACAACACGAAGCCAAGGCGGTGTGGGATAATGTCAAGATGCTTCTCGGGTTACGAATTAACTATGGAAGGCAGAGAATCACAACTCTATGATGAATTTGAACACTTCAGATGAAACCGGATGAGAGTGTTTATGAGTACTATGTGAGATTCCACAAGCTTGTTAATGATATGAGGAACATCGAATGACTATGCCAAACATTAATTTGAACTCAAAGTTTGTGAACAACATGAATCCCGAATGGCACAAGTTTGTCACCTCTGTAAAGCTAACAAAGGATTGAAGAATACAAACTATGAGCAACTCTATGCCTTCCTCCTTGAAATGAGAGACATGCTATGTTTGAAAAAGTTCTTAATCGGTTCAAAACCAACCCGGGAAGAGACAAGCTCATCAAATGATTCAAGCGCCTTCTCTCAAACATCGGAATCACTACAAAGCCTCATAAGTCATACCCATGGGTAATGGTAATCACAAACTCATTCCGATCCTATGTTCAAACAAGGCGATGTTGATGCACGTGGAAACTTCATTAATCAACTAGCTCTCTGATTAGTCAAAACATGAACTCTCTTCCACACACAACAACAATCTCGGACTGCTTCCAATCCACATAATCAAGCTCATTGTCGGAGATGGGAAGGTTATGGTGCGACCGGTTCAAGACGACGATGCGTCTGAAGCAAGAGGTGGGTGGTAGAGGTTATGATGCAAATCGAGAATAGAGGAAGGAATGGAAATCGGGGTCAAGCAAAGCCAATCAAATGTTACAATTGTGGAGGTGAGGACACATTGCAAGGCGCACATCGCCAAGCCCTCGAATCCGAGTACTTGAGGATAAGATCTTGCTTGTGCAAGCTCGGGATAATGGGCGACTTTGGATGAAGAGGAGTTGTTGTTCTTGGTGAGGGAAATGCTAAGACATATGATGCGGATGTGGATGAGCAACCAATTCGGAGATAGACCATAATCATCGAAATGCCTTTCAAGTAGGCGATTGTAATGCATCGACTCGATGTTGATGAAGAACCAGCTTGCACAAACCATCTTCATGGCTAGCATTTCTCCAATGGTCTCTCTAAAGTCTCTTCATCACCACAAGCTGGTCCATCCAAAGACAAAATCATTTACGGTATTAAAATTATCGATGAAGTTGATGAGCAAAAGATACATAGCAGTACAATCAGCGTATTTATTGAGTCGGATATTGAAAATATGGGTAATATCAAAGTTGTCCCATATGATCAATATGTGAAACAAAGTGAAAGTGAGATTGTACCAAGTGATGCATCTTCTGCATCAATAATGATTATGTTTTGATGAATTCACCGCATGTGCCTGATGATTACATCATCTACAGGCGAATGCCTATAAAGAGCGTGTTGCTATTTATGAACAACGTGCAAAATTTGAGTTGACCTCCGTGAGCGAAATGGATGACCAAATCGTGCAACTATTAGAAAAAGTAGGTTTAGAAGAAGTATTAAAACAAGAGTTAAACTCCTTACAAGAAAAGCTTTCTAAAGCTGCTAAGCAAAAACAAGAACTTCAAGAAAATGTTAAAATGCTTAAGTAAAATTCGGTGCTAAGGAATCAAAACTTTTGAATGATTTTCTAATCTAAAAATCTTGAAAAACAAGCTTGAAAACAAGTTGTGCGTACAAGGAAATACCATTGATTGCTCTCACTTAATCACTAAGCATAGAGTCTTAAGCGATAAGCATAGCATTCCCTTGTTGAGGAACCAAATCCGAGGTCATTAAAAGGCTAGAAATGCTCATAAGGTTCTTTATGATGGCAATGAAATCCTTAAACCTAGGCGAGAAACCTAGTTGCGTCGAGTGCCTTGAGGAAGATAAGAAATCGGATGAAGTCACTAGGGAAAAGATGAACACGAAATTAGATGATCCTAAATGTAAAGAGAAAAAATAAATATCACACCCATGATTACAAGAAGGAGAATTGGTTTCCTTGAACATGTTTAAGCCTCGGGGCGTTATTAACACCCAGAACAAGTGTTACGGAAAAGGATTTAGATAAGCAAAAGCAAAGAATCTTGTTGTAACAAACCCCTTTAGGAAAATGCCTTCGACGTGTATCCTCTAATACACCAATGCATTTAGTTCCTAGGACTATTGCCACTAAAAGCAAGACCTTAATCGGTCAATATGTTATTTTCAACTATTTGTTGATTTTGAGAAAACTTGTGAAAAGGATCACACCAGTGGTATAGCGAAGAGGAAAGGGGTTTGAGCAAGCGAAAGAATGTTATCTAGCGAAGTCATGCCTTTCTTTAAACAACTAAAGATCATTTTGAAAGTCTTAAAAAGGAATGAACTTAGACATTAAAGAAATGGAAAAGGAGTTTGATGCAATGATAGTTGAGGTTAGTGACTATGAGCGAGCACTAAAATATAATGAGATTGAGAGGAAGAACTTGCATACATTGAATGAGACTCTTATTTACGAATGTATTACTCAAGATGTGTTTTCAACTTTGCTAAAGCTGTTCCATTAATGCTTCTCAATTTCATGAATTATCTATTGCCACGAAAGTCTCCATGATCGTGTCATTGAGCTTGAAAAGACTAATTCTAAACTAAATGAGAAAATTGAGCGGATGATCACGACAATTTGGTTAAACATTTTTCTAAACTAGAGGTTGAGCATTTTAATTTACAACTAAAATATCAACATCTTAAAGAAAATGTCAAAACTTCAAATATCAAGACATCCTCGGATGCTCGAGTTTGATCAGTTTTCAAATTAACAAAGCGTGATGAGCAGATTCAAGCTCATTGTAACACGATCGAGAAAGTTGAAAGCCCAAATCTCTCAATTAAAGGGTCAAAGAACAATGTGACGAGGCTCCCAAATGCCTCCTCCTTTAGATTCTCGAAATTCTCAAGCGTTTCATCTTCAAAACTTAGTAAATGCATTACAAAGGAAAGCGGAAGTTTTCTAGAAGAAAATGAAAAGGTTAAACGTCATTTCAATGAGTTATTTGAATCAATAAAGGTCACTCGTAACAAAATAACGAACAAATAGCTTCATTGCAAAAGGAAATTGAGAATCGAAGAGTCGGGTAAAGGGAAAATGCCAATGACCAATGGGAGAATGGTGTATCAAAGGTTCACTCTTGTAATAAATATGCTTTATGCGTGAAATATGTTCCCCTCATCTCAAGAATAACAAACTTGCTATTCAAACATATTTCTCATCCATAAGGATTGTCTAGAATGTCTCGTGAGATTGTTGAAGAGGATAAATTAGAGAAACCACTTGACAATGCAATTGGGCATGCATGCTTATATGCCAAACGATCTCAAGAAATTCTAGAATGCTTAATCACAATATGCCCAAAGTCCTTAGGTGAGAGAGTTAATCCTTTGATTCCATGTTCTATGCCTAGTGCCAAGTATGATATTCATTCGATGATGCCCGATGTTTTGAATGTGAAACTTAGTGTGCCTTCAGTAGTTGATTCGGATCTGTTAATGCTAAGAAAGCGAACTCTAGTGTGCCTTCTAGAAGTACAAATCCCAGCACTTCTAGTGTTAAGAAAATGAACCTTAGTGTCTTGGCATGTAATTCGGATCGGCGCATCTAAGCAGGAGATCAAAGTAGCAAAACCAACTAATGTTCCCATTCCTCTACAGGGTAGTGTCGGTGACATTAAAGCGGCGGTCAAAGTCTCAAGACAATACAAGGAATGATAGGACCTCATGAGCTAAGAATGTGCATTGGAAGAGTAGAAGACCAACCTAGGAACTTTAAGCTTGAGTCGAATAAAGCGAATCGTGTTGATTCTAGTATTAGCCATAGGCGTATTGTAATTAATTGATTACGATACTAATTGCAAACCTTGTAATGATGTGCTTGAATTACATCTCTAATCATGAATGTGGTGTGAATGTTTTGTCTAATCTTGTCATACCCCAGTTAATATTGCTAATGCAAAAATCATGTTAAAAAAGCTAAAAGCGGGCGAAAGAAAGTTAGAAAGCAGTGGAAGCCCACAGGAAGAACATTTAGTAAGATAGGTTATCAATGGATACACATTGGCCATAAGGTTAATCGAGACAATGCCCACTAGAAAATGGATGCATCTTGGTAGAACTATTCCACTTAAGTGAACATACTTTAAATAGGGCAAATCGGACACTAATCTTGCATCTATTCATAATAACTCCATTGATTCAATTTACGAGATGAATGTTTCTATTTACGATGTGGGTGTTCCAATCATTTATTACTAACCAAATGGAACCCATTCTTGCATGGGGATCCCAATTATCGATTATCCATTCTTATGCATGTTCAACTGCGGATCGTTCAAATCGTTACGTGGTACACGGACTCAGTTGTTCAAACATATATTTGGCGACGGTCGCGGCTCATGAACCGTGAGCAAATTCATCGGAGACGATTAGATTCGGGAATGATCATTTCGATGCAATTATGGGTTATGGAGATTATGTTGTTGGTAAAAGTGTTATCTCCGAGTATATTATGTAGAAGGTCTTGGTCATGTTGTTCTCTGTTGGTCGATTGCGATTACGATCTAGAAGTAGCCTTGAGAAAACATACTTGTTTCGTTAGAGAACTTGATGGTAAGGAACTTTTAAGAGGTTCACGTGGTTCAAATCTATACACCATCTCTATCGAAGATATGATGAAGTCTTCTCAGATTTTCTTGTTGTCAAAGGCTTCTAAAACAAAGTCATGGTTATGCCATCGTCGTCTCAATCACTTGAACTTGGCACCATCAATGATCTCTCGAAAAGGACTTAGTTGTAGGTTTACCTAGACTTAAGTATGAAAAGGATCATCTTTGTTCGAAGCATGCCAATTGGGAAAAAGCAAGAGTATGCCCATAAACCCAAACCTACTAACTCACATCACGAAGTTCTTCATACAATTCACATGGACTTATGTGGACCCATGAGAGTCTGAGAATATCTTTGGGAAGAAATATGTGTTAGTTGTGGTTGATGATTTCTCTAGATTCACACGGGTAAAGTTCTTAAAGACAAAGGATGAAACTCGAGATATCATCATCAAACTCATCAAATAATTGCTGCGGAGTTCGTCTTAACAAAATGGTCGAAATCATCCGAACAAACAATGGGCGAGTTTGTTAACAAACAACAGTGAGTTTTATGAAAGTATTGGAATCGGTCATCAAAGTGTTCCTCGAACTCCTCAACGAGCGGTGTAGTTGAAAGGCAAATCGAACTCTTGTGGAAGCCATGAGGACAATCTTGATTTACTCAAAGTTCCAATGTTTCTACGGGGTGAAGCCATCGCCACTACATACTACACCCAAAATCGATCCACGATTCACATTGCTCATGGAAAAACTCCATATGAACTTGTCCACAACAAAACCTAATCTTTCATTCCTTCGTGTGTTTGGTGCATTGTCTTATCCAACTAATGAGGGCGAAGATTTAGGCAAACTTAGAGCTAAAGCGAGACATTGGAGTATTTGTAGGTTATGTACCAAGCGAAAAGGATACCGAATCTACAACAAGAGAACCGAAATATCATGGAAACAATTCACGTCATGTTTGATGAGTGACCGGTCAAATGGCTCTGGACAATCTAGTTCGGGACCCGCACTTCAAAACAGTCCCATTGGTTCATCCTTGTACCAAATTCTTCTCAAAGACTCCATATGTACCTCCATCGAAGATGATTTAAAGAAATTGTTTGATCCTATGTTTGATGAACTCTATGAGCCAAGTGTTATTGAGCGCCAATTCCACTAATGAGAGGTTGCTCATATCCACGAGAATGAAGTCAATCCTCAGGTCTCAATATCATTAAGTCAAAGCGCTGCTGGCGATCACTCGATCTCATCAACAAATCATCAATCTTGAATGTACATCATGGAATTGTTTACGGCATCAATGATGAAGTTAATCCCTTTGCTACTCTGAAGATGCTCCATTTGAAAACATATTTGCTCTGAATCATCATCGAACCATCTTCTTGAGGAGACATCGACTCTACCTCGGTCCCTCAACAAGCGCCACATGAACACCTTAGAAAATGGACTCACGATCATCCATTAGACAACATCATTGGAAATCCCTCTCGTCCAATATCAACATGGAAACAACTTGCAACCGATGCCTTATGGTGCTTCTTCACTCCGTACTCTCTAAGTTCGAACCAAAGATGTTAAAGCGCCATGAATGAAGGCAATTTGGTTCAATGCCATGCAAGAAGAAATTCATGAGTTTGATCGACTTGATGTATGGAAATTAGTACACGCTCGAGATTGTGCTATGATCATTGCTCTAAAATGGATCTTCAAAGTGAAACTTGATGAGCATGGTGATGTCTTAAAGAACAAGGCTCGATTGGTTGCTAAAGGATACCGTCAAGAGGAGGTATTGACTTTGAAGAATATTTTGCTCTGTTGCTCGTATCGAGGCAATCCGAATCTTCTTGGCTAATCTTTGCTAGTAAGAACATGGTAGTCTATCGGATGGATGTAAAGGCGGCATTTACGAGCGGAGATCTTAAAGTCGTCTCGTCGACCAACAGAAGGCTTTGTGAATCGAGCATCCTACTCACGTCTATCGTTTGAAGAAGGCTCATGCGGGTTAAAAGCAAGCTCGAGGGCATGGTATGATCGCTATCAAAGTTTCTTCTATCTACCGGTTTGACAAAGGAGCGATTGATCCTACATTGTTCACCGAAAGTCGTGCAAACATTTCATTCACGTTCAAATTTATGTTGATGATATCATCTTTGCCTCGGTGACCCCGATAAGTGTGACCGTTTTCAAATGAAATGGGTTCAAAATTTCAAATGTAGATGATGGGACAAATGTCATTTTCTTGGGATTACAAATTTCACAAAGTCCACGAGGCATTTTCATAAATCAATCTAAATATGCAAATGAGATTTTAAAGAAATTTGGATTCGATTCTAGTGACCTGTTGAAACTCCCATGATTGAGCGTACAAAACTAGATGAGGACCACTCGAGGATCATGATAGACCAAGCGAAATATTGTAGTATGATTAGATCCACGATGTACCTCATGACTAGTAGACCAGGACATCTTGTTATTTGTTTGCATGTGTGCTAGATACCGAGCTAAGCCTACTAAAAAGCACCTTGAAGCGGTTAAGCGGGTCTTCGGTATTTCAAGGATCCATCAATATGGGACTTTGGTACAGAAGGACACCGGTATGTCACTAACGACCTATGCGAATCTTGATCATGCGGGATGTCAAGATACTCGTCGAAATGCGTGCGGAGGTGATCGATTTTGGGTGATAAGCTTGTGGTGGTCTTTAAAGAAGCAAATGAGTACTTCTATTTCCTCTCTGAGAGGCATACATAGCCATGTCATCTTGTTGTGCTCAAATCCTATGGATGAGATCCCATTATCGACTATGGCTTTGAATTCAATAAAATCCCTCTGTCTTGTGATAATAAAAGTGCTATTGCTCTCTCATGCAACAACGTACAACACTCAAGAGCAAAGCACATCGACATTCGACATCATTTCATCGGGAGCAAGTTGAAAATGGTGTGGTGGAACTTTACTTTGTGAGGACCGAATACCGGTTAGCATACATCTTCACAAAGCTCTTCTAGAGAACGTTTTGAGTTTATTCTTCCACGGCCCAGGTCTTAAGAGCCTACAACCGAAACACTCAAGCGTCTTCAAGAGGAAGAAGAGGAGTAAAGGTTTCCTTCATCTATCCCCTGTAAATATTAAAAAAAAAAAAACAAAATACAAAATTATAAAACCTTAAAAAATCAAATAGAAAAATATAAAACTTTTAAAAATCCATAAAAATTAGAAAATCTTGAAAAATTTCAAAAAAAAATATATATATTGTTATTTTATCATGTTTTTCCTTGTTTGATATCATCTACGGATTTTGTGTTGTCATTCAAAGAATGACACGGGTCTTTAGATGTTGTTCGAATGTTAAAAAAAAAAAAATTTGGGAGAAAAGAAACAATGGTTTATTGTCATTTCAGCGATAACCCGCTTTTCAAAGATAGAAACGAGCCATACTTTATCTTGGTTTTCAAAT
Source organism: Chrysanthemum lavandulifolium (assembly GCA_022545495.1). Lineage (NCBI taxonomy): Eukaryota > Viridiplantae > Streptophyta > Magnoliopsida > Asterales > Asteraceae > Chrysanthemum > Chrysanthemum lavandulifolium. The sequence goes on from CM040238.1 coordinate 72,545,217, forward strand.
TTCTTGCTCGATTCTTTTAACTAATCCTTACTATCTAATGAAAACTAGTTGTTTTGAAAATAACTCGGACTCTATTTTTGATAATCATACGGACTTAAAGTTTGTCAAAATATCTATCTCTCAATCAACAACTTATGTCATTGATTGAGGGAGAATGATTTCAATTAAATCAAAAGTTATTTGTCATACAATTGTTTTCAAAAGATAATCATGCATGTTTATTCAATGGGTTTAAAGTCTTAAAATCCGATCCTTATCGAGATAAAACGCTTTCATAATCAAGTCACAATTCTCCTTAAAAGCTTTCAAAATCAATTTAAATCTCTGAGATCACAAATCTCAAATGATTTGATAATTGTGATCGGGAGAATTTGTGATTTAAATTGGTTTAATCGATAATTAGGTAAATGGTTTTATAAGGATGTAAAAGCTCTCCTTCCCACATGTGCCAAACGATTTCAAATTTTCCATGCACATGTTGAGGGGAGCATCTATCTTAAACCACAAAGATCTGAAAGCGTGATCAATTTTTATCAATGTGCGGGTTCCTCTTGTATGTGCAAAACTCTTTCAAACCTCAAGGCACATATTGAGGGGAGCAAAGTTTATGAAAACCTCATTCTTCCCTTATATGCTTTATCTACCCTTTGATCGAGAAGTGATGTTGATATCTTTTAGAAAATGGTAATTAAAGAAGTTAATTCTTTCTTTTGCCTCCGTGTGCAAAAGCGATTTCAAACACTTGATGCACATGTTGAGGGGAGCTCTTGTTTTAAAAATATCAAAACAATTCGGTACAAAATGCTTTGATAATATATCACAAGTATCTGGATTGATTTTCAAATGGTTTTCAATTGGTTCCAATGGCGGATGAACAATACCAAATAGACCGACCAACTTTACTTTATGTATGGTGATATAAGGATGATAAAGTTAGGTATTTGTTCCCATGATCCGCTGAACGGAGGGATCTACCGAGGGACAATCCACTAGATAGTGTAGAAGTCCTTAGGTATATTGAAAAAGGAGAAAAATGAGATATGGGAAGAGTGCGGACTAAGGCCGAACTAATCTTGGAATAAACCCAACAAGGTTCTAGTTATGAAGTCTCGGTAAGCAATTGAAGGGTTGAAGAATGAAAAAGAATTGAATGTGAAAAGGGTGAAAAGAAATAGCCCTCCATTTATTCAACCTTAGGCGACCGGGTTCAATTCATATACTCTTGGTGGTTACCAAGGTAACATCGGTATTGAAGACAAGGCGTCATGGACCCGATGGCGCTGCACTTCAACTTCCCAAACCACTCAAGTTCCTCTTAAAAGGACTTGTTTCATTCTCACGGGAACCGACATTATCTATCGACTTTCTCTTGAGATTGTGGATATTGAAGAGGAGACCCTCCTGATCTCCGATCTGGGATCCAAATATGCACAAATTGAGTCTAGAGCCACGAGATCATCAATAAATCTCATTAGGACACTTTCAATGAAGACTCTGTTTCACTCAATGTGGAAAGAGATTATATCTTGAGTCCTCGCATTATCCTTGTGGTATTGCGGAACATCCGAGTGATATGCAAACATATTCACAATGAAGATGGAAAGCCTTGGAGCCAACATCAAACAAGCTCACGGTGGGTGGCATGTGAGATCTATTCTATAGATCAACCATGTGACAAGCGAGCGAAACAATGGGGCGATTCAATCTTTTGAATCAATCACGGTTCGAGTTATGGATTGACGGATACCTTTGAAAAACCGGTCATTGTGCTTAAAAACTCTTTTCTTTAGCACATCGACCGTGTCGAATATTTCAAATCAAAAGGTGTTTTATGATTGATAATTGATTTTCATTAAAACCTTCGTTGTATTGCAAAAACAATTTCTATTGAGCAATACACGATTGTTTTCAAATCTCTTTTCATCAATCGGTGAATCTCTATTCATTTGGTTCACTCACTCCGTGTTGTCTTCTTTGAGGCGTTCGGTTTGAGAACAACTAGATCATTGCGAAACCACATCAAAGAAATTCTTGAATTATACGATCACGAGGCGGTACTTGTCTTGATCAGCGGGGAACCATGGGCGTGTACCTCGATTCAACAAAGTGATCAAAGACACTTTCGTGCGCTTTATTGCTAAGCTGTTGTATGCGGTACACCCGCGTTTGCGGTTGATCGAGAATGAAGCGGTCAATCCATAGCCGCATGCTCGCATAATACATTCATTTCTCAAGAAATCATGATAAGTGCATCAATGACTCGATATTTTCACTCCATGCTTACGCTTCACTGCTGCGCCAATATCATGAATCAGCGAAAGTTTCCGCTACTACGATGAGAATATATCATGATCGAGAATGTGAGCATGTCGGTCCGAAAGTCACAACATCACATAATACCAACACCACAATGGATGTCTCGAGAGATTTTGTTGGTGATGATCTCAAAGGCGGCTCAAAATTATTATCACGTGGATCGGTAAAGACCTCCACTTGGATTAACCAAACATGCAATGAGAAGAATCAATGACTACGAGCTTGAACAAAGTACTACATCAAGAATGCAAGAACAATTTTAATGTAATATCTGTTTGTATTCAATGTAATTTTAGTATATGTTTGAGGTGACCTCCTTGGGGAGATTGTTAGGAATTAGAAATTCCGGTATTAAAGAGTCGGTCACCTCAGTATATGTAATCGTTAAAGCTCGTAGTCGTAGTTCTTTTAAGTTAAGTAGTATTTAGTTAAGTAACACCGTGGAGGACGGACGGGTCTTTACCAGCTGTATGCACGATCCACGTCCGTTGTGTGGCGTTTATTGTAAGACTATAAATACTCTCTACCTTCAAGGTAGAGAGTTGGAGCTCATAATAAGATTTTTCTTTCTCTCACTAAAGTTCCCAAACCTCTAACTTTCTCTCTAAAACCTCTTGTCGCCTACTTTGTGTCATGGTTTGATGTGTATGTGAAATCCAATATCTTACAACATTTAATGAATATTTATTCATTTCTAAAATTACCATAATTGATCATCATTTTGATATTATTAACTCCAACATTCCTTATCTATACTACATATAATATATGAATAAATCTCTCTACTCACTGTCTTAAAATTAAGACTTACAAAATGCAATGCATATTGTACAATACACAATGCACTATTAATGAGCTTTCCCATCAATCTTAATTTTAAGACTTACAAGTCTTAAAGCTTAATGTACAAAATACAAAGCACTATTAATGTGGTCAAGATAATTAATGTAGTCAATTAATTAACTGGTCAATAATTACAATTAATGCAGTTATTAAAACACCCTTACATAAGAATTACAAATTATCAAGCATATTGCACAACCAACTTAAACACAATTCTTGCATTAAATGTCACTAATACAAATAATAAAACACATTATACAAATATTCAAGCCGAGCAGACAGACAGGTCAACGAGCTCGAGCCCGATCGGCGCGGAATAACAGACTCGAGCCCAGCGAGCACGGGCTAAGCGAAATTCTTGATATCCGTAAATTTATTGTCAAAAAATATAGTAAACTAAAATACATAATTCACGGAAAATTTTATTTGAGTACCACACTTGCCGCTGGTACCTCGCTATACAATTATATGTAAACAAGTTGATGGTACATATGTTTTAAAAATGGATCGGACCAACGGTGTCGGGAACGGAGTCACCACCGGTTCGGCTAGCCTATAAAAATCGTCCGAAAACGATATTATTAAATCAATAGAGTTTCAAAATGCATAATAAATTGCAATGTTCAAAAAATATTTTTAAATCGCAATAGTGTCTCGAGAACCAACATATACATCTTTTAGAATTTCGTTGATAAAACTTACCTTAAACACTAAAACTTTGTTTTATAAAAATTGGACAATTTTTCAAAGCAAATGATGCAAAGGTGCAAAGTGCTAAATATTAAGTGTTAATTTATAAGATTATACACATTTACACATATCAATACTACATTATAAATCATTTGGGACATTCTTAAAATGGAAGGCTTAAAAATTAAGATTCAACACTTGCTTATAATGACAAATTTTAATAAGTACATCTATAATAGCATTGGTTGCAACACTTTAAAGCACTTTTTGTAGACATGTTTTAAAAAAATAACTAATAAAATACAAAGTAATTTAATATAAGAAAAAAAAGGTCTAAAATAATAATTACATAATAAATGTTATTTTTAAAACACCCCTAATATGAAAAGTACTTCTTATTATACATATTGTACAAACTAATTAAACACACAAAGCTTCATACAATTTATATGTAAACAAGTTGATGGTACATATGTTTTAAAAAATGGACCGGACCAACGGGTTTAATCGGGAACCGGAGTCACCACCGGTTCAGCTAGCCCATAAAAATCGTCCGAAAACGATATTATTAAATCAATAGAGTTTCAAAATGCATAATAAATTGCAATGTTCAAAAAATATTTTTAAATCGCAAAGAGTGTCTAGAACCAACATATACATCTTTTAGAATTTTGTTGATAAAACTTACCTTAAAACTAAAAATTTGTTTTATAAAAATTAAACAATTTTTCAAAGCAAATGATGCAAAGGTGCAAAGTGCTAAGTGTTAATTATATATTTAATATTTATTATATATATTTGTATAATAATATTTATACTATTTAAAGTAACCTACATAACTTTTTGAATATTTAGTTTTTCTTTATCTTTATAAGTACTATTTTACTTGTATTATCCATCTATGTGGGACAAATATAACAAACATTGTTTTTAGGGAACTAAATTTTCTTAGTATAATGTAAGTGATCTTTAAAATTCGCTATTGTGTTATTATTTAATGATAACTTACGACTAAGAGCCATTGTAAACTACTTTAACCTGCACTTACCAACTCAATATTGTCAAAACATCACGTGGATAATCTAGGTTTTATATAAAAATATTGTTATTACGTAAAATTATTAAAACTTAAATTATCGCCTTCATTATATCTATTGTATAGTAAAATATAAGCGAAAAAATTGTTGAATATTTTAATTGCATGGTACCCCACGCAACTTGTGTAGTGCTACTATATATATGGTCAAACAAATGGCTAGTGGGTAGAACGGCGAATTTTATTAAACTAGCAAGATGCTAGAAGAAAATTACAAAGTAATTAAATGGGGATTTTTTAACCAATTCTCCCAAGAGAAGCTCCTATTACAACGACTAGAACACCACTGGCCAGTGGGTAATTGATCTATCATTTTGATATTAATTAACTCCAACATTTCTTATATATATATAGCTAAACAAATGCGGTAGAGATTAGCAAAACCCTATTTTCATAGGAATTATTTGTTTTAAAGTAAATTGCAAAACTCGTCCCTGTAGTATGTTTTAATTGCATGCGCAATCTTTACTTTTTAAAAAATGCAGACTTTGTCATTTGGGAAACCTTTGATATGGATTTCGCCCCTACCTCAGAAAGTGAAATGACCAAAATGCCTTTTAGTTTGAGGCATTTAGTTATTTTGTTTTTGCGGGGGCGATATCCACACCAATAATTTCTCACAAGGACAACGTCTACATTTTCATAAAAATAAAGACGGTATTTGCAATATGAACATACCACAAGTCTTATTTGCAATTTACTATTTTCTTTATTTTAAGAATTAAATTTGATATTAAATGATTCATGATGTATAATGGTACTTTGTTCAAACATCAAACTTTTTATTCAAAGATCCATGATATGTTGTTTGAGTTTTATCATCATTAGGATTTTTTTAATCTCCAAAATCAAAATAAGATATTTTCTAGTCATGGATAGCTTGGGATTATCTGATAGAGACCCAAGTTCAAACCACATGAGTGGGAAATTTAGAACCGGCTTTTGGGCATCCAATCTCCTGACGTAAACGTTTTTGTAGGGCCGAGAAATGAAGGGTTTTTGTAAAGGGGGTTTGATATCCACATCATTTTTTCTTATACATACACCACATTGTATAATATTTTAATGCACACTGTACAAGACAGTAATGCACAATTATGATGTATGTATAAAAAAATTGTGTGATATCGAGACCCCTTTTGTAAAATAAATGAAATCCTAACTTTTATGGTTAGCAAAAAAATAGTTTAACGTTAACTCGATGTGAGTACTTAAAGAAGCATTGTAAGACTAAGTGTAATAGTGACCACGGTCACCGCTATTATATTAGCGCCAACTCATTTTTTTCTTTTCATAACCTTTTTCGTGACCAACTTCGTATAATGGTGACAGCGGTCATTTTTTTTTCTTTTCTTTTTTTTAACACTAAAATTAAACTTTTATTAATAACTAAAAACATTACAATAATAATTAAAATAAAATTAAACTACAAATTAGTGTGCATTTGTTCGACGCCAAATGTGTTCCACTAAATCGGCTTTGAGGCTTAGATAAGTTTTCTCATTGACTAAATCTCTAACAACTTGTAAAGTTTCTTCATGCGTTTGTATGAGATCATCATCACGATATTGCTCCTCTGGATAAAAGTCAGGAGAGATTGTCCTCCCTTGGTCTTTTATAATCATACTATATAATATGATGCATGTGTACATCATTTTCTTGCTGCTTAATGCATTTGCTTATATCTTATTCGCTCCGTATCATTTGAGCATGGATGTAAAATAGACTTAACAAAACAACTCATTCGGATGTATTCTATCAGTAAGATAATATCCTCATTTATAAGTCATGTTGTTAGTCACTTACGAAACCTCTTGTGCTTTCCCGTCTTTTGAGATTGTTGAATATAGGCAATTGACGTATAACGTTAACGTTGTTGTTTTCACCCCGTAAAAACCAAAGAGCGCATGTCAAATCCACAAGTCTTATCAGGAATCCGCTTTCAATAAAATGAATGAATGTGGTCCGTGATCACCCCTACAATATTGAGCACGATATGCATTTGGGCAATTAGCCCATAGCCAACCCGTACAATCAATGATTTCTAACATCCTAGGAAACACATGTTTCTCATCGTGGAAAGCATAGAGTTTTTCGAAATCAGTATAAATAGGCCTTCGCAAAAACTCGTCTCCATATAAGTCCATAATACCTTACAGATAGCTTGGAGAGAATCACGAGTTTTCTCACCCATTTGCAGATATTCGTCTAAAGCATCAGGAGCGGTATCGTATGCCAATTGAAAAATTGCAGAGGTACACATCATCAATGGGGAAATGCCAACTTTTCTTGTACAGTCACAACTTTGTTGAAAATACGGCGTATTCTCAGTTAATTCCCGAACAATGCGTGTGAATAGTCTTCGGCAGTGGTAACATAATCCCTACACTCAATGAAGCCTCTCATGGATGTTGGGTTAAAATTGTTGCTCTGTGAGGATGTAGCTGCAATGTAGTCTTTTAATTCACCTTCATGAAGGAAATATACTTGATGTAGTGGATATAAGTGACAATGGGGCCTTTTAATACTTTTGTATTTTATTTTTTCTTTATTGGAAAAAGCTTTATATAGGGAATTGTTAAAGGAAATGTAGTTGTTACTTGTGTGACTGTGAAGATTTTAGCTTGTTTATATAGCTCAGAGTTGTATGTTCCAGCTAGTTGTTGTTAGTCTGTGATTGGTCCATGACTCCATGAGCATGTTCATGGGCCTAGTTTAAATGTTTTGTAATCTGTTAAAATTTTGTGCTAATATATCTTCACAGTTTAAAAAAAATCTTTGGCTCATTCGGAACCATTACAAGAATAATTTTTCGTCATACATTGAGCTTTAAGATAAGTAAGCAACCCTAGACGATCATGAACACCATAACGATCTCTATCTATCGTGTTTCGTGAGGTTTTGGAGATTGTAGAAGTGGTAGCTTGAACAAGTATAACGACGTCTTGTAAAAACTCTAGATCGATACTATTAGCTTCGCCTTCATCATATGAGGATGTAAAAAAAAATAAAAAAAAATCGGAACTCATTTGTTTGACTTGAGAAAACTAGATTATGTATGTAAAGATTATTAAGTTTGAAAGTATGTATAAAAATGAAGAAATGTTGGGGTATTTAATTTATAAAGATGGCATTGATTTACAGGGTCGTTTTTTTGGATGTTGGGGTATGATTTTTTTTTTATTTATTATTATTTTTTTTGCCAATTTTCTCGCAAGACTCGGTCGTTATATTGACAAAGTCTTCTACAAAATTGTAACAACCCGTATTTTCAGGTAACTTTTCATTTTTTTGGAAAGTTACAATTCACTTTTATTATTCACTTTTACTATTCACTTTCACTATTCATCCGGTAAATTTTTTATTTTATTTTACTATCATGACAAAATAATTGAAACTCGACAAGTCATCCTGACGACGTACGTTGAATCCACACAAAACCGATTTCACAAAACCGTGTCTAAGAATTACTTTAGGGTTTAAACGTCATTCAGGCATCTCGATATGTCCATAAAATACTATAAATATTAGAAATATGTATTTATACCATTTTACGACAATTCCACAATTTTTGAATTTTCGTTTTCCGATTCTGCGTTTACGCGAAATCGCGTTTTGACCGCATTTCCGACTTTAAACAACGTTTAAGCAACCCGATGGAACTTACCACTCATTTTATATTTTATTATGGAGTATAATGATAAGTTAATCATTTCTACAAGTTTTATATTTTTACGATACTCGATTTTACGTTTCGTGACTTAACAACTTACAATTAGCGATTAACGGAACCAAAACTCACTCCGTAAACAGGATAATACCAAAACTAACTTAGTCATCCTATCCCCCATTAATGAACCGCCTCTAGGGGGGGAGTCACCATGAATGTGTCATGTTCCTAACTCTTGCACTATTAGATTAGAACATGTGTTTACTTCCTAAGTAAGGCTTTATAAGATGATAACATGTTAATCCTTCATGTGTAAGTCTTGCAACCTTAACCTCCTCAACTTACAATATAAACCCTCATCCTCTCCATATTAACGCTACACACACACTTCTCATTTTGCTAGTTCCTTTCAAGAGTTATTCAAGAAACACAAGTCTTTTATCAATTTAAAAGCTCTTGTTAAGCTTTGATTGATCCAAGTTATAATTCCTTCCTTCCATTGGTGATCTCCAAGCCACACAAGAAGTTTTTCTAGTAGAATACTTCAAGAGTTTTCCCAAGTCATCTCAACTTAGTATCAAGAGGTTGAAGAATTTGTAAGCTAGGGTTTCTAGTTCTTGTTCTTGATCTTTGATTTTCCTTTCTTAAGTTGAAAGCCAAAAGTTGTAAGAATACTAACTACCACTCTTGCTCAACATCAATTACATGCTTCTTATACTTCATTTATGCTATATATGGTCTTTATATTGATTTCATGATGTACAAAAATCTTTAAAACAAGTTATGAGAACTATAAGTTAACTTAAAATAGGTAAACAAGAAAACTAGTGACATATATTGTGAAATACGACCAAAATAGTATAACCATAATATTAGACACTTACTTACTGTTAAAGAGGGTTTTACAAGGAAAACGTAGCAATTTTAATCACCCAAAACGAGTAAACGAGTCAAAAGTTACGGCCAAAAGAAGTTAGCTAAACCAAAACGCCGAAACTGCCTATTTGCTTACTGCCTAAAATCCGAATTTTCTTGAGGCCCTTCTGGTCCGATTCATCAAAAAGTTCAAACACAAAATTTTTCCGGAACGATGTTTTACGTCCACCTCAATGAAACTCGGCCTAAAAAGACCAAATGATAGCATTTTCTGCCTAAAATTTGTAAAACAGTTTTTATCGTCAAAAGTTTGGTTTTTCACAAGTTAAGAATATAGAAACCATGTTATTTTCAAAACTAAATACCTACTAGACATAATGAACTTTATATAATTACAATCTTCATTCAAAAATAAACTTTCCTAAGTTTATTTTACTTTCTATAGTAACTTTTATTAAACAATGAGAACTTGTTAAACCATTTTAGTTACTTACAAATCAAGTACCATGTAACTTTCGTTAGACATTTAGATTACCCAAACTCACTTGCGGACACGACCAAACTTACTTTGCAAACTATGCAACCACTTAGTCTATATGTCACATAAACAACAAGCAAACTATATGTTTTATCTACTAAGTGCTACAATACTAGGGAACTTCATGTGAGGGGTTCATTTGGGTAAACGGATCGACGAGTTGCTGGATTTACGAATTAAAGTGTCCTAGCTCCTCGAACGTTTACTACATGACCTCTGAATTGTGATGGCCCGAACGGTAGTACGATATATATAAACTAAACACGTTTTCACAACTAGACCATTTCTATAAACGACATACACAACTTCTATGTACTACATCATGATCAATATAAAGACGTATATAGGCTTGTTATTACTTTCGAATCATTATTTCAAACCTAAGTCGCAACATCATATTCTAGGTTGCTCGTAGAGGTTCTCACGGCATATCCATCCTCCTCACTATACATTTGATATCATTAACTCACGGTGAGTTTCATAGCCCTACTTTTATATGTTTTGAATTACTTTTGGGGAGTTACATGCTCAATTATTTTCATTTACTTTTATAAGTACTTTAAACTTTTAAGGATTGCCGTGAGTTCATAGGCCCACTTTCTATTACTCAATTATTTTACAAACCCTTGGGGGGGATACATGCTATTTTTAAACTGAACACATTGCTTTGAAACTGTATGCTATACCTGAATGTATTATTTGCACTAAGTACCACCATTGCCAAACTTAAGTCCCTATTATCATGAACCATTAATCACTTGCGAGTGAACGTGAATAATGTGGATAGATCTATCGATTGATTTAATCCCGTTTGTTTGACCAAGTCCGTAAACAAACGCACTCTATTTGAAGAACCATAGGTTTATTGGCAAATTACCTATTAGGGCCATTGTTTGACCAAGACACGCAAACTATTATATCAATTTCTATTGACAAGTCGTTAACGCTTTCGGTATCATGATCTTAGTGCAATAATATCTATTTTGTTTCCTAAACTATGAGTATGAGTCTATAGCTCATACTACGAATATATTGTGTTCAATAATCAGACTAAACTCTATGAATTCACTCAACCTTTGTGTTGACCATTTAAGCATGTATCTCAGGTCAATAATGTACGAGGCTGGCACGGAGGAGCACGGATACTCAAGAAGGCTATAAATTTTATTATCATTCGAAACCTCATTTAATGTAAATTGTAAACCGTGAAACTATTGGGACCTCTTTTGTAAACTCGATATTTATATAAATCGAATGATAAATCTTTAAAAAGCGACTCCATTATAGTTCGTTTTCTATTGTTATAATCACAGTGCCATGAAGTAACACCCAATTTGAATTCCACTGCGTATCACGAAATTGGGGTGTGATGATTGGTCCCGAGCTTTAGTTATAGAAACAGTCTAATTGTGACCTAAACTATAACCATTTTTACAACAAAATGTTTTATATCCTTACGCTCTTTGTGCCTTCCATCCTCCGCACGATTATGTGGCTTTTAGGCATTTTAAGCTACACAAACATACTAGTATATTGATATATACACTCGACATATTTTCAATCATTTTAGCTAAACGATGGACTAAACATATCTGTGTATGCCTATTCTAAGGCATTGCGGCACAATCATAGTTTCCCAATCATGTATCTACTCGTGCATTTTAGGATTACGAAACTTCCTCCAAGACATTGTAACTGATTACAATGGTCTTTCCTACTTCCCAGACATTGTAATTTACACAATTGTCTCATTTATTTTTCAGACACTGTTAGTCCTACAATGGTCTCTATTACATCCTCGACAATCAGAAATCCTACAAAGGGTCTCAATTACATCCCTAGAAGAATGTAAATGAAAGAGTGGTCTCATTTATTTCTCAAGACATTGTGAGTTACACAATGGTCTTATTTATTTCTCAAGACATTATGAGTACACAATGATCTCTCTATCATTTCTCAAGACATTGTGAGTTACACAATGATCTCTCTATCATTTTACAAAACATTGTGAGTTACACAATGACCTCTCCATCATTTCTCAAGAAATTGTGAGTACACAATGATCTCTCTATCATTTCTTAAGACATTGTGAGTTACACAATGATCTCTCTATCATTTCGCAAGACATTGTGAGTTACACAATGACCTCTCCATCATTTCTCAAGAAATTGTGAGTTACACAATGATCTCTCCATCATTTCTCAAGACATTGTGAGTTACACAATGGTCTAATTTACTTCACAGACATTGTAAGTTATACAAAGTCTCTAGAAATTATCTTATAAACCTTATATGATATTGTTTTACATGAAACCCGTCATAGTCTATCAATTTCCCTAATGTCCCATACAAGAAATGGGATTTCTAAAAGATAAAGTGACTCATCATCTACCAAAGCTCAAGTTCAAAGAACTTTCTACATTCATCAAAGTCCTATTTTGAAACCTTCATTGTTAAAAGTCCGTGATACTAGCCAAGTATGGACTATTTTAGAATTACTTAAAACTTTCTTTCCACACGTATCTACCCATACTATCTTCTATGCAATGGAATGTGAAAACATAGGTTACAAGTCTTGTATGGGCGAGACTTGCAACTGAATGGTTTGATATCGCCTTTGCTTAGTGGACATTTTCTCAAAAGCTATGGACATATCACAAGTATACCTAATTTAGGTATTTGAAAATTTTGTCGAACCTCGACTAAGTATATTCTAGTCACCTATATTTAACCTAGGGACAGTGGAACATAGTATGACTAACTATGTTCGATTTAAAATTTTCAAACACTGAGAATAGTTATACAAGGGTTATATTCAGGTTAATTTCCTACTTGAACTCGATAAACCACCAGAATTCATTAAAAGATCTAGAGACATGATAGTGTCTTACCACTCAATGAGATCTTAACACTTATTTATACTACCTAATTTCATTCTTGAAAGTTTTCATTAATGAAATAATCCTAACTACTATCTTGGGATAGTCATCAAATCTTCTCGTCATTTCTTAGAAGTACTAGCCTGTTTAGGTTTCAAGGATATCATTCCGCCATAATCCTTTAAAATTCACTTATGATTTTAAAGCAAACTTGACATCTCTAACATACACTACACTCTTCTAATCATCAACATATCACTTCATTATCTTAACCCCATTATAAGTTAGTATGCAAACTTCACAAGATCACGTTTCTTTCAAACACTAGTAGACATAAACACTATACGATATAGCCTTCATCTTGAAACTACCTAAGACATGATCGATTTTTTTTAGAAATGATTTGGATAACCACTTGCCACTAGCAAGACTTTCCTACAACGACAATTATCACATCATTACAAACCATTTCACATCAACAATATCTTACACCTCTGATTAACAACTTAAGCCACCACCAAAAACTTAGAATGGTACATAACACATTCTATGACCAGAAATTTGAGAACGCAAAGATTAGAATTCGGCGCATACACCCACATTTTCCTAGACACTTCAACATCTGATAACACAAACTGAATTCCGGGACGAAATTCTCGTTAAAGTGGTAAGACTGTAACAACCCGCATTTTCAGGTTACTTTTCATTTTTTTGAAAAGTTACTATTCATTTTCACTATTCATCCAGTAAAAATTTTATTTTATTTTACTATCATGACAAGATAATTGAAACTCGACAAGTCGTCCTGACGACGTACGTTGAATCCATACAGAACCGATTTCACAAAACCGTGTTTGAGAATTACTTTAGGGTTTAAACGTCATTCATGCATCCCGATATGTCCATAAAACACTATAAACATTAGAAATATGTATTTCTACCATTTTACGACGATTCCACAAGATTTGGAATTTTACGTTTTCCAGTTCTGCGTTTTACGCGAAATATGCGTTTTTGACCGACGTTTCTAGCTTTAAACAGCGTTTAAGCAACCCGATGGAACTTACCACTCATTTTATATATTTATTATGGAGTATAATGATAAGTTAATCATTTCTACAACTTTCATATTTTTACGATACCCGGTTTTACGTTTCGTGACTTAACAACTTACAATTAGCGATTAACGGAACCAAAAACTCACTCCGTAAACAGGATAATACCAAAACTAACTTAGTCATCCTATCCCCCAATAATGAACCGCCTCTAGGGGGAGTCACCATGCTTTCTTGTTCCTAACTCTTGCACCATTAGATTAGAACATGTGTTTACTTCCTAAGTAAGGCTTTATAAGATGATAACATGTGTAATCCTTCATGTGCAAGTCTTGCAACCTTAACCTCCTCAACTCACTATAAAACCCTCATCCACTCCATATAAACGCCACACACACACACTTATTTTGCTAGTTTATTTCAAGAGTTATTCAAGAAACACAAGTCTTTTATCAATTTCAAAGCTCTTGTTAAGCTTTGATTGATCCAAGTTATAATTCCTTCCTTCCGTTGGTGATCTCCAAGCCACACAAGAAGTGTTTCTAGTAGAAGACTTCAAGTGCTTTCCAAGTCATCTCAACTTAGTATCAAGAGGTTGAAGAATTTGGAAGCTAGGGTTTCTAGTTCTTTTCTTGATCTTTGATTTTCCTTTCTTAAGTCGAGAGCCAAAAGTTGTAAGAATACTAACTACCACTCTTGCTCAACATCAATTACATGCTTCTTATACTTCATTTATGCTATATATGGTCTTTATATTGATTTCATGATGTACAAAAATCTTTAAAACAAGTTATGAGAACTATAAGTTAACTTAAAATAGGTAAACAAGAAAACTAGTGACATATATTGTGAAATACGACCAAAATAGTATAACCATGATATTAGAAACTTACTTACTGTTAAAGAGGGTTTTACAAGGAAAACATAGCAATTTTAATCACCCAAAACAAGTACACGAGTCAAAAGTTACGGCCAAAAGAAGTTAGCTAAACAAAAACGCCGAAACTGCCTATTTGCTTACTGCCTAAAATCCAAAAATTTTTGAGGCCCTTCTGGTCCGATTCATCAAAAAGTTCAATCACGAAAGTTGTCCGGAACGATGTTTTACGTCCACCGCGAGGAAACTCGGCCTAAAAAGACCAAATGATAGCATTTTCTGCCTAAAATTTGTAAAACAGTTTTTATCGTCAAAAGTTTGGTTTTTCACAAGTTAAGAATATAGAAACCATGTTATTTTCAAAACTAAATACCTACTAGACATAATGAACTTTATATAATTACAATCTTCATTCAAAAATAAACTTTCCTAAGTTTATTTTACTTTCAGACAAGTAACTTTTATTAAAAAACGAGAACTTGTTAAACCATTTTAGTTACTTACAAATCAAGTACCATGTAACTTTCATTAGACATTTAGATTACCCAAACTCATTTATGGACACGACCAAACTTACTTTGCAAACTATGCAACCACTTAGTCTATATGCCACATAAACAACAAGCAAACTATATGTTTTATCTACTAAGTGCTACAATACTAGAGAACTTCATGAGGGGTTCATTTGGATAAACGGATCGACGAGTTGTTGGATTTACAATTAAAGTGTCCTAGCTCCTCGACGCTTACTACATGACCTCACGAATTGTGATGGCCCGAACGGTAGTACGATATATATAAACTAAACACGTTTTCACAACTAGACCATTTCTATAAACGACATACACAACTACCATGTACTACATCATGATCAATATAAAGACGTATATAGGCTTGTTATTACTTTCGCATCATTATTTCAAACCTAAGTCGCAACATCATATTCTAGGTTTCTCGTAGAGGTTCTCACGGCATATCCATCTTCCTCACTATACATTTGATATCATTAACTCACGGTGAGTTTCATAGCCCCTACTTTTATACGTTTTGAATTACTTTTGGGGGAGATACATGCTCAACTATTTTCATTTACTTTTATAAGTACTTTAAACTTTTAAGGATTACCGTGAGTTCATAGGCCCACTTTCTATTACTTAATTGTTTTACAAACCCTTAGGGGGATACATGCTATTTTTAAACTGAACACATTGCTTTGAAACTGTATGCTATACCTGAATGTATTATTTGCACTAAGTACCACCATTGCCAAACTTAAGTCCCTATTATCATGAACCATTAATCACTGGTGAACGCGAATAATGCGGATAGATCTATCGGGATTGACTTAACTCGCTTGTTTGACCAAGTCCGATAAACATATTAGATGATATAAAGCCAGATATGTGTTGATTAGATTTATATATATTGTATCAATAAATACAATATATGTAGGCAATACATAACGAACCCTATTGACCCCACATACCGGCTCCTTCATCTAATAAAACAAACGCACTCTATTTGAAGAACCATAGGTTTATTGACAAATTACCTATTAGGGCCACTGTTTGACCAAGACCTGGCAAACTATTATATCAATTTCTATTGACAAGCTGTTAGCGTTTTCGGTATCACGAGCTTAGTGCAATAATATCTATTTTGTTTCCTAACTATGAGTATGAGCCTATAGCTCATACTACGAATATATTGTGTTCAATAATCGACTAAACTCTATGAATTCACTCAACCTTTGTTGACCATTTAAGCATGTATCTCGTGTCCATAATGTGCGGCCAATTTGATGGAGGAGCACGGATACTCAAGGTTATAAATTTTATTATTATTCAAACCTCATTTAATGTAATTTGTAAACCGTGAAACCATCGAGACCTCATTTTGTAAACTCGATATTTATATAAATCGAATGATAATCTTTTAAAACGACTCAATTAGAGTTCGCTTTCATCATTATAACTGTTGTCTACGTAAGAACACCCAGTTTGAATTCAGCGCGATCACGAAATTGAGATGTTATAAAATACACCGAGACGCTGCCTCGTGGGTTGGGGTGGGGGTTAATGGGGGACGCGTCTGGTTTTGGGTGACCGAGCAAGGACGACCTTGCCATTACGGCTGGTCTAACGAATCCAATATGAACCCAAGTTGTCGAACCAACCTTTATTGTACTTGTTATAGAAATCCTTACATAATCTCCTTTATTTATTGCTATGGATCGTAAATCAGACTATTGGAATTTGAAATCGTATTTAATACACACCTGTGTTTGGAATGATGACCGATCTAACGGAAGCCTATACTATACTGGTTGATGGTTTACGTCTTGACATAAAGGCAAGTAGATTTATTGCTTATGCGTCATTCTACTGATGTAAACTAAATAGAGTAGTTCAAAGTTAATTAATGGTTGGAATGAAAAAGCGTTTTATTCACTTCTTTGAAAACTTGTTAGAGCAATATTGTCAGGCTTATTTAACTGGAGAGTCTGGAATGAAGATTTAAAATGAAACATATGAACTTTATTTGGGTTAATGGATGATTTCCGAGCTTCTTCAATTTGCACATTTTAATGCCATCTGGAAACCAAATGGCACCTCAATCATCTTTTATACGACCCAAACCAAATTAACCAACAATCTGAACACGAAGTCTAAATTATGATTCTTACACATAACACAGCCTTCGAAGCTATAGCAATTATGAATACATTAAGGAAAATGATAAATGGACTGACCAAAGAGCTTAAAGAAGATTTAACGATAAATAACTTAGACAAGATAAAGATCTGCATGTCATTTACGACAGCTCTCCTTGCGCCTATATCAAAGCTCATACATTAAGGAAAATCAACCAAACCAAACTCGCGTAACTTATCCTTTGTTTAACTCGCTATTTAGACCCCTCTTCAAGTTTCACACGCATAGGAGCAAGAAAGGAGTCAAACGAATTGGGTAGTGGCTAATCCTATGTACATGACAAACTAGGTTGGGTCATGATGTTCCATTGATATAATTTTGTCTTTTCTTTTAATCTGGAAAAAATGTGTTTAGTCAGTGAAAAACATCTCGTTTTTAAAAAAATATTTTATAGAAAAATGGAAAAACTGAAAATCAGTTTACTCACACTTGTTTTCTAATAATTTTCAAAAAAAAAATGTAAAATTCTCACTTTTCAAATTTTAATTAGAAAAATGAAAACACCAATATAGCATTCTGCACTTTTTCTCTATGACCAAAAAAAAAATGATTTCTCAATCTATCATTCAAGTATCTCATTCTAACCCTAATCATCATTGGTAACATCTCCACCTTTCATCCTCGCTGTCATCGCCCACCGTCGCAATCAAAGGTAATCTTTTAGAAAGAAAAATATAAGTCAATCTAAACGGCTTTTAAAATTCCGCTTCTTCTTTGAAAAGAAAATCATTCACTTCTCAAAGAATCTAAACTAGAAAAACAAGATACTTTTTTTTTTTTTTTACAACTAAACGCTACCTTAGGTTGCTTTTAGTTGCAGAGAAATATTCTTACTTTTTCATGTTTTGTTTTCTTGAGAATTGAAGGGTTTTTCTTCTCAAGAAAAGTTAAGATTGGAAAATCCATTTAGAGGTTACATTTTTCATTTTCTATTCAAAAGAGAAGGGTAAATTGAACTTTTCAGGACCTTTAGTTAAAATTTGATAAATGAGATTTTCATTGTTTTAGAAAAAATTCTCAAAAACTTGTAACTAAACGGGTTTTATGTTTTTTTTTTCTCACCAACTAAACACACTTAGATTTAGTTGTAGAAAACTTTTTCTTTCTTTTCTCGTTTTAGATTTCTTAAGTTGAATGGCTTTTTCTTCTCGAAAGAAGAGTGGTAATCTTGAAACCCGCTTAAATGGAGTTATATTATTCTTTTTTAGAAATATGAAAAGATTATCTTGGATTGCGACGATGGGCGGCGATGGTGATGATTGTGGAAATATTACCAATGGTGATTAAGGTTCGAATGAGATACTTAAATTGTAGATTGAGAAATCCTTTCCTTTTTTTGTTAGTGAGAAAAAAGTGAAAAATGGTAGATAAGAGTTTTATTTTTTAGTTAAAATTTGAAAAGTGAGAATTTTACTTTTTTTGAAAAATTATTAGAAAAAATGTGACTAAAAGTTCAGGTTTCTCTTTTTCCTATGATTTTTTTTTTTTTTTTAAATGTGAGATATTTTTCACCAACTAAATACAACCTGTTGTTTATATTATTTAAAAATAATCTATCTAAGACAGCATGCTATGCCAAAAGAGACAACATTAGACTTGTTCAGCCATGCGCCATGTGTTCAATCCATTTCAGAATAACTTTTTTTATCAATCCAAGTCGAGTTAACATGTTCCATAAGAGCATTCGGTACCGTAACTTGAGTTATTGAATAACACCGCGCCACGTCAGCTTTAACATTTAAACCTTAACACAAAAGAAAACACTCCTTATCATAACTTAACCATAACACCACATTTTGGCCCCACTTTTATTTTAAAAAACCACATAAAACACCACAAGAGACCATCAATGCTGCGATACCATGGTAACTTGGAGGGCAACGCGTTAACTTACCGTGGGTGGGCGGTGTGGTAACTCAACCCTAACGCAGGCCAAGTTAAGCCATAACTCAAGTGCTGAGTTACCATACTCTGTGCTAAGATATGTTGATGTCTACAACTCTAAATTTGTTATCATTAAGAGTTTAAGACAACTGAACTGAACCGGCTTGTTTCCAAAATCTCTATTCGAGGCAAGTCATAGTAGCATGTGCAATACTCCAGGATGTTGATCTTAAACCAATTTGGTTTCTATATATTTGATTACGATGTGTATATATGATTTCTTTCAGATAGATGTTACAAAACTACAAGTTGGACACAATTACAAAAATGGTAAACAAAATGGGTGCATGCCTAACCTTTGTAACACATCAAGTAACTAGGCACATCTTACTCCATTTCTTTTTCTGGTCCAAAATATACGGTACAACAAGCTGAAACAAGTACAAGAAAGCATCCAACAAGTTTACCAAATGACGGGGCTACTCGCGATGATCCCATACCCCATAACTGGAATAATGCAACCTGAAAAGCAAATAAAAAACAGATCAAGATAAACTTAATGAAGTTTCGCTTGTAGATAAACTTTAAATTCCATTTGTCATTTTTATGCATTCTCTACAAGTTCCGAACAGTTCTACAAAGGCTATATCTAAATATGAAGCCCTACTTAAGAGAAAACAACAACTCGGAAAACTCGTTAAATAAAGATGAGTCTCTTTTTGCGGCCTGAAACCTTTTTTTAAGGGTGTTACAAGATATAATAATAATCCTAGCAATGACCATCAATGTACCAAGATTATTCAAGTAAATATTATTTCTCATTTTCTGTTACTACAATCATTAATTGTGTATGCGATTATATATGTTATAAAAGAAACCTACGAATCATCCACTAGGATATTACAGATTTTCTTTTTCCCCCTGGAGAGGGGATTTCCAGGATGCTAAAGGTAGATGCATTTTTGTATACCAGAAAGAGTAAAGTATGCACCCTTATCTATCAAGAATAAAGAATAGGTTCTTTATTCTTCATAACTTTCCGAGTGTCTTCACATATAATCCTAACTTAACAAACTTGAGAAGGTAAAAAGTGAAAAAGTAGAAGCTTTTGGGACCATCTCCCACCACTTTTCGGAGAACCTTCTTGCTGTCAACGGGTCACACTTTATTATGACAATTTGCAGGCATCTTTTAACATTGATAACTAGAGCTAATTAGAGTATCATATCATTGGCCAAATTGGTGGAGAAAAAAAGTTTATAAGCAGACGTCGCTGTGGCAGTTTGGTTGTCTATCTTAATCAGAAAGTCTAGGCTAAAAAGCACACGTTTTATAGGGACAAAAAACAATAAGAGAAATTACCTCAAGGTAAAGAATATTTGCAACTTTGCTGGTTTTCTCAAGCTGAAGCCCTCGTGCCAGAAATAACTGCAGTAATTTAGTGTTTTTCGCTAATCAAAATACTGCTATAATAAATCATGTTATACTTGATGGAAATCTTCAAGTGGTATTGTAAATTATTTGACCATACTGAGTAGCCTAAGTTCAGGAGCTCACCTCAGCAAAGAAGGCCAATATACTGAGAACAATCATAAGAATGAAAGAATAGAAGCTAGGCAGCACCAAGTCCTGCAAGAAAAATATCAAACACATACTTTATTGGACACTAATAACAAGCATTCCGCTTCAGAAGTAAAACTGATACAAGTCAAATTGATAATAGTAAGTGAGGCATTAATCAACCTTAACCAAATACTTTTATTAGATAAACCCCAAAGTGGCCTGGCTTTTGAGATCCAGGAATCTCCCAATGAACAAGAAGAAAATGAAAAGCCAAAAGTCTGAATGACTCTCTAAGTGTAATCGACCATGATAAATACTAAACCAGAAAATAACATATTCAGCCAGTAACTATAATTAATGACAATTAGCCCCCTCGAGTCTTGCGCTTGTAAACTTGGCCCCAACGGTTCATATCATCACCCCCGCCCAGGAAAACCACCTTGTCCTCAAGGTGGAAGCTGGGAAATTGCTGCTGAATCTGCTCAAATATCTCCCACGTAGCCTCCGTCTGCGGTAATCCCTTCCACTGAATCAGCACCTCTTGTTGCCCTCCCACTTTGCGAGTTCCCAACACCATGTCTGGCTCCATTACCTGCTCATTTGAGTAAGCATCAGGCAAATCCGACTGTACTCGTTGGTCCCCAATCATCTTCTTAAGCTGAGACACATGAAAAACCGGATGAATTGTTGAAGTAGGAGGCAATTTCAACCTATAAGCCACCTTCCCTATCCTTTCTACAACCTCATAAGGACCAAAGAATCATGGAGCCAACTTCTGATTTGCCCGCTGAACCACGGACATCTGACGGTAGGGACGCAACTTTAAGTAAACCATATCACCAACTTCAAATGAGACATCCCTTCGCTTGCCATCGGCTTGTTCTTTCATCATCCGCTGGGCACGTAAAGCTGACTTTTCAACTCCTCCAAAATCCGATCCCTCCCTTGTAAATACTGATCCACCTCAAGAGTAAGAGCGGTACCATGGTCATAAGTAATCAGACTAGGCGGTCTCGACCGAATAATACCTTAAAAGGAGTTGTGCGAATGGCGAATGATATGAAGTATTATACCAGTATTCGCCCATGGCAACCATTTCACCCATTCCTTTGGTCTTGACGATGCAAAGCACCTCAGGTATGTCTCAAACTCCGATTCACCACCTCGCTTTGACCGTCCGTCTGCGGGTGGTAAGCCAGACTCCGCTTCAGGGTCGCCCCTGATACTTAAAAATTTCCCCGCCAAAAGTGACTAATGAATACCCGGTCCCGATCAGACACTATCGATTTCGGAACCCCATGCAACCGTATTATCTCCCGTACAAACACCGTAGCTACTGATGCGGCAGTATACGGATGTTTTAAAGGCACAAAGTGAGCTGACTTGCTTAAACGATCCACTACCACCATAATCACACTATACCCTGTCGATTTAGGCAATCCATCAATAAAGTCCATAGTAAGGTCCTCCCAAATGCGTAACGGTAAGGACAAAGGCTGCAATAGACCTGCCGGAGACAGGTTAGAATACTTGTTTCTTTGGCACACCCGCACTCAGCCACCATTTTAGCCACATCCCGTCGCATCCCAACCCAAAAGAATTCCCGAGACAACCTCTGATATGTTTTTGAGTACCCTCGTGACCCCAATGACACTACCATGGATCTCGCTGAACAAGTGGAAATCAACTCAGATGCTCGTGGTAACACCAATCTCCCGTGATAACGAACCAACCCCTCGTCTCGCGATACCCCTCGGTTCTGTCCTCCCCGATTGAACTCGGCTCCGCAATGCAACAACTTCTGGATCGTTTTGAGGTCTTGCAACTGCTGGTCCGATAACCCCACCGATGTAACAGACAACATACCATACTCCAGTTCCTCCCCACGTCTAGAAAGAGCATCGGCTGCCCCATTCTCTTTTCCGGGCCTGTACAAAATCTCAAAATCATACCCGGACAACTTGGAAACCCACCTTTGATGCTCCCCAACCACCAGTCTTTGTTCAAGCAAAAATTTAAGGCTCTTCTGATCTGTGATGACTGTGAATTGACGCCCTAACAAGTAAGGCCGCCATTTTGGACCGCCATCACTATTGCCATTAACTCGTTCATATACTGATTTCATTTGCGCCTGTGGACCTAAAACCTGGCTAAAGAAGGCAATCGGTTTACCTTCCTGCATCAAGACCGCCCCTACACCCTTACCCGAGCATCGGTCTCTATCGTGAAGCGTTTGAAAAGTCGGCAACGCCAAAACAGGCGCTGAGTCATTGCCTATTGCAATTCTCTAAATGCCTGTGTTGCCTCCTTTGTCCACAGAAAACTGTCTTTTTTAATAAATCAATTAAAGCCCGAGCAAAGTTTCCATAATCTTTAACAAACTTCCGATAGTAACTTGTCAACCCCAGAAACCCTCGCAAATCCCTCACATTTCAGGGAATTGGCCAATCCATCATAGTCGAGATCTTTGATGGATCGACTTGTACTCCGTTACCTGTTACAATATGACCCAAATAATCCACCTGTTTTTGTCCAAAAACGCACTTCTTTATGTTACAAAACAACTTTTCAGCCCTTAAACAACCAAAAACCAAAGTCAAGTGCTCCCTATGCTCCTCCATAGTTCGGCTGTAAACGAGGATATCATCAAAAA
Organism: Chrysanthemum lavandulifolium; assembly: GCA_022545495.1. Taxonomy (NCBI): domain Eukaryota; kingdom Viridiplantae; phylum Streptophyta; class Magnoliopsida; order Asterales; family Asteraceae; genus Chrysanthemum; species Chrysanthemum lavandulifolium. The sequence continues at coordinate 72,568,871 of CM040238.1, forward strand.
ATACCAACACGAACTTCCTTAGATAAGACCGAAACACCCTGTTCATCAAAGACTGAAAAGTGGACGGCGCGTTAGTCAACCCGAATGGCATAACTAAGAACTCGTAATGCCCTTCGTGAGTCCTAAAAGCCGTTTTTGGAATGTCTGAGTCTTTCATGCGAATTTGATGGTATCCCGATTTTAAATCTAACTTGCTGAATACCGTTGACCCGCGTAGTTCATCAAGCAGCTCATCAATAACGGGTATAGGAAATTTATCCAAGACCGTCGATTTATTCAAAGCCCGGTAATCAACACAAAAACGCCAGCTCCCGTCTTTCTTTTTAACTAGCAAACCGGGCTAGAATACGGACTAGTCTTTGGTAGAATAATCCCCGCTGCTATCATTTCCCCCACTAATCTCTCGATTTCATCCTTCTGCAGTTGCGGGTAACGATAGGGTCGAACATTTATGGGCTCGGTTCCCCCTTTCAAAACAATCGCGTGCTCGTGATCCCGTGTGGGGGGTAAATCTGCAGGCATAGAAAACACATCTGAAAAGTCAGTTAGTATGTCATCCAGATCCGGATGAACCTGCGATTCCGCCATTTCAAGTCCACCCAAATTCGCCATGGTGACAATGTAACCCTTGTCAATATCAGAAAGCCCTCGTGCGAGGGCTCGTAAAGAGGCCGCCCCACGGTGTAACCCGACCTCACCGTTTAGTGTTACCTGCTCCCCCGCATACTGGAATGTCATGGTTAGTTTCCGCCAATTCACCTGAACGTCGCCTAACTCTCCTAACCATTTTACTCCGAGTATAACATCTGTACTACCCAACTCTAACGGATAAAAATCATCGGTAACAACCAGCCTCGTAATTCCAATTGCACCCCACGACACATCCCGACACTTTTGTCTGATTTCCCGTTACCCAGAATCACTCGGGTTTCACGTGTTCCCGTAACCCGCAAATTCAAATGATCGATCAATTCAATGGACAGAAAATTGTGGGTTGCCCCACTGTCAATTAAAACCACTACCTGAATCCCATCTATTGTGCCTCGTAATTTCATAGTGCGAGGAGACGTGATACCTGCTACAGACTGTGCCGACACCTCTACCATATCAAGGTGAGCGTGCTCCTTGTCGTCCTCCCCTTCTTTCTCCTCACCCTCTTCATCCACGAGAAGAACCTGAAGGGCTTGCTCGACATCGATGTCCGGACCAAACTTTCCATCGCACCGATAGAAAGCCCTTTAGCTCTCTTATCGCCCAATTCCGAGTCATCATGCGTTTAAATGGAGCCTTCCAAAGACCCATCCTGCGGTCACAGGTGAAGGTCGAGAGCTACCTCAACGGTTCTGTTTGCGAGCTTGGGGTTACCCTTTGTTGTTTCATCAATGATTAATGCTAATTCCATGGCTTGACCCAATCCGCGGGTTTCGAGTTCGAACCGCCGTGCGTAGCTCTGTTTAACCCCTTTATGAAAATCCTCGGCACCTCCTCTTGCAACCCCGGTAATTGTGATGCCATCTTCTCAAACATAGTGATATAGTCCCGGGCGGTCCCGCTCTGGCTAATGGCAAAAAACTGTTCGTGTAAACTACCCGCTTGCGACGGTTGAAAACGAACCAACATCCGTCGCTTTAAGTCTTCCCAACTCTGGAACGGTTCCCTGTTGTCACTCCATCGAAACCAAGACAAGGCCGGACCTTCTAAGCACATCATCGTAGCCTTGAGTCTCTCCCCTGGGGTCAATAAACCTTGAATGTCATAAAATCTTTCAGCCTGATAAACCCATTCATATACGTCATCCCCGTTAAACAGAGGCATCTTGAGTTTTCGCATCCGATAGTCATCCCGGTCCCCATCCCGTTCGTTCCGTGAACAGTGGCGGTGGTATTGTTCGAGTTGGCCCCGCAAAACCCCTACTAGTGTTTTCCCACGAAAAATCGAGAAATTCGGAACATCCTTCAAGACTCACCGGTGGTCTGCGGTTATGGTGCCTACTATGCTCCCGTCTGAAACGGCCCATAAAATTCACCCGTCGATCCGGTGGAATTGGAAACCCCGTGAGTCAAAGCAAAGGCCGAAAAACTAGTGTAAGCGGAAGAAGATGGTTGGGTCGGCGTGGTCATTCTTTGAGCGAGCAACGGGTTGGTGAAGGCAAAGGTTGGCGGCGGTAGTGTAGTGTTGGGATAGGGCTGTGGTTGTGTGTAGTGTGGCATGGATAAGGTGGCGACTACAGTGGTAGGCGGTTGTAGTGTTTTCAGCAATTGTAGGATTTCAATAACTGTTTGTCGGCATCAATCTTATTTTTGTCTATAGTTTCTTTCAATTCTGTTTGGCTAGCAGCTTGCTCAACCTTATACTGCTCCAGACTCGCCTCCAAATCAGCTACCTTCGTCATGGATGAACAGTGTCGCCGGATCGAGTTGCTCTGAAACCAATTTGATACAAGTCAAATTGATAATAGTAAGTGAGGCATTAATCAACCTTAACCAAATACTTTTATTAGATAAACCCCAAAGTGGCCTGGCTTTTGAGATCCAGGAATCTCCCAATGAACAAGAAGAAAATGAAAAGCCAAAAGTCTGAATGACTCTCTAAGTGTAATCGACCATGATAAATACTAAACCAGAAAATAACATATTCAGCCAGTAACTATAATTAATGACAATTAGCCCCTCGAGTCTTGCGCTTGTAAACTTGGCCCCAACGGTTCATATCATAAACAGGCAAAAGTTAAGGTCCTGAGTTTATTATGACAAGACTTTAGGTCCAATAGTGTAGACCTTATCATAATGAGATACAATGCATAATGAGATGCAGTGTTTAACATAAATGGTTTATAGAAAGTCTCTGACTAATAATCAAATACAAAAACACACGTCAATAAGATGAAATTGAGAAAAGGTTTGGACCATAATCAATCTCACAGATATGTTGTAGAGATTGATGATAGGCAAATAGGTAAATTGGATTGAGATACTTCTAAAACAGTATTGTTGCAAAGTTTTAGTACAGACAAATATGGATAGAGTTTCCTTTTTGGAACTGAGGGAGTACCAGACAAGACTATAAGGAAACGAGACAGGTCATCAATCGCAATTATATATGTGAATTATTGGTCATGGTAACTCTAATGTATCTACATACAAATGAGCAGATTTTAGTAGATTCAACTTTCTGATATATTTGCACGTGGATATCCAAGGACAATATGACAGCACAGTAACAACAAATGTGTAAAATTAATTCTACCAGATCACATTCTTACTTCGGTGGTAATCATGCATATTGCTGCAGCAGCACTAGAGAGTATGCCAAATGAAAATATAGTACCCCTGAAAGAGAAACGAAAAATATTTTAGATGAAGATTGAACGTGAGCAAGAAGACAATGATATGGTAATCACTAAAAAATGTGACAGCCAGAAAACAATGTTCAAGTGATGGAAGTGGTACTACATAAGTACATATACCTTCATGCGAGGCTATAAATTTTATTGATGTGATTTAGATGCAAGAGAATACACTAGCAAGGTCTACTCCTATGTCAAATGGGAATGATGTGTTCCATTGTTTATCTACATGTAAAGAAGATGACTACGTTTCTCCTTTTAAGCCCTAGTAACTGGATGAAACATCTTCCCAATATCCTCCTCAAAACCCATAAATTCAAGGTCCAAAGGCTCAAAACATTAGAACTGAGGCTAAGCTTAGCATTAGCCAAATTACTCAAGAGAAGTGCTTTACATGAATATATATAACATTAATAAACAGTAGAGTGAGATAGATCATTCTTACACAGGTTGGTCAGAGGCCTTTGCTCCAGCCCTTACAAAGCAGTAACTTACTCCACCAGCCAATGATGATACTAGACCAATCAAAACTGCAAAAGCATGGCGTAATCCATAGACACCTGGAGCTTTAGCTTCCCCAACTTCTGCGAAAGTAAAGCAATAGATATGATGAATGCATTTTGCTGATCGGATGATCAGGAACAGTTATAGTTAGCAACTTAGCATATAAGAAGAAATAATGGATTGGCATCACTAACTGGTGTATCAGAGGATGGTTATAGAATTGTTCAATGGAAATATTTGGCACCAAAACTAATCCCATTCGTCCATTATTTGCAGTGTCATTACAAGGTATCATAGCAAAAAGGATGTTTTTCCATACATTTAAGCCATTCTCATTAATGTTGGAATACTACACAAAATCAGCTAACATAACAACAGGGATGATGAAACCTAAGAGCTGAACCATATGTACTACCTGGCCATCACAATTGCATTCCAGCTCATTCCCTTTATTTTAATGAACATGGGTAATCTATGCATATTCATCTTTTCATGATTATTATTTTCACATTTGTTGAAGCTCGTTAATCAGTTATATCTGAAAATCTAAAAGACAAAATTACTTACACAATTATTTTCAGTTTTTGTAATGCCTATAATTTATCTCTATTCTCTCATGTATGTTTTCTGACAGGATGGTTTCTTATAGTGCAAGATCATCTATTAGGAATAGGGTCATTCTTTCATGTCTTCTTACAAGCATTTGATATGCAAGAACTGCACCTAGTTCACTATTACTTATTACTTAAACAAGGGACAATTAGCACAGGGCCAAAACCATGATGACTTCACTGGCTGGATAATTTACATAGATAAGAGGTACACATAGGTGGCAGAAGTACGAGGGATGATCGACATCTGTTTTCGGCTAATTCTTTGTGGAAACATTGGGAATGAACATCGCATGATTCACATCTGACTTTTATGTGCACATCCAAGCATAAGATTTCTCAGATAGCGTCAAGAGAGTATACAACTCAAAACTGTCATCTTCTAGAGGTGGTTGACACTCTTTTGATCGAGTGCAATGTTCCTAATCATTTAATTGGAGATGTATTCCATACGAAAAACATATTGATCAACTGAATGCATATAGTATGCTAAATGAGATCACACTCCTACCATCTTACTCTTATGTGTAGATAGTCCAATCACAATCCATATCACATATAAATGTAAACTTAGATTACCAAAAGATCTATCCAGAGAGCAGGTTTTGCATTAGCTAGATACATCATCAAATGACAACATAAGGGTTCAATGCTTATTTGCTTAGTACTAGTATCCAGTGTAACAAAAATTATACTATTCACATTGATAGGCTTTATACTTGCATATAATGGCTTTCATTGAAAGTTCAACTTGTTACAAGATCCTACATGCAGAAATTTTGCATAAGATAGGAAAAAAAAACTTCACTCATGAATCTAATAGAGAGAAACACAATAATTCATATGGATTTATTAACTCACTTCTGTACCTTCTATGCTCGTAGCCGATCCAAGTATGAAGAGCACACCAAAGAAACTGAAAGCAATACCTGAAAAATAAATATCAGTCATGAAAAAAATAGGGGCACTTGTTAATGATCTTGACGAAAGAACCACCAAATGTTAAGAAAACTTTCAGAATCGGTAAGGAGCTTGTTTGGAAGAACAAGCAGCTAGTGGACAGCATGAATTGCTTAAACATGTTGTTAATAAAAACATGAGTAAACTACACCGTTCGTCCTTGTGGTTTGCGTTGACCGACAAGTTTCGTCCTTTGACCAAAAAATGCACCGTTGGTCCTTAAGTGCGAAACGTCAGATGTGAACAACCTTGGATTCGAACTCGATAGCGATACTCATAGCCTTGTAGACAGTTCTCGGTTGTGGATTCTGACATCGGCTTTGAGATCATCTTTGAGACCGTTAAGGAATACCCCCAATAGGCAGTGTTCGGGCCAATTAGTAACCCGGGAGGACCGTTTGGCGAACTCTTGTCGGTACTCTTGTATTGTACCTGTTTGTTTGATGCTACACAAATGTTCATCGGGGTTTTGGAACTCGGCAGGACCGAAGTTCTTTTGGAGAGCACGAACCAAGTCTTCCCAATACTCGATATTTTGATCGGTAGAGAGCCATGAGTAGAGATCCAAGGCATCACCCTGACACCCTCTAGATGCATTGCTGCAACATCCACCCGTTCCTCCTCCGGCACGTTGTAATACCGGAAATATTTTTCTGCCTTGAGAATCCAACCGCGAGGGTCTCCATCACTGAAAGCGGGAAAATCAATTTTGTTATAAGGTCGATAATGGCGATGATTACCACCAGATGAACCTTCATCTTCAAATCGGTTGAGACCGCCACTTGATTTATCCTTCTGTTTGGTTTGCTGTGTTTTGATCGCAGCTACTTCTCGCTGCAGTAATTCCATAGTTGATGCTATGGCTGCCAATTGAGCAGCCACGGGGTCTGGGTTGTTGGGGTTGGGATTGTTTGGATCTGAGTTACTCCTGGTTTGAGGGGCCATTTGTGTTTCCCGGCAATGGAACCAAATGATAGAACTTGAATTAAAATTACTTGATTGAAAATAAGAACAATACAGATAGAAGCCCTATTCGAGAGGGGTGATCTCCAAGTACAAGGTATGAAACCTTAATGATAATAATAAAACTTAGACTGCTAGAAAAGTAAAGATTGACACTACTTAAACTAAATTTAGGAGGGAACAGTTGAGCAGCAGCAGTTTATTCCTCCCCATATTCAGTGGGTTAACCCCCCACTATCTTGAGTTTTGAATGCTACTTTCCCTCCTAATTTCCCTCCATCTCTTTTCCCTCTATCCACTTGTAACTGGGCTTGCCTTGACCCAACTTGACCCGACCCAGTGTGAACCCGGTTTGTATCAAATAACGTTTACATTTAAGGACTAACGGTGCATTTTTTTGGTCAAAGGACGAAACTCGTCGGTCAACGCAAACCACAAGGACGAACGGTGTAGTTTACTCTAAAAAAATTATATAAAAAAGAGGCAATTAATATCTGCATTCATGGTAGATGCACATTCTTAACTCGTCAAATCACCAAAATCTAAGTATACAATTTTTAGCATGTTGATACTTTGATATAACAAATATAAATACTTTTGAGCCTGCTAAATGAATGAACTTAAAAGAGCAATGCCAGCAAATGAATTTGTTTCTCCAAAAAATTTACAATCCATACTCCAGTATGTAAAAGTTCAAAACTTCAAAACACTATATTTATTTCTTATGGGCTCACTATGCAAATTATCTCGAATTACATCACAGCGGAAAAGACCCAAGTGTGTAGAGGCACAGAGCTATCTAATAAAATTATCAAATATTAAACATAATCGATGTTTCTTAGATAGAACTGTTACCGTACCTGCTACTTCGCTATTTTCAAATTCTCGTGCAAAATAAATCGAGCTGCAACTGAGGCCATTATTGGAGTAGTGAAGCTTAATATCATAGCTTGAGATAGAGGTAATCTCTGAATACTGCAAAGAAAAGTTCAATCCAATTATTGAGAGAATAAAGTGCAGTTCAGCACTTCGGACAAATGCTAAAACCATCGTTAAATAACCTTAGGCCACGGCAATGTAAAAAATTAATTAAGCTCCAAGCATTAACATATGGAAATACAAGAGCAGATAAGTAGAAGCTTGTCAAGGACAGTTCAATTAAGGGTCTAATGAGAGGAGAGGCATTTGTGATATTCATTACCCCCTATATGGACATTATGTATACAAAGCTTTACAAGTTGAAGACATACTGAAGATAAGCAAGTCGAGTTTATCCGTAATAAGAGTTATAAGAATATTATCAAAACGAGGGACGGGGAATCGGTGATGGTGCAAGTTCAGACTAAAGATACGTGTCCTTTATTCTTAAATTCCTACTAGTTTTACGACTAAGGATCAAATGAGAAGAATCCTTAAAATAAGAAGAATGAGAAATAACTATAACTACACATTAGAGATGCATCGATTTGATTTAAATGCATCCCTAGTCTTTTAGATGCATCACACTATATTTTCTAGCTAAAAATTAGATGCATATACATATATTAGATGCATTTCATCAAGTTATACAAATCCTATGTATTTTTCGTCCTCTGCGAGTCAAATTTCTTGCTAGTACTACTTTGCATCGCTTGCACTTCAAAATCACTTTCAAAACTAATTGTGATGCATCTAAATGAATAGAGATGCATCTCATTCAAGTCGATGCATCTCAAATATGCGGTTATAGTTATTTCTCATTCTTCTCATTTTAAGTTTTCTTCTCATTGGATCCTTACCCCTAGTTTTACAGCTAAACTGGCACTATATATTTTTGTCATACATACCTGAGGTGAAAAACAAACAGACGCATCTCAGTAACATGTGCCATACATTCATACGGGTTTACTTTACCATACTGGAGAAGATATACCCTTGTATCCTTTCAAATAGACAATTACATTCACGATGATATGCAGAAAATACACAAGAAAACAGATAACTAGAAGTCTAGCATGACTTGCAAACATCCAGAAAACATAAATGGACTGAGATACACAAAGATCATACTGTCGCAAATAATTAATAAGAGTATACTGATACAAAAATTCAACCACTTGCAAATAGAACTTAGCTTTGAATGTTACATATGCCAAAAGACACATATGATTTGACAGGCACAGAATGGACCAATGAATAAGAATATACCAATTGGTGCTACACTGAGCTATTGATAACATATTGGTTTCACAAAGGGATACAGCTGATGGAAACCATAACACTTATCAAAATGCCATTGGCACTCAATAATTCATCAGGAGGGAAGTAGTGTCTCTTAAGTTATCAAACTGCAGCAGGAGCAGGAGGAAGACTTACCAGTAAATGAAAGTTAACAAAGATAGACATCCAGTAAATGCCCTTGAAACTAGTAGATTCCGGACGTTTGCAGGTCCAACAATTGGTTCACCACTTCTTCTTAACCACATATACGATAGTATTGAAATAACTACACATCTTGTAAATGCTATCTCAAAAAGAGGAATAGCTTGAGCTGTCATTGCAAAAAGTAAAACTGGAGGTAAAACTAACGGCAACCTATAATGAAAGTGCTAAGCAGTAAAATCTTTTTAATGATACAGATAAAAGTTGAAGACGCTAAATCACTAATGAGTTGTATAAATCAAAATATTCAAAGCTTGTGTAGAAACGTGACGTATTAAATAAAAGCTGGAATGTGTAAAATGTTTGCATCTTCCTGCTTAGCGGAAATAGTGGCACTAGTACAACGTTAAGCATTTTGTATATAAGAAATAGAACATTTACTACCACACCTGATCTTCAAAAGTATAAATACCAATGTCCCAGTACAACGTGTTCTATACGCTCCATTCGTTTCTTATAATTCCTTTTTCGTTCCTGGCGGGGGATGCATACAGCAAGATCCTAACCCCCACACCTATGATGTATGGCATTCAGATACAGACCTTAAAACTAGGCTTTCTAAATGTCACCTTGGTGTTAAGAGCCCTTCTATATCAAATAATGTCCTTTTTTAATATAAATTGATGTACTTAAACGAATTGCCACATACAAGTAGAAACTAGATAAATTAATACTCGATTAGTTAATAAACTCTCTAAAATAATATTGTTTCAGGTCCCGATTCATTAATTTATTGATAAATTAATATCGATTAATTGATAACTCTTTTAATTAATAAATTTAGGTGGTCCCATGAGTATTAATTTATAGAGTTTCTACTCTAGTAAGTAATAGGTTTTTTTTTCAATAAAGTTTCTTTTAGGTCACTAACTGAGAATACAAAGGTACATAAACTATTTTCGTAAGTACAGTTGACATATGGAATCATGAACAACATATGGATAGTATATTAAGATTTGGCATAATATAATATGGGAAGAAATGTCAAAATGAGAAGTAATGAAGATAAAATTTGCTCTTCGGCAGTGAATAATCTGGATGGTCTTTCAATAATATAACATTTTAGTAACTGCAAGCAGAGTTGGCTCTCTCAAATCATTCGTTTTGTAGCGATCCTCCCTTCTCAATGCTACAAAACTCTAGCCTGTTTCAATAGTTGACCAATAAACTCCAAGGTCGTTTATCACACACTACGCTCAAATCCTCTAAAGTCAACTACTTGAGTGATTGTAGTCTAAAACTAGCAGTGTCTCATTCTTTCGTTACTAACAATAAGTTCGTCAATCTCTCGATGTTGATGCATACACACTCATATATTAGACATAGAACCAAGAGTATCCACACATCTCCATCCAAAGGCAATTAAACTATATCTTACAGCAAAGAGACATAAAGCATTTCACGAGATGGAGACCCTAGATCATAGCATAGCTAACCATCGTTCTTTATAAAATTCCCAACCAGAGCTGATCTACTCTTTGATTTATCTTGTTCTCAAGTAATAACCGACTAACATACCAAAAGAATGGGCATTATACTCTTTAACGCATTACTTACTTCCAAATCTTGCCAACTGAAATATCACTAACGGTTTAATATTCCTTTGTCTCCCATCACCTTAAAACTTAAAAACACAGGTACATAACTAGTAGTCTATCATATATGGTACACTCATCTTTTCCCCACTTTTGTTATCATAGGTATGTTTGTAAAACTAGCGTTTGGTAACATTGATGTGAAAGCTAAACGCTGTATTTGTGATTATAAAGCGTAAAATGGTGTAGAAGCTAAACACTAACGCTATACACTTGTTTTAATAAACATATCGCTAAACGCACATTTCCAAACAAGCTTCTAATTCTAAACGCTCCTTACAGCTCCCTACCAAACATTCGGCATCTTATCAACATATCACGTTTAACTTATCCTATCAATTTACTATTCCGTAAAAAATAAATAAACACTAACCAGAGAAAACATCCGTAAGTACTTCCATAACACAATACACACACGCCGACAACACGACGCACAACAAACCAGACCACCTACTCCCTCCCCACACCCACACAACAGTCTGCCTAAACGGCGACACTTCCGCTTCGATTAATCGCGCTATCTGATCCTGTAACCACAACAACAACAAAACACATCAATTCACCAATTCACCAATTAAAAAAATCCTAAAAGTAAAAAAAAGTTACCTTGTTAGATTTTTTTCTAGGGTAACTGACTGTAAAAATATTGATTTTAGGTTTATTATTATGAATAGTAATTTCTGATTGATGAGTAGACAAAAGAGGTGTGATTTGATTATCTTCATGTTCTTCTTCTTCTGATGGTTGGTTATTTGTTGTAACTAATTCAACTATATGTGTATCTTCATTGATTACTGTTGAATCCATTGGGTTTTGCCCTCAATTTGAATGAATTTGGGGCTATATTTTTTGTAGATGTTGAATGCTTGTAGAATATGAAGATTGATTTATTAATAATGGTTATTAATTGTGAAAATGAGAGTGACTTGTCAACGGTTAACCGAGCTGGATGTGGTTGGCTCGTCCCGCTAGGTGTCAATGTTGATTTGATTTTTTTACTATTGGATAGTTTAAATTTAACCGAACAAACAAATGAATGAACATTTAAACGGATCAAATTTATTGTTCGTATACGTTCGTTAAGAAAATAAGATTGCTCATGCTCGTTATAGACGGGGTGAGTTATCCACACTCTCTCATAGTGGGTTTCAGAATGATTAGACGATCACGGATTATGCACGTGTGCGATCATGGGTTAGACGTTTTGACTAAACCCTTATGATGTGGCAATATAGGGAGGGTGTGTATAGGGTATCCCTATAGACGGGCATACATAAATGAACGTGTAAGAATAGGCATAAAATATTCAAAATGTATATAGCATTCCGTGTTTGGGTCATACTATACAAACCCTCTATGATATGACATAAGGGGGTTTTAGTCAAAGATGTTTTTTTTACATCATTTTTAAGACAATACGCTTTTTACGCTTTTATTCAGATTTTTGTGATTTTAAACGTTTGATTTATTAAACTTTATATTTTATATTCAGTCTTTCGGGTTTATATTTTTTAGAGTAAATTACACTGTTCGTCTCTGTATTTTCGTTGACCATGGGTTTAGTCACTCGACCAAAAAAATTGCACCATACGCCTTAAGTGTGAAACGTTATGACCGCTCGTCCCTCCGTCCATCCTGGGCCCACCAACTCAAGATAACGTGGGTTAGCTGAGGTTTTAAAGCGGTTATTTTGGTCATTTCCAAGTACTTTCGACCATCAAAACCCATCTACCTTGTCACCCCCAAACTAAAATCTTTTGCACCATTTCCCGCGTTATTCATCTTCTTCCCAAATCATTTCCCAAATCTTTTGTAATCGACACTTCACAAAGAATCAAATGGTGCTCCCATTGTATGAAATTAGAGCAAATGATGTTGTTGATCGAGACCCATATTGCATGTATCGTAAGTATTTGCTTTATAGTTATTTTTTGATAATGGTGTTAAGTGACGATGTTTTTAATCATTAGAGTATGCATTTTGGGTTTGCGAGATTTTGTTTGGTGTTTTAATGTCTAAAACCCTTGTCGATTGATTCCTTTAATTATTTGCGATAAAAACTCTACTGCTTTCCATCAAGCTCAATCATGGAGGTTTTTCACGAATGCACCCAACAGGATTTACAAGAATGGTAAGATTACTTTTGTGGATTTGATGAGCGGTGATCGCTTTTCAATCCATGAAATTGATTCTATGCTAGAAGACTTAGGTCATGATGGTCATAGGTTGATGTTTTACCATTTCTTGAAACCCGATTATGATTTAGACAATGGACTAGAGCCTTTAGCATGTGAAAAGATGTTCGAGTTATTAGGCAAGTATGTGATGGAAGGTCTTAAGCTAGTTGATGTATATGTTGAGCATGAAAAGACCAATCGACATTTACATACACCCAAAGCATAAAAACTTGTAATAGAAGAGTTAAATGAACCAATAACATCAAAGGTGGATTACCCGGTGGCTAAGAAAGTAGTTTTGATGTCAATGAAGGGTGTGTAGGTAAAGATATAGGTCAAAGCGTTGGTAAAGACCAAGGGCAAAGTATTGCAGTTGGTAATGATGAGTCTTCTCAAGTCCCTAGTCAGTTTGCAAATGAATTTTATTCTTCTTATGACCCATATGTAGAGTCACAAGATCCTAACTTTGACCCATTTGCTGACTTGGACATTATATCACCACCAATGAATGTTCAAACAAATCCTGAGGTTGAAACAAATCCTAGTGAGAATTTTGAAACAAATCCTGAGGTTGGAATGGGTAATCCTAGTGAGAATGTTGAAAGTGAAGTTGAGGGTGAAACTAAGGGTGAAACTGAGAGTGAAACAGAGGGTGATAGTCAAGGAGATGATGATAGCCAAGACAGTGATTTCATAGTAGATGACAATAATAATGCAGATGAGGTGGATGTTGACATGAGGGACTTTAACTACACAATTGATGAGACCTGGAGTTTGTCAGGTGTAGAAAGGGAAGCAATTGAGATTGAAGATGAAGCGATGGAGATGATGTCAATGAATTAGAAAATGAGTATTTTGAGAGTGGATCGGTGGTAGCGGTGAAGGTAGTAGGTTAAGGAAAAGAAGTTGAAGCGCTTAAGAAAACAAGCACATGCTAGTCGGAAAATTTACAAGACATATTTCTATGTGGGTCAAAATTTGCAAACAAAGAAAAGTGAAGGAGTACATTAGAGAGCATTCAATTGAGACTAGGAGAAAAATAAGAATGGAAAAGAATGACAATGCGAGAGTGAGGCGGTATGCAAAGGTGTTATCCCTTCTACCACCGGTGAAGTCAATGATTGTGGCCAACTCGGTCCACTGGCCAAGTCAAGAAAAGGCCCAACCGAGGGTGAAAAAGCCCAAGGAAGAAGGTAATCATTAATGGGGTAAACCTAATAGACAAAAGCTGTTGGATGATAGTAAATGTCCATGGGTTCATTTAGTTTCCAAAGTCAAAAAGATCGAATCTCGGGAGGTAAAAACATCAAGTCGGTCCATAAATGTCTACAGGAAAGAGATAACCTTTATGCCACCTACAATTGGTTCTCAAAGGAATTAGTTGAGCGATTGAAAACAAACCCTAATATACCACGTTAGAGTCGCTCAAGAGCAATTATCAAAAAACATGAACTAACTATTTCGTAAAGTAAGGCATTTAGAGCTAAGCAAGAAGTCGAAAGGAAATTAAGGGTGATTACATAACATCAAGATAAGATGCTAAGAGATTATGTGTTGAATTGCAACAAGCTAATCCAAACACAATCACAAGATCCATGTTCGTCAGGCGGATCATCAAGTCCCAACAAGAGTTTTAAGAGAATCTATATATGTTTGGGTCCTTTGAAAGTCGGATTCAGAGGATGGGATGAGGAAACCTTGGATTAGATGGAGCATTCATGAAGGTCCATACCTGTGACAACTTTGATAACCGTGAGTATTGATCCAAACAATGGGATCTATCCATTGGCATATGGACTTGTTGAGACGTAAAACACAGAGTCATGGACATGGTTTCTCAATCAACTTGGAGATGACCTAGATCTCAGACAGAATTCCAACTTCACTTTCATAAGTGACAGTGCAAAAGGTACTAACTTAACTAGTTAATTTGATTTCAATGTTTGTAATTAATTCCTTAACTTACTTAACTAATTAATTGTTTCCAACCTGTGGTATTATACCAAAGAATTGCAAAATTGTTTCCATGTGCGAGCCACAGATTTTGTGTGAAACATATTCATGAGAATATGAAGTTGAAGTGAATGGTACCGCATACAAGGATATGCTATGGAAAGCAAAGAATCGCAACAACAAGTTCCGTAGTTTCAAGTTGCAATGGAAGAGTTGAAAGCTTTCAAGAAAGAGGCTTATGACTGGTTGAATCTCATTCCTCCACAACACCGGTCAAGATCGCATTTCGTGTATATAGTATTCTTACTTTAATCGATTTCATAGTATCTGTTGATCTAATATTATCTAAACAACAAACTCCTTAAACAGAGAGAGCCAAGTCGATGTTTTATTGAACAACATGTGCGAAGTCTTGAATGCCAAGCTAGTAGGGGTGAGACAAGCCTATTATTTCCACATTGGAGTTTTCCGTGGAGTATCTCATGAGAAGGTATTATACATTCCATCCGCTATTCAATTGTCATTCCATGTAAGTACTTAGATTGCAATACCTAATAATAGAACTTGCCAGATTGTCAATGTTAACAAAGTTATTGCAAGGTGTGATGGACCACTCACACCAACTGCTACAAGAATTTTGAAGGAAAATGTACTCAAGCTAACAAGTATACTGTTAATGGAATGGAGGTGAGTTATACTGTAAGTGGTCCATGGAATGACCAGTGTGGTAAATGTTGTTGCTAGAACTCGTGACTTGTAGAAGATGGAATTGACAGCATCCCTTGCAAACATGTTGTTGCAACAAATTGGAACATGTCACTTAATCATCAAGAGGTTGCATTACAGTAGAGTGGGTACATCCATGCTATAGGTTAGAGACTTGGAAGAAAGTATATTCTTTTCATATAAAACCAATCGAGGTCCCGCCCATTGGCCCAAGTGCACTGCTCCAACTAGTCTGCCACCAAAACATAATCCAAGTTGGAAGACCAAGGAAAGAAAGAAAAAGGTCAAAGACTGAAAGGGATTTTAAGATAGTTAATGATGGTAAGCTTTCAAGAGGGCACAAGACTGTAACTTGTGACAAATGTGGGTCAAGAGGTCACAATCAAAGAACATGTACTGGACCAAGAATGCCAAAGTCAAAAAAGAGAAAAAATGCAAGCAAAGGGGTGGATTTGGATTCTGATACTCCTGCAGGTTCACAATCAAAGACAAGAGCAGATAGTCAAGATAAGGGGAAGGCACCAGCAACAGAAGATGGTGCATCAAAGAATAGAGCACCAAGGAAGAAGGTGGTTGTGTTAGGTTGAAGTATCTGTCATGTCTGTGTTTGATAGTGTATGTTATGATTATGTCTGTTATGTCTGTGTTTCTAGTATGTCTTATGCACAATGTCAATTAAGTTGTTTTGGATGTTTATGGCATTATATGCCTTGAAACTTGATTGATTAATGGTATGGTTGCTTTAGACTTTAATTTGGTATGTCTGATTCTTTGGTAATTTGTAATCAGAAACATGAAAGACCAAGAGCATTGCACTAACTTATCTAAAATAGGTTCAAGTGAACATGAAAGACCATAAAAACATACATAAAGTAAACTGAAACATTAAAACACCATAAAATAGGTTCAAGTACATGAAATACCATAAAAGCATGAAACACCACCGAAAGACATGAAAGACCAGACACATGAAAACCAAGACACATGAAAACCATGAAAACCAAGACACATGAAACCATGAAACACCACCGCTTCTAACCCATCCTTTTCCTTCCCCTTCCCTTTGCTTTGCAGCATTTCGGTTGGTGCAACATAAGGTTGCACACCAAATTCTTCAAGACCGGCCTTTGCAGCAATCCTAGCACTTTAGTCCTTGCATCAAATAGAAGCTTTTGAATCTGCTTGGGTTAGTGGCTTATCATCATCCTTTGCATTTGAACTTGAGCCCACCTTTGGTCCATAAAACTCTATCTCATCGGTGGTACCACATCGCAATGGAAAATACCACGTCCATGTGTTACCCGAACTTTGTCATCAAGACTTTCGGATGTGTCACTTGAAATGCAGATAACTCAAAACAAAATAATGCAAAAAAAAAAACAATAAAACATAAGTATGTTTAACATATAAGAGATGGAAAAGGAACATGAAGATGTATATAACCTTTCCTCTTGTTGGAACCCTTGTTTCGAACTCATCTTTGCAAGAATTATGAATAGGTTAGGAAGATGTTTGATATGGTTTTGTATTATCCATATGTGCCTTATATAGAGGTGTGGTAATGTAGAAATTGCAATAATGCAAGTAAACCAGATACCATTGAATTGCAAGAATGCGAGAAAGTGCCATTGATTCATTGATCGCATCAATCTAGAAATAGTGTTGCATTGATAAAAGTGATCGCATATGCATAAAAGTGACAAAATGAAATAGTAAAATTCATAAAAGTGATCGCAATATGTAGAACAAAGACATTGCAATAATGCTACAAAGCTTGTTTTCATTACAATGGTGCTACATAACATACATAAAATACATCTAACATTAAACACCCAAAATACATCTATCTCTTAACACCCAAATACTACTAATCGCTAGGTCAATATGTTATACATTACATACCTAAACAACAAAATACATGAAACCATAACATACTTCTTCAATGTTGCTCTTTCTTGCTCCATATTTTGTAGGATTTTTGATGGTTGTTCAAAGACCTTAATAACCCGTATAACTACCATTGAACGATGGCACATTTCAGGTCCACCCAATCAACAAATCATATAATCACAGTAAAACAAAATTAAACAACAACTCAGAAACAAAATTAAACAACAAATCAAGTTATTGTTCAATTACAAACTAAAACCATTAACACATACAATTTGGGAACAGTATAAAACCTTCGACCGGGTTTCTATTTGTCCATGATGTTTTCATAATCGCAAGTGTTTGGCAACGAGGACATCTAACCATTATTTTGATTTGATTTGAGAAACCCTTTGTTTTGAAAATGGTGGTGGAAGGAATGTGATTTAGGTTTATGCAAGGGGTGGGAAAAGGAAGACAACAGGATATAGGGTTATAATTGGGCGGGAAAAGGGAGACAAGAAATGACGGATATGCCTTAGGGGTTAAGTGACTTAATCGGCGTTATCTTGAGTTGGTGGGCCCGATGGACGGAGGGACGAACGGTGCATAACGCTTCACACTTAAGGCGTATGGTGCAATTTTTGGTCAAGGACTAAACCCTCATGGTCAACGCAAAACCATGTGACGAACGTGTAATTTACTCTTTTTTATATAAACAAAATTATAAAAATAAAAAATATAAAAAAACACAAAAATGAAGGAGGGGTGCCCTTTGTAAAAAAGATGGTTTGTATAACCTACCCCTTCGTATTTATGTGTTCGTTTGTCTAAGTGTGGCTCTTTTACTAGCAGTAAATAATAAATATACATGATATTCGAACATATACAAATACACATAAATAAATTACACATAAGTGGTTATTATCGGGCGTAAAATCGAATGTTTACATACGTAAATAAACAAACGGGATTTGTGTTATTGTTCGTTTAATTAATAACTAAACGATCATAAATGAACCTTTTAGTGAAAGCTTCATTGCACGTTCGGTTCATTTACAACTTTACATGATTTAAACTTTTAAAAGGTATTCGCTAATTTAAATTCAAAGGTGGGATGTAACTGACATGAGTCGAGTCGTAACTCTTGTTTAATTAAGACACAATATACTTATATGGGTATGTTTAGCGAAATGTAGTAATAGCAGAAAGCAGTAAGAAATAACAGTTAGCAGTATGAGTCTGTGGTAGTTGTTTGCTTTATAAAAGCGTATGGTAACGTAGTTGTAGCTCTAATTATGACTGTAAAATGACGTAAAAAGAAATATACATATTAAAATAATATGATTAAATAAATTTGAGGATATACATGTAACTTAATAAGCATAACGCTAGCAGCAAGGTTCTAAAGCTTCATTAGAAAGCGTGTTAAATAGGAGTAGTTACACAATGTACAGATGCTAGTTGATTGTTGCCAAACAAGTTTTGCATTTAAAACGCTAATTGCTCTAATATGTTTGCTGCCAAACATGACTTATAAATACATAAGTTACATAATAAGTCAAAAAAACAAGTTCACTAAATATAAGTCAAAATTACATAATTAAAAAAAAAATGTCCTTTTAGAAACAACAAAACTAGAAGCTCAAATTTTGACTAAGCTTGAACATGTTTTTATTTTTAAGATCAAGCTTCATTGGTTTAATGTAGGGAACATGACAAAAAATCGATCGAACTTGACACTTGTTGTTATCATGTGTAGCTAACTATTTTTTCATCAGAACACAAAACTTTTGAATTTTGTCATCAGATGATGATTGCCAACGTGTCACAACACGCGGATCGCCAACTCATTTCCTCACTATTACTTTTAGGGATAATAACAAAAAATGATCGAACTCGACCACTTTTGTCATTGTAACACATACCTTTTGAATTTGTGTTAATGTATGTATCCAAATAATCTAAACTTGGCATCGTTAGTCCTTTATACTAACGGTACGTTAGACATAACTTAAAAACAAAATCTTACGTTTTCATCCCTTTTATACGTTGTTCGTTTTCTTACGCTTTCATCCGTATTTATACATTTCGCTCATTTTCTTATGTTTTTATACGCCGTCTGCTTTATACGTTTGCCAATTATCTTACGCTTTTGCATGCGCCATCCGCTTTTATATGCTTTCATCCGTTTTGTACGCTTTCATCCGCTTTAATAGCTACACACGTCCATTTATTTTATTAATGCAACGTTAGTCCTTTATACGTTTTAAATCCGCTTTACACGCCGTCCGATTTTACACGCCGTCCGCTTTTACGTTTTCATCCGATTTTCACTTTTTCGTCCGTTTTACGTTTTCCACCGATTTTACGCCGTCCGATTTTACGCCGTCGTCCGCTTTTACACATTTTCATTTGATTTACATGTTTTCGTCCGTTTTACACGCCTTTGTTTGATTTTACATGGATGAAAGCATATAAAAGCGGATGAAAACGTAAAAAATCGGCGAAAAAGTTAAAAACATACTGGCGTAAGAAATGGACGAAATGTATAAAACGGATGAAACATAAGACGAATGAAACGTAAACACGAAATTTTAAGTTATGTGCTAACCACGTTAGTATAAAGGACTAACGATGCCAAGTTTAGATTGATTTGGATACATACATTAACACAAATTCAAAAGATTTGTGTTACAATGAAAAAGTGGTGAAGTTCGATGCATTTTTTTTTATTATCCTTAAAAGTAATAGTGGAGAAATGAGTTGGCGATCCACGTGTAACACCTTGGACGAGTTGGCGATCCACGTGTTGTGACACGTTGGCAATCGTACATACAATAACAAAATTCAAAAGTTTTGTGTTACAATGAAAAAAATAGTTGGCTACACACAATCACAAAGAAGTGTCAAGTTCGATGCATTTTTGTCATTTTCCTTTAATGTCTTGATATTTTCAAGCTCGGCTGAATTATACTTAGTTAGATTGTTTTATAAGAATCTAAAATGTGTTATTGTTTTATTGTTTTGTTTGTGTAAGATATTAGTTTTCACATACACATCAAACCATAACACAAAGTGGCGATAAATGGAATTCTAGAGAGAAAGTTAGAGGTTTAGGAACTTAGTGAGAGAAAGTGAAAGATATTATTATGAGCTCCAACTCTACCTTGGGTGGTAGAGAGTATTTATAGTCTTACATAAATCGCCACACATCGGGTCATGGATCGGGCATACAGTGGTAAAGACCGTCCGTCCTCCACGGTGTTACTTAACTAAATACTACTTAACATAAAAGAACTACGACTACTGAGCTTTCGCGATTACATATACTGAGGTGACCGACTCTTTAACACCGGAATTTCTAATTCCTAACAATCTCCCACAGGGAGGTCGCCTCAATCATGTACCAAAATTACATTGAATACAAATAGATATTACATTAAAATTGTTCTTGCATTCTTGATGTAGTCCTTTGCTCTAAGCTCGTAGACATTGATTCTTCACATTGCATGTTTGGTTACTCCAAGTGGGTCTTTACCGATCCACGTGATAATAATTTTGAGCCGACTTTTGAGATCATCGCGATCATAAATCTCGAGACATCCATTGTGGTGTTGGTATTATGTGATGTTGTGACATTTGGACCGACATGCTCACATTACGGATCATGATATCTTACTCATCGTAGTAGCAAGCTTTTGTTGATTCATGATATTGGCGCAGTAGCGAGCGTAAGGTGTAGTGAAAATATCGAGTCATTGATGCACTAATCATGATTTATTTTGAGATAAATGTGTTAAGTGAGCATGCGGCTATGGATTGACCGCTTCATTCGATCACCAGAAGCGCCGGTGTACACGCATACAACAGCTTAGCAATAAATCGCACGAAAGTTTCTTTGATCACTTTCATTAAATTGAGGTACACGCCCACGGTTCCCGCTGATCAAGACAAGTACCGCTCGTGATCGGTATAATTCGAAGAATTTCCTTGACGGGTTTCGCATCGCTCTAGTCGTTCTCAAACCGAACGCCTCAAAGAAGACAACACGGTGAGTGAACCAAAAGTTAAGTCCATCGATTGATGAAAAGAGATTTGAAAACAATCGCTTATTGCTCAATAGAGATTGTTTTTGCAATACAACGAAGGTTTTATTGAAAATCAATTATCAATCATAAAACACCTTTTGGTTTGAAAAATGAGTACACGGTCGATGTGCTAAAGAAAAGAGTTGTTAAGCACAAAGACCGGTTTTCAAAGGTATCCGTCAATCCATAACCCGAACGAGTTGATTCAAGAGATTGAATCGCCCCATTGTTTACATTCGGTTGTCACATGGTTGATCTATAAAATAGATCTCACATGCCACCTACCGGAGTTTGTTTGATGTTGGCTTGAGAGGCTTTCCATCTTCATTGTGACTATGTAAACACATCACTCGGATGTTACGGCAATACCACAAGGATAATCGTGGGACTCAAGATATAATCTCTTTCCACATTGTGTGAAACAAGAGAGTCTTCATTGAAAGTGTCCTAATGAGATTTATTGATGATCCGTGGCTCTAGACTCAATTTTGTGCATATTTAGATCCCGTGGGAGACTAGGAGAGGTCTCCTTCTTCAATATCAACAATCTCTAAGAGAAAGTCGACGGACAATGTCGGTTCCCGTGAGAATGAAACAAGTCCTTTTAAGAGGAACTTGAGTGGTTTGGAAAGTTGAAGTGTAGTCGTCCTTTGGGTCCATGACGCCTTGTCTTCAATACCGATGTTACCATCGGTAGCATATGAATTGAACCGGTTTCGCCTAAGGTTGAATAAATGGAGGGCTATTTGTTTTCACCCTTTCTCATTCAATTCTTTTAATTCTTCAACCCTTCGGCTTACCGAGACTTCATTGCAAGAACCTTGTTGGGTTTGTTCGATTGCTTGCTCGCCTCGGTCCGCACTCTTCCCATATCTCACTTTTCTCCTTTTATCATCATACCTAAGGACTTCTACACTAACTAGTGGATTGTCCTGGTAGATCCCTCCGTCTCGGCGGATCATGGGAACCAATACCTAACCTTATCATCCTTATATCACCGTACATAAAGTAAAGTTGGTGGTCTATTTGGTATTGTTCATACGCCATTGGAACCAATTGAAAACCATTTGAAAATCAATCGGATACTTGTGATATATTATCAAAACAATTTGTACACGAATTGTTTTGATATTTTTAGAATAAGTGCTCCCCTCAACATGTGCATCAAATGTTTGAAATCGTTTTGCACACCGGAGGCAAGAGGAAGAATTTACTTCTTTGATTACCATTTTCTAAAAGATATCAACATCACTTACCACATCAAATCAAGTAGATAGAGCATTTTGGGGAAGGATGAGGTTTTCATGATTTTGCTCCCCCAATATGTGCATCTAAGTTTGAAAAGAGTTTTGCACATAATAGAAACTCGCATTGAGAAAAAATGATCACATTTCAAATCATAGGTTTAAGATAGATGCTCCCTCAACATGTGCATGGAAAATTTGAAATCGTTTGTCACATGTGGGAAGGATAGCATGTACATCCTTATAAAACCATTTATCAATTATCGGTTTAAATCCAATTTAAATCACACATTCTCCCCGATCACAATTATCAAATCATTTGAGATTTGTGATCTCTTATTGATTTAAATTGATTTTGAAAGCTTTAAGGAATTGTGACTTGATTATGAAAGCGTTTTAAGCGATAAGGATCGGTTTTAAGACTTTAAACTCCATTGATAAAAACATGCATGTACATCTTTTGAAAAACAATTTAATGCCAAATAACTTTTTAATTTAATTGAAATCATTCTCCCCTCAATCAATGACATAGGTTGTTGATTGAGAGATAGAGATTTGACAAATAAGTCGATGATTATCAAAAATAGAGACCGAGTTATTTTTCAAAGCATTTAGTTTCAATGAGATAAATGTTTATAGAATCGAGCATGGAATTTTGAAAGCATGATAAAACATGGCTATGTTCTTTCTTTTAAAACCGGTTTATTGCTGAAAATGACAATAAACCATTGTTTCTCTTTCTCTAAAATTAATTTTTGATTTTTTGATTTTTGATTTTTTTGATTTTTTAAAGAATTCGAACAACATCTAAGACCGTGTCATTCTTTGAATGACAAGACAAAAACCGTAGATATTATCGAGCCGAGAAAACATAACAAATTGACAATATTTTTGAAGATTTTTGAATTTTTGATTTTATGGATTTTGAAGGTTTTATATTTTGTTTGATTTTGAGGTTTTATAATTTTGTATTTTGTTTTTCGAATAGATATATACAAGAGATAGATGAAGATAGACCTTTACTCCTCGTCTTCCTCACGAAGGCGTTTGAGTGTTCAGGTTGAAGACTTTTCAAGCCAAGGCGTGGAAGAATAAACTCAAAACGTTCTCTTGGAAGAGCTTTGGTGAAGATGTCTGCTAACCGATATTCGAGACCTCACAAAATAGAGTTCCACCACACCTTTTTCCACTTGTTCCACGATGAAATGATGTCGAATGTCGATATGCTTTGCTCTTGAGTGTTGAGCGTTGTTGCATGAGAGAGCAATAGCACTTTATTGTCCGCGATCTGGAGGATTTTGTTGAATTCAAAGCCATAGTCGGATAATTGAGATCTCATCCATAAGATTTGAGGCACAACAAGATGACATGGCTATGTATTCGACCTCTGTAGAGGAAATAAAGTACTCATTTGCTTCTTTGAAGACCACTCACAAGCTTATCACCCAGCTGAGCACCTCGGATGTACTTGACGAGTATCTTGACACCTGCGCATGATCAACATCGCATAATTTGTTAGTGACATACAGGTGTCCTTGGTGCAAAGACCCATGTTGATGGTTCCTTGGAGATCCGAAAGACCCGTTTAACCGCTTCAAAGTGCTTTTAGTAGGCCTAGCACGGTATCTAGCACACACATGCAAACAATGAACAAGATATCAGTCTACTAGCGTTGAGGTACATCGAGGATCGATCATACTACGATGTTCGTTTGATCAATCATGATCACAGAGTGGTCCTCATCTAGTTTGGTTCGATCAATCATGGGAGTGTCAACATGGTCATTGAATCAAATCCAAATTTCTTTAAGATCTCGGTTGCATATTTAGATTGATTTATAAAAATGCCTCGGGACTTTGTGAAATTTGTAATCCCAGAAAAATGACATTTGTCCCATCATTGACATTTGAAATTTTGAACTCATTTCATTTGAAAACAGTCGCACTCATTGGGGTCGGTCGAGGCAAAGATGATATCATCAACATAAATTTGAACATGAATTAAATGTTTGCTGACTTCACAGTGAACAATGTTGGATCAACTGCTCCTTTGCTAAATCCGGTAGATAGAAGAAACTTTGTGATGTATCATACTATGCCCTTGGAGCTTGCTTTAAACCGTAAAGAGCCTTCTTCAAGCGATAAGCGTGAGTAGGATGCTCTTGATTTACAAATCCCGGGTTGGCTAACGTGAGCGACTTCTTTAAGATCTCCGTTCGATAAATGCGTCTTCACATCCATCGATGAACCACCATGTTCTTACTAGCGGCATTAGCCAAAAGATTACGATTGCCTCGATTCGAGCAATCTGGAGCAAAAGATTCTTCAAAGTCGATACCCTCCTCTGGCGGTATCCTTTAGCAACTAATCGAGCCTTGTTCTTGATACATCACCATGCTCATCTAGTTTCACTTTGAAGATCCATTTTAGAGCAATAATCATGGCACATTACGGGCGGTACTAACTCCCATACATCAAGTCGATCAAACTCATGAATTTCATCTTGCATAGCATTGAACATTGTCTTCGTTCATGGCGGTTTAACATCCTTTGGTTCGATCCTTGAGATACGGAGTTGAAGAAACACCATAAGGCATCGGTTGCAAGTTGTTTCCGTGTTGATACGGACGAGAGGATTTCCAATGATGTTGTCTAATGGATGACCGTGAGTCCATTTTACGAGGTGTTCATGTGGTAGTTGTTGAGGGAATGAAGTAGCGGTCGATGTCTCTGAAGAAGATGGTTACGAAGAAGATTCGAGAACAAATATGTTTCGAATGGAGCATCTTGAGGAGTAGCAAAGGATTAACTTCATCATTGATGCGAAACATTTCCATGATGTACATTTGAAGAATGATGATTTGTTGATGAGGCGAAGGATCGTGACGGTGACTTGACTTAAAGATATTGAGGCGAGGTTGTCTTCATTCACGGGAATATGAGCGACCTGTTGAAGGAATCGACACCTCATTAGTAATTGGATCATAAAGTTCATCAAACATAGGATCAAACAATTTCTTTAAATCATCTTGGATGGAGGTACATATGGAGTTTCTTGAGAAGAGTTTGGAACAAGGGATGAACCAATGGGATTGTTTTGAAGTGTGGGTCTGAGCGGGTTGTCCGGGAGCCATTTGACCGTCGACTCATCAAGCGTGCGTGAATTGTTTCCATGATATTTGGGTTATTTTGTTGTAGATTCGGTATCCCTTTTTGTTTGGTGCATACCCTACAAAAACTCCAATGTCTGCTTTAGCTCTAAGTTTGCCTAAGTCTTGACCTCATTAGTTGGATAACACAATGCACCAAACACGCGAAGGAAAGAGATTAAGTTTTACATTGTGGACAAGTTCATATGGAGTTTTTCCATGAGCAGTGTGAATCGAGGAGCGATTTTGTGTAGCATGCACGATGGCAATAGCTTGACCCGGAGAAACATTGGAACCTTTGAGTAAATCGGCATTGTTCTAGCGGCTTCTACAAGAGTTCGATTTCATCTTTCAACTACACCGATTACGTTGAGGTTCGTGGAACACTTATTTGATGGCTTATTCCAATGCTTTCATAAAATTCACTAAGTTGTTTGTTAACAAACTCGGTTCCATTATACATTAGGATAATTAAAGGTTTTGTTAAGTCGAACTGCGGTGTTTGATGAGATTGATGATAATATCGAGTTTCATCCTTTGTCCTCAAGAACTTGACCAGGGTGAATCTAGGTAATCATCAACCACAACTAACACATATTTCTTCCCAAAGATATTCTGCACTCTCATTGGTCGCATAGATCCATATGAAGGGTATGAAGAACATCGTGATTGAGTTTGTAGGTTTGGGTTTATGGGTATACCTTTTGCTTTTTCCCGATTGGCATCTTTGAACAAAGATGATCCTTTTCATACTTTAGTCTAGGTAAACCTACAACTAAGTCCTTTACGGAGAGATCATTGATGGTCGAAGTTCAAGTGATTTAGGCAGCGATGCCATAACCATGACTTTGTTTCGAGGCCTTTGACAACAAGCAAATAGGAGAAGACTTCATCATATCATCGATAGAGATGGTGTAAAGATTTGACCCACGAGTTCCTCGTAATAATTCCTTACCATCAAGTTCTCTAACAAAACAAGTATGTTTTACGAAGGCTACTTCTAGATCGAAATCACTGAATTGACCAGAGAGCAGTTATGACCAAGACCTTCCACATGGTATACTCTAGAGATGACACTATCACCCACAACATAATCACCATAACCCATAATTGCACTTAAATGATCATTTCGAATCTAAGCTGTCACGATGAATTTGCTCACGGTTCATGAGCCATGACGATGCATGATCGTATGCTTGGAGCGACTGAGTCCGGTACCACGAGCGATTTGAGCGATCTGCGGTTGAACACGGACAGAATGGATAAGCTGGATAATTGGGATCCCCATGCAAGAATGGGTTCCATTTGGTTAGTAACCTTTGGTTGGAACACCCGCATCGAAATAGAAGCATTCATATCGGAAAATAAGGCGGTGGAATCATTGTGAATAGATGCGATACTAGTGTCTTTATTAGCCACATTCACGGTGTGCTCACTTCTTAAGGAATAGATCTACCAAGAGGCATCCATTTCTAGTGGGCATTGTCGATTAGTCTTACGACCAGCGGTATCAATAATAGCCTATCTTGCTAAATGTTCTTCTGTGGGTTTCCTTTGTTTTCTAACTTTCTTTCGTTTTTGCCTTTTAGCCTTCTTAGCATGATTTTTAGCATTAACAATATTAATTGGACAATTAACATCATTAGGCAAAACATTAACACCACATTCATGATTAGAAAGCGAAATTCAAGCGAGACATTAATACAAGGTTTGCAAATAGTATCGAATTGAATTAATTACGATGCGCCTATGGCTAATACTAGAATCAACACGATTCGTTTTATTGACTCAAACTTAAAGTTCCTAGGTAGGTCTTCTACTTTCTTCAATGCACATTCTTAGCTTGCGGTCGTGTCCTTCCTTGTATTGTCTTGAGACTTTGACACCTTGCTTTAATGTAACTTATTACTCTATAGAGGAATGGGAACATTAGTTGGTTTGGCTACTATTTGCTTCACTGTTTAGATGTCTTTGGGATCTGAGCTACATGCGAGCACACTAAGATTAACTTTTAACACTTGAATAGTGGGATTAGAGCACCTAGAGTGCACACTCGAGTTCGCATTCTTAGCACTAACATATTTGAAATCTGAACTACTTGAAGGCGCATTAGGGTTCACATTCATAACATTTGGCATTGGTGACTTGCATGCTTGGCACAAGGCATAGAACACGGTATCAAGGATTGACTTGCTCACCTAAGGTTTTAGGGCATATTGTAATTAGGCATTCTAGAAGTTCTTGAGATCGTTTGGCATATAAGCATGCATGGCCAATTGCATTATCATCCGGTTTCTCTAACTTATCCTCTTCTACAATCTCACTGAGACATTCTAGGTACATCCTTAAGGTATGAAAATATGTTTGAATAGCAAGTTTGTTATTCCTAAGATGAGGAGGAACATATTTCACGGATAAAGCATATTTATTACAGATATGTACCTTTGATACACCATTCTCCCCATTGGTCATTGCATCTTCCCTTTTACGACTCTTTAGATTCTCAATTTCTTTTTATGTTGAGGCTACCCTTTCGTTATTTTTATTACTGATGACCTTTATAGACTCAAATAATTCATTGAAATGACGTTTAACCTTTTCATTTTCTTGAGAAAACCTCATTTTCCTTTTGTAAAGCATTTACTAAGTTTTGAAGATGGAAGTTTTGAGAATTTCGAGAATCTAAAGGAGGAGGCATTTGGGGACCATCGCATTGTTCGTTTGACCCTTTAATTGAGAGATTTGGGCTTTCAATTTTACGATCGTGTTGCAATGAGCTTGAATCATTTCATCACGTTTGTTAATTTGAAAAGCGCATCAAACTCTGGAGCATCGAGGATGTCTTGATATTTGAAGTTTTGACATTTTCTTTAAGATGTTGATATTTTAGTTGTAAATTAAAATGCTCAACTTCTAGTTTAGAAAAATGTTTAACCAAATTGTCGTGATCATCCAGTTCAATTTTCTCATTTAGTTCGAGTTAGTTTTTCAAGCTCAATGACACGATCATGAGAGACTATCAAAGCAACAGACGAGTTCATGGAATCGAGAAGCGATAATAGAGCGATTAGTAGCGATGTAGAACACATCTTGAGCAATACATTCGAAATCGAGTTCTCATTTAGTGTATGCAAGTTCTTCCTCTCAATCTCATTATATTTTAGTGCTCGCTCATAGTCACTAACCTCAACTATCATTGCCTCAAATTCCTTTTCCATTCCCTTAATATCGATTATCTATCCCTTTTAAGACTCTCAAAGTGATCTTTTAGAAGTTTAAAGAAAGGCATGACCTCGATTAAATAGCATTCTTTCATTTGCTCAAAAACCCTTTCTCCTTGATTATACCAAGTGGGTGTGATCCTTTTCTTGCAAGTTTTCTCAAAATCAACAAATAGTTGAAAGATAACATATTGGCTAATTAAGGTCTTGCTTTTAGTGGCAATTGTTCTAGGAACAAGATGCATTGGTGTATTAGGAGGATACCACAGTCGCTCTAGGCATTTTCCAAGGGAGGGTTTGTTTCAACAATATTTTCAACTTTGCTCGCTTATCTAAATCCATTTTCGAGAAGACTTGTTCGGGAGTCAACAATGTCCGAGGCTTAAACTTGTTCAAGAAATCGGTTTTCCTTCTTGTAGTCATGAGGAGTGATAATGACTTTTTCTCTTTGCATTTAGGATCATTTAGTTTCTTATTCATCTTCTCCTAGTGATTTCATCTAGTTTCTTATCATCCTCTGCACTCAACGCAACTAGGTTTTGTCTAGGTTTAAGAATCTCATTGCCATCATAGATCACACTTTGGTTTGCTTTTGCTATCTTTCCGTACTCGGGGTTGGGTTTATCTATAATGGGAACACTATGCTTATCGCTTAGAACTACATGCTTAGTGATCATGTGAGCGATCAGAATGGTGTTTCCTTGTATGTACAACTTGTTTTCAAGTTTGTTTTTCAAAGTTTTCAGATTAGAAAAGTCTCTCAAGAGTTTTGATTCCTTTGCATTAAATTCTTGCTTAAGCATTTTCATTTTCTTGAAGTTCTTGTTTTGCTTAATTTGTTTTAGAAAGCTTTTCTTGCAAGGAATTTAATTCTTGTTTCAATACTTCTTCTCTAAAATTACTTTTCTAATGACAGTCGCACTTGGTCATCCATTTCCTGCTCATGAGTGGTCAACTCAAATTTTGCACGTTGTTCATAAATAGCAACACGTTCTTTATAGGCATTTAGTTGAAATTACGGAATCATCGAGGCACATGCGGTGTATTCATCAAAGATATAGTCATTGTTGATGCGAGAAGATGCATCACTTGGTACAACTTCACTTTCATTTTGTTCCATATATTGATCATATGGGACAACATTGATATACCCATATTTTCAATATTTGATACAATAGTTTCGATTACTTGTACTTTGTCATGCATCTTTTGCACATTAGCATCATCGTATAGTTTTAATACCTCGAGATGAGTTTGTCTTTGGATGGGCCACTTGTGGTGAAGAAGAGACCTTGGGAGAAACCATTGGAGAAATGCTAGCCATAAAAATTGTGTATGCGATGGGTCCATCATCCACATCAGTCGTATGCATCACAATCGGTGACTTGAAAGGCATTCGATGATTGTGACTATCTCACGAATAAATTTGCTCATCCACATCCGCATCATAGGTCTTGGCATTGCCCTCGACAAGAAACAAGCTGTTCCTCTTCATCCAGCGGCACCATTATCACGAGCTTGTACAAGCGACATCTTATCTCGAATGTCGGCGTGCGTGGACGTTTTGGAGATGTGCGGTTTCTTGCAATGTGTCCCTCACCACCACAGTTATAACATTTGATCGGCTTAGCTTGACCTTGATTACCATTCCTTCCACGATTACGATTACCAACATAACCTCTACTGGCTCACCTCTTCCCCGATCATCTTGTCTTTCTGAATGGTTGCTGCACGATCCTCCCATCTTTAATAGTAGCTTGATTGTGTGGGTTAGATCTTTGTTACGAGGTTGTTGTTGGTTTGTGGGAGAATTCATGTTTTGACTAATCGGAAGAGCTAGTTGATTAATGATGTTACCAGCGTGTGCATCGGCATCGACTTGTTTGAACATGGGATCGGGAATGAGTTTGTGATTACCATTACCCATGGGTATGACTTGTGAGGCTTTGGTTGTGATTCCGATGTTTGAGTAGAAGCGGTTGAGTCATTGGATGAGCTTGTCTCTCCACAGTTGGTTTGAATTGATTAAGAATCCTCTTTTCAAACATGGCATGTCTCCGTTCAAGAAGGAAGGCATAGAGTTGCTCATAATTCGTATTCTTCAATCCTTTAGTGAGCTTCACGAGTAACAAACTTGTGCCATTCGGGATTCATGTTGTTCACAAATTTTGAGTTCGGTGAATGTTAGGCATAGTCATTCGATGTTCCTCATATCATTCACCGACTTACGAAATCTCACATAGTACTCATGGACACTCTCATCTGGTTTCATCTTGAAGTGTTCAAATTAAGTCATAGAGTTGTGATTCTCTGTCTTCCATAGTTAATTAGAACACAGAGAAGCATCTTGACATTATCCCATAACGCTTTGCTTGGTGTTGTGATTGATCGACTTGTAGATGTCTTTAGGAAGACCTTGAAGAACAATGTTAGAAGCCCCGATATCTCATCAAATCTCTTTTCTCCTTATCATCAAGCTCATCATACATTTTAGGTGCATCCATTCCGTAAATAGGAGTTCCATCTTCATTAGTATCAAGTATATCTCTAGTCGTCTCAACTCGATCGGTCCTTCATCAATGGATTTGAGAATGTTGACACCATTTTCCTTTCAAGGCGGTAACTCGATTCGTTGAGCCCAAGAATCGTAGTCGATTCTCACAAGCATGGGTGGGCGAGTATCTGAACCGGTGCTTGAACATCCTTGGCAACAGATGGAGATGATAGTAGGAGCGTTGGTAGACATGT
The DNA here is from genome assembly GCA_022545495.1 of Chrysanthemum lavandulifolium. NCBI lineage: Eukaryota > Viridiplantae > Streptophyta > Magnoliopsida > Asterales > Asteraceae > Chrysanthemum > Chrysanthemum lavandulifolium. Next base: position 72,600,448 of record CM040238.1, read on the forward strand.
TAACGGATTATCGGGTTTTATAACTCTATGATTAAGCGGGAAATAGATTATTTCACGGATTTTACTAAATCAAGAGAAAACCGTAAACAATCACCCAAGTGGCTAGAAGATAATGCACCAAGTCGCTAACACCTAATTAGCTACACCCCAGTCGCTAAAGTCCCAAGTCGCTAGACAAATGCAAGTCGCTAAGTAGTAACTCGCTAAGCCTCAAGTCGCTAGCAAAATTTTGGCGACAATTAGCTACTCAAATCGCTAAAGATTCAAGTCGCTAAAGAGCAACTCTGAGACAGCAAGTCATTGCCGTAGTGGAGGTCCACTACTTGTCTTTGATAATCGCTAGGTCTAAGTCGCTAGCTCCAAAGGCGTAACTCGCTACAAAATTGTGAAGCAAGTCGCTCTGAAGAAAAAGATCCGTATATCAAGTCGCTAGCAAGAAAAACCACATAAACATCACTTTTCAATCCAAAACAACCCAACCAAGATGATTCAAGCTTACCAAATGAAAACCTAAACACTTGTGATGATTCTAAACATAAAAGTACTAACAAAATCAAGCTTTAACACAAGAAATCAACCAAATGATGCACAAACCACTAAACTTTTCAAAATCAAAAAAACCACCTAAAACCACTAAAAATCCAAAGATGTGCAAGATATGATCTAACCATGGCTCTTGATACCAATTGTAAGATATTAGTTTTCACATACACATCAAACCATAACACAAAGTGGCGTATAAATGGAATTCTAGAGAGAGAAAGTTAGAGGTTTATGGAACTTAGTGAGAGAAAGTGAAAGATATTATTATGAGCTCCAACTCTCTACCTTGGGTGGTAGAGAGTTATTATAATCTTACATAAATGCCACACATCCAGGATGGATCGGGCATCTGATGGGTAAAGACCGTCCAGTCCTCCACGGTGTTGCCAACTAAATACTACTTAACATAAAAGAACTACGACTACGAGCTTTCTAACGATTACATATACTTGAGGTGACCAGACTCTTTAATACACAAATTTATAATTCCTAACAGTTTGCATGTGTGTTCTTTTTCACTTTTGTTATCACTTACTCTACAATCATTGATTGATTTTCCGATTACAAGTATGTTCCGACAAAGTTACTTTAAAAAGAAGAAACTTGTTAAAGTTATTTTTACAAAATTTTAGGGAGTAATCAGAAATAGACAAGTCGCGAGCTACTGTAGATTGATTGTGAAGAAAACTTAATATCATTTTAACTTTAATCAAGTCAAATTTGAGTAAGTACTAAACTTGTTAAGCTAGTGTCATTAGAAATTTTTGCTCTTGTATATATGTATATCTATATTTGGGTTGTGTTTGGTTTGAGGTATGCGAATGAGAGAATCACTTTCATTCCCAATAAAGTTATTTGGTTTTATGGGTTTTGTTTTAAGAAATGGGTATGAAACCCACAAAAGCAAGAATTTTCTAAACCTATCATCAATGATGGGTTTGTAAACCCATTCTCATCGCATAACCGTAGTGATTCCTTAATACAAACCAAACACCAACATCAAAGAAGACCAAAACACGCACAAAACATGTACAATTCAATTACGAAACAAAGCGAGATCTAGAAACCATAAATGATACCTTAATATGAATTTAAAAACACCAAACCAAAATCAAATCAACATCTGGAAACCATGTACTGCGTTGCAACCTTTTAATGACGGTATTGAACATCAACAACACCGTAAAAACACACTAACATAAAACCTAAATATAATCATATAAAAAGAAAACATAAATAATCGAAAATTACTTAACCAACGATCGACTTGTAAAACCGACTTTAGTCGATGGTAACAAAATAGTGCGAGCGAGGCTGTAACAAAGCAAAGTATCAACGATTGACTATAGTCGAGTGGTAACAAAAAGTAAACAATTAAAAATTCATTTTTTTCATCTACCAAACGGATAAGGATAAATCAATGTATTTGTACTAAACTGGATAAAACAATGTATCCTTTTGCATCTAACATCGAGATAAACCAATGTATCCTTTTTCTCTAACATACGAGATAAACCAATGTATCTTTTTTCATTTAACATATGGGATAAACTAATACTTTTCTTTTTTTATTATTATTGCTATTATAATTATTATTATTTTAATAAAAACATACGGGAACTTAATTTTTCATTAATAATCTGAAAGATAAATTTACCACATAAACTAAATAAGATACTCATATATCATCGGAACAAACAAGAAAGCTGTTTCATTTTGACACGACAGTTTTAAGAGACTAATTAATCTATATAGTCTAACCCCCAAGACCAATCACCTTATTTTCAGCTTCTTCGCAGCATTCTTTAAATCACTCGCAATTATGAGTTGATTCACTGTATCGGATTTCTTTCCACCTTCCCTCACGACCCGGTAGCTCAAATCGTTCCCATTTGAGTATGCATCTACATAGACAGTCGAGTTTTTAACAATCTCATTTGTGATCAGCATATTCGATAGTCTTGTCACAAGGTTCTTCTCTAGCCATATTTTTATGGGTTGTGCCCGTACACGGATCATAAATTTCTAGAACTATAACATGAAATGCCGCTTCCATGACTTGTAAATTAACACCCTTTTAGCAAGACGAATAACAATGTCTTTCAATACAAGTCTAGCAATTTTCCTCAATAGATCATAAGATAGAGGATTGAAAACAACAATCGTATCAAATCTTTTTAGCATGTACGATTTGAAGTGCCTCCTCCCTCTTCCATCACTCTAAACGAGCATCCTCCTCCATTGACGTATTCGAGACAAAGCCATTAGAGATGATTTTCCAATGTTTGAGTCATAATGAGCATTGTGTTGGTGAAATCTACTGAACGCCCGTCGTCCAACATATGGTGCAGAGCATGGAACACTAATGGGTGAGCTTTTTATACTTTATCAAATAACACAACACTGTAAGGCTTTTTCTTGGCAGTTTCTGTGAATTGTCCAACGTAACATTGAATAGATTCTTCCTCCGTATAGAGACACATATTGATTCTAATAATAAACTTCTCATTAGCAAAAATGTTCGGAAAGAGCCCTAGCGATCTCGATTTTACCAACGCCATCGGGGCCCATTAAAAAGAGCAAACCAAATTGGTTTGTTAGCCTCACGAAAACAACTCTAGACCTCATCATTGCATCGCCCACAACATTAAGCGCTTCATGTTGTCCTACCCACTCTCTCCTGCAACCTCTTCACTAGCTCAATCACCCTTTTGGTCACAACTCCTTAGGGTTGGCGGGTTCTGATCCTAGCGTGCGCATTAACATCATATTTTCATGCATCGCAGGCCCAACTCCCTGAACTACCCCAAGTTTCACATTTGCAGTTCACGCTACATCTGCTTCTTGTAAAACAACCAAGGCTTCCTCTTGTTTATCTTTCTCCTTTTTGTACTTGATCATTAGTGGCTCTAGTTTATCTCTCACATCGCAAAGTTCTTTTTGTACCTCAACAAAGTGTAATTTGCTTTTTTGTCTTTCTACTTCTCCAAAGCACAAAACTCTATCATTAAGTGTGTTTTTTTCTTTCAAGATCATAAATTTCTTTAGGCTTCCTAAAAGTTGTAACATAACTTCCGCACGAGCTTGATCAACCACCTTCATTGCCTTATCAGTCGAAAACCGATTACATATAGGCTTGAAATCTCATCATAGAAGAACAAAGCGAAGATAATGTGCTTAATAGCTCTCTTCAACCCAGAAGAATGTTTATGGTATCATTAACACTAGGTTCGGCTACAAAGACCTGCTGAAAACACCCATTGAAGGTAGCATCTTCTTTGACATATTTCCTAAACTGGCGCCAATGCACCGTAACCGGCCCCTATCAAGCAAAATTTTTAACAGATTTGCTACATCGATGTGAACTTTTGTTTTCACACTTTTAAGTGTAAAGTTTTTTGTTATATCACACTTATAAGTGTGAATAATTTTTGCACACATATAAGTGTGAATATCTTAAAAAGAATGTAGGATCTTAATATTTATGTGTTTGATGATTCGGGTGGTCTTGGAAGATCAAAATACATGTTTGCCATAGTTAGAGAGTTAGTAGAGACAGAGAGGGTGTTCTTGCTAGAGGTTTACAAAAGTATGGAAATATTAGATTGAATGAAGCACCACCCCTTCCATAGATGGAAGGGGTATTTATAGTTACATGAGAAACGACCTCCTATCGGCCTGTGGATCAGGGATACAGTGGGTAAAGACCCGTCCTTCCTCCACGGTGTTGCACTAAGCTATACTACGCTACAAACTAATAAATAAACTACTAAATAACGTAAATAACGATATGTCTACGAGCTAACTTATGCTAGATAATATTAGGGGTGACCGACTCTTTACTATGGAATTTTCTAATTCCTAACAATCTCCCCAAGGAGGTCACCCCATGTTATACATTTCAATCCTAGCATTCTATTCTTGTCTTTGTTCTTGAGCTCGTAGACTTCATTCTTCATTTCAACAATCTTTGTGCTTTTGTAGCGATTCTTCAAAGTCCGCATTGATTTGTACTTTTAGTGGAGGTCTTTGAACCGATCCACATCTTGATGATCTTTGAGCTTTCTTTGAGATCATCACCACAAGAAATCTACGGATCACCCTTTTTGTGTTGCCATCATGTGAAGTTGTGACTATTGGACCGACATGCTCACACTTTTGAATCATGACATCTTTCCATCGAGTGCGGAAGCCTTCTTTGGTTCATGATATTTGCGTAGATGTAGCGAGCATAGTTTAAAAATATCGAGAACTGTGTTATGTAGATATGCACCATCATGATTTCTTCAAATTAAGTGTGGATCTTTGTGAGCATCGGCTTTGGATTGACGCCTCAATTACGATCGGTGCCGCAACCGTCTAAATGTACCGCAAACAACAGTTAGCAATAAAACACGAAGTGTCTTTGACCACTTCGTTGAATCGAGGTACACGCCCACGGTTCCCGTTGATCGCGACAAATCGCTCGTGATCGGTAGGATTCTAAGAATCTCCTTGACGTGGTTTCGCATTTGTTCTAGCCGTTCTCAAACCGAACGTCTCAAAGAAGACAACACGGAGTGAGTGAACCAATAATCGAGATTCACCGATTGATGAAAAATGATTTGAAAAACAATCGCGTCTTTGCTTGAAAGAGTTTTGCAATACGACGAAGGTTTTATGAGAAAGATCAATTTTCAAACAAAATACTTTTGTATTAGAGAATGAGTACACATTCGACATGCTAGCGAAAAGAAGAGATTCACATCGAACGGTTTTCTAAAGTATTTTTCAATCGTAGATACTTTTGAATTTGAAATGAATACACATTCGACGTGCTAGAGAAAAGAAGGTTTGCACATCGAACGGTTTTCCAAAAGTATTCGCCAATTCCATTCACGGACCAAGGTTGATTCAAGATTGAATCTCCCATCGTTTCTATCCGGTTGTCACAAGCTTGATCTTACGAGAAGATATCACATGTCACCCACCAAGAGCTTGTTTGATGTTGGCTCTAGAAGGTTTCCATCTTCATCGTGAATATTTTCATATCACTCGGATGTTCCGCAATACCACAAGGATAATCGTAGGACTCTAAATATATACTTACTTTCCACATTGTGTGAAGCAATAAGTCTTCATTAATTTTGTGTCCTAATGAGATATTGTGGATGATCTCTTGGCTCTAGACTCAATAGTGCACTTTTGGTTCCCCGTCTTGGGAGACTAGGGAGAGGTCTCCTTCTTCAATATCAACAATCTCTAGAGAAAGTCGATAGATTATGTCGGTTCCCGTGAGAATGAAACAAGCCCTTTAAGAGGAACTTGAGTGGCTTGGGAAGTTTAGTCTGATCGTCACCTGCTCCATGACGTCATGTCTTCAATACTAGCAGTTACCTTAGTAACAACCAAGAGCATATGTATTGAACCCGGTTTACGCCCTAAGGTTGAATTGATGGAGGCTATTTCTTTTCACCCTTTTCACATTCGGTTCTTTTCATTCTTGAACCCTTGATCTTACGAGACTTCATTACTAGAACCTTGTTGGGTTTATTCCAGTTCTAGCTCTATCTCATCGGCACTCTTCCCAAATCTCACTTTTTCTCCTTTTTTCAATATACCCACGGACTCTACACTAACTAGTGGATTGTCACTGGTAGATCCCTCCGGTTACGGCTGGATCGTGGGAACAAATACCTAACCTAACCATCCTTATAACACCATGCATAAAGTAAATTTGGTCGGTCTTTTGGTATTGTTCTTTCCTTCTCGAAACCAATTGAAAATCATTTGGAAAACCAATCAAGGTACTTGTGATATAAAATCAAAACATTTTATACCTTAATTGTTTTGATCATTTAGAAAACCTCCCCTCAACATGTGCGTATGATTTAGAAATTGTTTAGCACAAGGAGGCAAGGACTTTGAAATATTTTCTTTGATCACAATTTTCATAAGAAAAAGCCATTTGATTTTCTTGGTAAAATTCTCCCTCAATATGTGCATAGGATAAGAGAAATCATTTTAACACATAGAGGCAAGAGTTCTTTTGAAGCACATCCACGAACACAAAATCCATTAAGAAAACCAATTGAAAACTCAATCAAGGTACTTTATGTTAAAACATAAAAGCATTTGCACCTCGATAGTTTCTTTTCTTATAAAATGCTCCCCAATATATGCTTGAGATTCGAAAGCTTTTAGCACATATGAGAGAAGCAGCCTGCACAATCGAATCAAAGCGATCATTTTTATCAAATTTCATTATTAAATCACAAATTCTCCCAGATCAAAATATCAAATCCTTTGAGATTTTGGATCCCAAGTGATTTAATTAGGTTTAGAAAACATGGGAGAAAATGTAGCCTTGTTTAAATACTCATCGGTTTTGGATAAATCCTCCTCCTCAACATGTGCATTGTATATTTGAAATCGTTTGGCACATGGAGGCAGGAGTGCCTATAAAGGACTAAAACCAATTCCTTAAAAGCAGATTTGAGATTTAAATCACGATCTCTCCCTTTATCAAAATTTCAAACCAATTAGGGTTTTGGATCGATTGATTTAAATCATTTAGAAAGTTTTAGGGAAAGGCGTGGCAAGATTTAATTTTGAAAATGATGATAATGACCGATTTAGACATTAAAGATTGTTAGTGTCGGTATGATAGTTTTTAAGAGATCTTTAAGTAAAATAAAACAATTTCACAATCAAACAAGAACAGAAAAAAATTTCATTTTGATGATCTTTGAGTTTTAAAGAAAATCATACCATGACATAACATTAAATCTTTAGATCACCATTTATTTTGTACAAACGGACTTTTTGTGAAGAAATATCATTTGAAAATATTTAATTTAAAATCACTCTCCCCCTCAATTGATGACCGAAGTCGATAATTAAGTGACTTAAGTTTTGATAAAATGAAGTCCGGTGATTTTCAAGATTTAGTCCAATTAATTTTCAAAACAATATTTTCCATTTTCAAAACAATTTAATCAGATTATTTCAAAATTGTTTAAAATGGTATCCTGCTGAAGATACGTTAGGTGGTTGAGAAGCTCGTTGTTGCTTTGTAGGGTTTGGAAGAAAACCGTCTGATGCGGTGAGACTTCTTACGTTGCATTTGAATGCCAACGAGGTCAAATTAAGCCCGCTTCTTCAATCACTTAGAAGAAAACCATCTCGATGCAAAGAGACCTCTTACGTTGCATTTATGCCAACTCTCCATAGAAGTCCAATTAAGTCCGTTTCTTCATTTGTCAACCCAAGATATGGTTACCCTTTCCTTTCGCATCCAATCATCTTCAATTGTGGGATCCGGATCGGGAACATTCTTTTATACCAATATACCGCATACGTTAGTGAACACACATACAAATATATGGTGGTCGACATCACCCCATATGCAAAGAATCGACTAATTAAAGTCAATTCAACATAACAATCGATCATATAAGGCATGGGTTTATGTATTAATCAAACTCTAATCATCTAAACCTAACAATCATATCCTAAATTCTTAGTCCTTCTACACAGCAAATATCATTTTTAATTAAGCACGAGGATAATTAAGAAAGCTCGTTAGATGATATAGATTTGAAAATATTCTCCCCTCAATCAATGACTCATTTTTTGAAAAGAAATTTAAAAGCGCATAAGTCATTGATTGAGTTTGCAAATAATCTGAAAACTCGATTCGATTGATTTTTCAAGCAACTCATTTACCACCATTTTGAACACAACAAATATTTTTCTCAAGAATTTTAGACGGAAAAACATTTGTGTAGGAACAAAGAAAGCCTTGACATACTTTCTCAAATAGTTTTAGGATAAGTGCACTAAATATTTGAGAAAACGCTTAAGCGTAGCACTTTCCTTCATTTTAAGAGCGGTTGCTATCTCAAATAATAGCAAGCCATAGTTTACACGGGTTGCGATCAAGTAATCGCAAGCCATTATTTGAAGCCCCTGTTACGATCAAATAATCGTAAGCCATAGTTTGTGACATGTTTTGAAAAGAATATTTACACCTCCGCTCGAACTTCATCTAAAGTCCGTGCCATTATTGAATGACATTTCTAAGACCGTAGATGTTATCGATACGGAAGACATGTCTAGAAAACATATTTTGGAATTTTTCAAATTTTCGATTTTTATGGGTTTTTGTTGGTTTTATATTTTCTATTTTCTTTTTCTTGGTTTTATATTTTCTATTTTGTTTTGCCGGTTTTATATTTTGTATTTGGTTTTTCGGATAAATATATACAAAGATAGAGTAGATGATATAGTTAAAGAAGATGATGATACGATACGAGATAAGGATATCGAATGACCCGTTGTAGAAGATAGAAGTCATCATCCCTAAAACTTTCACCACCAAAGCTTCGATGCTCCGAATAGTGAGAAATTGAACCATCCGAAAGTAAGACTCGCAGCTTCCCCCAAACCAAAAATCCTTAAGATGAGCAGATTCAAGCTCTATTTCAAGCTTGCTTTAGCCAGTGCATGAGGAAGCACACCTTTATCATAAATCCACCGCCCATTTAAGAACGATAATCGAGGATCTCCATTCGGGGTTATATCATCAACAAGAAGAACACAGAACGATCATCCCATTCATAAATAATCTTCTCAAATTTCATAACCACCGAGGTCCGGCAATCCATTCCAAAAGGTGTCAAGAGACCACTTCTAAGCGTAGTTGAATTGATGCGCCTCTCTTTATATAATGCTCAAGAACTCTCCCAAATACACATCATGGGGAATGAAAACACCTTCCCGTGTTCACATTTTCTTCCCTGATGATCGTGTATGAAGCTCAAGAACTCAAGTACACCAATACCCAAGAATTCTCCCGAATACACATCAAGAGGGTAATGTAGAACACCTCCCCTATGTTCACATCTTTCGTCCCCGATGAATGTGTATGAAGCTCAAGTATCCAAGTATACCAATACACAAGGAATGAATAATCGATAACATTGAAGAAGCGCACCAAGTCATCGATTATCTCTCGGGTGACAATCTCTGCGGATGTCAACACCAAATAAGTGATTATATCTCGAATCATTACACACTCAAGTGAAACAAATGAGCATCCCAATGTACACAATCTCTCTCCCGATCCTTGAGACACCATCGAAATCACCACATACTAGTGTACCTCTGTTATCTTCGTAAACTTTCTAACATCACTTCCCACGTAGTTGGAATAATAACACAAAAGCCTTGATGAGTAAAACCTTGAGTTTCTCTCGGTCATGACAATTGTTTTCCGGGATATCTTCAATCACATGAAGTATTAAGCTCATCAAGTTTACTCGCCATGAGTCAAACCTTGAGTTTCTCTGTACTAACATTTGTCTTCCTGGGATGTCTTCGCCATTTAGAAGAGTTAAGTTCATCAAGTTTACTCGCTTTGTGTTTATATGTGAGTCTCCTTACGCCTTCTGGTTTTTGACACTTGTAATCGGCAACTCTTTGTAAGCCCAAATACTTGAAATTTGTTGAGAATATTGCTTGAAGTCTTTGTGAGAATCAACATGTCAAGACTCTCTCGACAATTTATATCAACCCTTCAGACAATTTAGAAGTGACCATCAAGAAGAAACCCGCTATACCATACTTGAAATCAAGTCAACATCCCCACATTTGTATCTTAAGCTTGCACCTAATGATGAAAGAACGGTGTCGAGAATTTATGCTTCAAGCAAATCTCTAAGTACTCACTACCCAAACAAAGTATGAGACATTAACACCTCTTGAGATTATCCACACCGTCATATGCGTGTGACATCGAGTAAAACAAAGTAACTCCTAATAGTGATAGTTAACCAGTCTTCAACCATCCACCTCGATCGCGGTAACTAGATAAGCCAAGTCTTCAACTCAAATTCTTATGCCCGAGCAAGCTATCAAATAAGAACACGCCTTTGAAAATCAACTTCAATCTCAAATAAGTGATAAATGATTAACTCCAAGTAATCAACTTGTGTCAAATGTCCAACACGTGAACTAGTCAATAACAACGCTTGAGGAGTCATCGCTAAAGAATATGAGCAATTCTAATTGGGGATGAATCGACTTATAACTTTCTCCCATTAGTGCTCTCCCTAAACCGACAACTGCTTTGATAAATGCCCAGATTAAGAAGAAGTCTTTAGATCGTTAAATGCAACTCGTCTTTAGTCTTCTAACATGCGGAAAATGTAGAACATACAGACTCGACCTTCTTCAAGATTGTGCAGCTGGGGAATAGATAGTTAACATCTTCAACTCACACCAAAAAGCATTCCACCAAAAGCATCCCAATTAACTTACATCTTGCAAATCCCCTTAACTAAAATCCTCCCAATCAAACAAGAACAGAAAGATGTTCATCAAGGAAATCAAGAATCGTGCCGCAACGAACACACAAGATGGTAACACGAAACTACCAATCACATCAAACAAGAACAGATAGATTGTTCGAATCATCATGTTGTCAGACACGTGAAGCATTAACCGGAAGCACTTTGTCGATAAACTCATCAATCCGAGTGAAGATGTCAACCAACGCTCTTAGAAGAGAAAACTCCATGCGAAGATGACCCGATAAGAAGAAGCTCGGTTCTTACATGAGTTTAGAGCCGATGACCATTTATATTCTCAAATGTCAATCAACAATGCAAAAAAATTCACACTTCTTTCTCCCTCAAGAATTGCATACGGAGATGCCATTCTTGACTAAATAAGTGAACATTATCCAAATGTAGTCTATTCACACTTCTCCCCGAAAATCGCACAGGATGTCGCCATCGTCATTATAGTTGAGAAAGTGGAATCGAAACAATCAACAAGAGTCTGCTCACTTAATGACCAAGCGCATGGAAAAAGTATGAAGCATGTTGATGAGAATGGTCATAATAGAAGATTTCTCTCTTCAAGATAAAGCACACCGACATCGTTTCTTTTCTTTAAGGACTAGGCCCGAATCAAGTATTTAAACGCCATCGAAGATTTCTTCTTCAAAAGATAATGCGACCAAACGTATTTCTTTTCTTTAGAGAACGAGGCTGAATCGATGTAATGCAGACGCCATCGTAAGATTTCTTCGAAGATAATGCGCACCTAAACGCATACATTTCTTTTCTTTGAGCAGTACGAGGCCCGAATCAAGTGAACAGACGCCATAATCTCTCTTTTCAACTCTTAGCAAACATGTAATCATCACCATCATCATTCAAGAGGCTCTGCAGTGATGTACCTGATGGAGATAACCCAATATGATGAATTTGACCAAAGTAAACTAACTCGAACTCATGACTTAAACTTGCACATATGTAACAAAGAGCGGTGATTTATTTCCATTAGCATCTCTATGTACTCTATACTCTTCAACCAACCAACCATCAAGTATAAGACGACATTACCTCTTGAAAATCCACAATTGAATGTGACACTCGAGCACTACAACGTAACTCCTTAAAGTGATAGTTATTTTGTGGTGGTAAGAGCCCATTCCCCAAGTGGTAAAAGAAGAGGTAAAAGACACCCAACAATAACTAGATTTCCAAGTCTTTGTTTTTATAATAAGCTCGAACAAGGATCATGAAGAATCTTCATCCATCCATCCCTCGATATCTTCGTGATATTAAGTACACTCACCGCGATAATTCACTTCAACCTCAAATAAATAATATCAATTAACGCGTTGTCACATCTTCTCGTTAATCGCTCAAATCTAGCCTTCTTTGACATTTAAATGAACTTTGATAATGGTTTCATCCCGACCATGGTTAAAAGCACATAACCCGTAAAACCATGTAATAACCAAATCGCCATGACGAATATCCAAACACACACCCAATTCGAATAACACCTTTTTATCCTTCTTCAAGCAAACCGTAGCACCAGATCGATAAGATCCCAAATACACATTCCTTTCTCCGTGATGGTTCCATCATTACGGATTTTACAACTCTATGGTTTAACCCAGAAATAGTACCTTTCATGATTTTAAAAATCAAGAATAAACCGTAAGATAGTTCCGAAATGCACTTTACTTTTACCAGATGTTTCCATTGTCACGGATTTTACAAGTCTATGATTTAAACCGAGAAATAGGTTCTTCGGATTTTACAAAATCAAGACAAAACCGTAAACAATGTCGACTTCAATGTGTTACGACGACTTTGGTTTCAGAGAATATCCGCTTTTAGGGAACATGCAACGATTCATCGCGATTCATTATCCATCATCAACAAAACATCAACCATCCAATCAATACTTTGTAAACACATCATTCACGATTCGCTCGGCTATTGTAGTGACCACATGGTGAAGTAAACCAGATATGCCAAACTTGATCATGAAGTAAAATTCCCAGATTACTTAAACTTGTACTAATCCTTGTGAAGAAGAAACGGTGTACCCAATGTACAAAACCTCTCGACGATCCTCAATCGCTGAGACATCAAGTGAAAGTTACGCGGGTTAACCGAGAAAGAATCACAACCGCACCTAAATAGCCAAGTCTTTATCACACTCTATAATGCCCAATCAAGTCATCTTCGCGAAGGGTAGAAAGAAAGAAGACGAAATAAGTAAACGCTTCCGAAAGACCTCACTTCAAATTCAAATAAGAAATACCTTCTAAACAACCCCGTAGTCAACTTTGTTCAATAACCAATTCAAGCCGAGACATAATTACTTCGTGAGAATGTATAAACCAAAGTATCAATCAAATCTCATCATCCAACAAGTCTCATAATCAACTCTCATTAATTCTCAAGTCATATCTTCAAATTGCATGATTAAGTACCAACTCTCATCTCATAATGATAAAATATTAGTTCAACATCATAACAACACTTTTGATCCAACACATTAGTTCAAGTCCAATGAGATGTGATAGCCAAATGATATGCTCGCATTAGACTTAGACAAATATATCATCCGTGAAAGATCGTGACCACACTATTACTCTTTTTCGAAAAGTATTGAAACTTATGTATCCAAAATTTAGTGATAACGAAATTCGGATAACACAAATTTATTTTACCACCACTGCATTGTACCACAATGTCACTTGAGCCCATACATGTACATATCACAAATCTTAAAGCATCACACGGCCAAAACAAAATAATCGATCGCCACCCATGATAATGCACGATACAAGCAATTGTACACCTAATACCATCCAACCAAAAGCCCACTTCAACAAAAAAACTATGCAATTCTATTAAATGATTGCAATGATCCATCTCCTTAACACAAAAAGCCGGTTATATGAAACGTGTGATAACCTAACTATTAGGTTATTAACATAACCCTAGACACATTAATCATTCGCCTACCAAAAAAAAAAAAAACCTCTTTTCTTATCCTTTCACCAAATCATTTCAATCTCACCCTGATTCATCTCAAACCAACAAACCCTATAATTTCTTCATGAGAACTGCAGTTACACTAGCTTCCCACGATGATCTCACCTCCCAAATTCAAGAAATCAGACGCCATATGAACAAAGCAAATCATACTATCTCGAACAAGGCACCTTCTTTGCTCGCCACAGGGTTGGCTTGAGTTCACTATTAACGCCACAGGTATGGCTACGGTTTTGGGATGGCATCCTCGAAAGATGATGAGTTACTCGATCTTCAAGACCTAATAAGGGTCTCGGGTAGGTTTAAGAATCGTTTTTTGTTTTTATGTTTTGATTTTGGTCATGAACGAAAGAAAGATAGAAAGTGACATTCTTGTCATTTTTCTCACTTTATATTCGAATAGAATCACAAGTCATTGATCTATGATGTTTTAATGGTTCACTTATAAAATCTTTTAACAGATTCAAAAAGTTGTTCCTAGACTGAGATCATTTGTATTTTCCTTTTGAGTCAATTGATAAGATGTAGAAGATGGAGGATAGGTTAGGATAGTATGAAGTTGTTGGGTTTTGTTGGATATTAGTTTCGGATCTGTTGAGAAAGTTTCGAGGCTTCTCATTTTCGTTAACTTAACCATGTACCAATGATGTAAGAAACTGAGGTCGTGTCGAGTCACGGTAAAATGGTATATGGTCTTGTGGTCGAGTCAGTTTTGGTATTCGGTATAGGTCAAGGTCAAATAGTCATTGTAACTTCTTCTTCTACATTTCTGTCAATTCGCCACGACTAAGTCGCCACGGCTAAGTCGCCACGGCTAAGTCGCCACGGCTAAGTCGCCACGGCAAAGTCGCTAGGCTAACTCGCCACGGCCAAGTCGCTAGGCTAACTCGCCACGACCAAGTCGCTAGGCTAAGTCGTAGCGACTTGTAAAGACAAGTCGCTATAAGAGGTGCAATGCATCCGTCGGCCAGTGTCAAATCGCCAAGAAGATTTTTTTTTTATGTTTTCCGATGAGTTTTCCGCTACATTTCCGACCACCTTCATACTAAACCTTAAAAACTATCATAAAAAGCGCTACTTTAGACCGTTTGACCACAAAGATGACAAATTGACCATATTTCTTCATGGATTGGTAACAAAATTGTCTAATAAGATGTTATAACTTGTTTGGACCCAAAAGAGACACAAGGATGATATAAACATGAATGACTGTGACATTTTGACCAAAATAAGATACACAAACCATGTAAAAACAATTTACCCAAAAGATAAAAACATTCAGATCCGAAAAACAAGGTAAAACATATTCCGACCATAAAAAGGTACAAAAACAGTTAACAACAAGATCCAAAAACCACAAAAAATCAACACAACACAATAACCTTGGCTCTTGTACCAATTGTAGGATCTTAATATTTATGTGTTTGATGATTCGGGTGGTCTTGAAAGATCAAAATACATGTTTGCCATAGTTAGAGAGTTAGTAGAGAGAGAGAGGGTGTTCTTGCTAGAGGTTTACAAAAGTATGGAAATATTAGATTGAATGAAGCACCACCCCTTCCATAGATGGAAGGGGTATTTATAGTTACATGAGAAACGACCTCCTATCGGCCCCTGGATCGTGATACAGCCGGTAAAGACCGTCCTTCCTCCACGGTGTTGCACTAAGCTATACCACGCTACAAACTAATAAATAAACTACTAAATAACGTAAATAACGATATGTCTACGAGCTAACTTATGCTAGATAATATTAGGGGTGACCGACTCTTTACTATGGAATTTTCTAATTCCTAACAAAGAAAAGTAGACAGTTCATAGAGCGTGAACAAAAAAGTGTGTACAAATGGTAATTTTTTTGTAGTGATCCATCGATCCACAGGCCCCAAGAATAAGATGGATTCAATCAATGAACAATATTAGTCTCCCATCATCAGCCTCATCTAGCGTTTTCAATATAAACTTGAGTTGCTCCTTATACTCATCACATGGGAGAAAAGCGTGTGTAGCCAAAGCTATAAGTCGCACACCATTAAGACTACTAGGGACATCACCATTCACGATCCTCTTAGCCAATCCTTTAACAATAGCAGTTTTACCCACACCGTCTTCTCCAACAAGAAGAGGGTTGTTCTTTGTTAGTTTAGCTAGAATCGTAATCAGACTGGTAATCTCGTCATCTCTCCCCACTAGAGGGCCAAGTTTCCCAGCATGCTCAACAATATCATAACCGTATGTATTGATGGAGTGGAAAATAGTATCTCCACAATTACCGTTGGTGCTTTTCCCTTTCCCAACCATTTTCGTGACAAGTCATGTTAAGACAACTCTAACCACCGTTGTCGCCACCACCGACCGTCGAAAACCGAATCACAATCACAAACCCTAACCACACTAAAATCCTGCATACCCTAACCCCACAAACAAGGCATGGGCCTATTTATCAAATAATAAATATGAGCTTTGCTACACCCTCCTACTATTTCCTCATACAAATCCACCTATACACAACAATATTATATAGTTTTTCTCACTCATTCTCTCTTTACATCCAAACCGTCAATTCTGACAAGTGTTATCATCCTGTGAGTAGGCACATTTGTAGAAGGTTTTTGTAGGAATGTTTAGCATTTCTCAATAAATATATATGATATATGAACATATACAAATAAAACATAAATAAATAACACATAAGCGAACATTATCAAACGTATAATCAGACGTAAACGAACGAACATGAGTTATGTTCATGTTCGTTCAATAACGAACCTTTTACTGAAATCTTCATTGCACGTTTGGTTCATTTACAACCTTACATTGTTTTAAGTTTTAAGATGTATTCGGTAAGCTAAATCCAAAGTCGGATGTAATTGATATGAGTCGAGTCCTAACTCGTTTAATTAAGACACAATACACTTAGATAAATACACTAGACGAAGACCCGTACATAGCGACAAGATTTTATAGCGACAAGCTTTTATAGTTGCGTGATTATTCATTTTCATGAACAATGAACTAACAAAATAATAAAAAAGAGGTTGTAATAATGTCTCTTATATAATAGAGTTTGAGGATGAATTTTTGAAATTATTAGTGTTGAGATTAAATAAAAGAAAAGTCTCATTTTTTTTAATAACTACATTAAAAAAATGCTGTCGAAAGTTGTTATGCAGTTTTTTAAAATTTTGGATGAAAATTGTTAAGATAACTATTTCATTAAGGAAACATTATTTGAATATTATGTGAAAATTTAAAAGGTATTTTGGGAATTAAACATTATTCACTTTTAAGTTTTTTAAGTTTGAAGCAAAACATGCATGTTTTATATGTACTATAGATAGATCAATTTCGTAACAAGTAAAAAAAAAAAAAAAAGAAAAAGTTCACAAAATATGAGTCAAAATTACATAAATCTACAAGAAAAAAAGGAACCCTTAAACAAACGTCCTTTTTAAAAAACAAAACTTGAAACTCAGAATCGAACTCAAGCTTGAAATTTTTATTTTAAGATCAAGCTTCATTGATTTAGTTTATTGATATTTTCGTGAATTATACGTAGTTAGATTGTTTTGTCAAAATTTAAATATAAATATATACAAGAATAAAAATGTCCAATAGCACTAGCTTAACTAGTTTAGTACTCACTCAAATTTGACTTGATTAAAATTGACATGACATTGAGTTTGTTTCGTAATCAATTTATAGTAGCTCGCGACTTGTCTTTGTCTGATTACTCTTAAAATTTGTAAAAAAGCCTTTAATAAGTTTCTTATTTGTAAAGTTTTCTAAATAACTTTGCCCGAACATACTTGTAGTCGGAAATCCATCAATGATTGTAGAGTAAGTGATAACAAAAGGGAAAATAACACACACACACAAACAAAACAATAACGTAGTATTTGGTATGCAAGAATCATAGTTGGAATGAAATAAATCATTAAGATGGAATAAAAAATGTTGTTTGTTTTGAGTCCGTGTGGAAGCCATGGTTACCCAAAAAAAAGTTTGTTTTGAGTTTTGTAATTGAATAGTTTATTCATTGGTTCATTCCATTACGTGTGTACTATAACCACCAATTTTATTAGATAGTCACTCATTCATTCCATTACGACATGAATCACATTTTGCCATATTTCATTTATTTCTAGCGTTCATTGCATCGTACCAAATAAAATGCGTAAATGCTTTATTTCATTCCAACATAACAATCAAATAGGTCAATTGAACAAATTGAACATTAATGACTCATTTATGTTCATTTCATTGCATCATCCATTGCATTACCTTTATTAATCCATTATGTTTAACCAAACAGACCCCTAAGACAATAACACATTCTACCATCAAGAAAACCAAAAACACGCACAAACACCAAGACAATAACACATTCTAACATCAAAAAAACCAAAAACACGCACAAATCAATTCCTTAACAAAACCGAGATCTAAAAACCATAAATGATGCCTTAATATGAATCTAACAGCACCAAACCAAACTCAAATCAACTGAAAACCATGTACTGCTTTGCAACCTTTTAACGATGGTATATTGAACATCAACAACACCATAAACACACACTAACATAAATCAACAGGCGCATGGTAACAGATTTGCTTTGCTGTCCACTGATCAACATTGTTGTTAACCCCATTTCACAAGAATATAATATACAAAACTTAGATATCAATAATATGAGATGCGATTCGACACTCACACTTTCGACAGACACTCAACCGCATGTTAGCTAAAAGACACTATATATGCGTTAGACAAATATGTAAAGAAAATGATCGGAGACCTAAAATATGCGACTAATCATGCACACAATAGGATGTGTCAATTAATTATTGTCTGAAAAGTGAGTCCTCGTCATTCCTCAATAAGACACGACATACGTTATGACGTTATTAGCCATACGAGTTAATATCCTAATCAACGTCAGATACAAATGACACGGTACAACATTCAGATTAGAACAGAACATACATAAGAGATCCTGATTGTAGCATTTACAAACAAAGCCTGCTTTATTGTATATATGTACTACAAGCACACATGAATGTGGTCGCAAAACTATCTTATAACTTATACATTGAACTATACAGAACATGATATAACAGAATTACCTTTCACGGATGCATACTAAATTAGTTACTTGATTTAAACTAGCGCTAATCACGCTTTGCAAAATTAGGATTTAGTGTTGTACTAAACTTACTTTCCGCATAGTAACTTTCATTTGGGACCTATCTTTGTAACTCGAATGTTTTATTAAATCAAGCGATGTATTTTCAAACGACACTTTAGGTCGTTCAATATAACTGTGATTGTGATGCTATGGTCAATCCCAGTTCATTCCATTGCAAAACATGTAATTTGGGGTGTGACAGTTGGCATCGAGCTTGATTATAGAGAACTAGGTTGCATCATTGACCCTGACTATAACTACATCATCATAGCATCTCATCATTTCATCATAAGTGCATATTCACTTTACATGCGGTTTATCGCACATTTCTGAGTTATTTACTTTCATTTAAATCGATTGTCACATAGATGCTTTCAAATACCCATCCCATCATACTCATCATACTTTGACATGGAGAATGCCACATCATTCCCTATCACAATTTTAACATCGGTTGATGAGGCGAACCCTTTGAGGAGGGCAAAGTTGCACCTACCATCACAATCACTCTTGATTCACCGTAGGATTATGACAATTTTATCATTTTGGGACAGTTATACCATTTGGTAGAACTTATAGGCAGTCCTAATGAACCTATTTTCTTAATTCACCACAAGTTTCCATTATCATCATTGTCATTATTTTCATCATCATTATCATTTGAGCACCATCCATTACCATCGCATCTCATACGATACTCATACATCGACTTGTAGCTTGAGGCGTGCATGATTTGACACATCATTACCATCTATCACTAAGATTATAGACATTGCACTATCTCATTGGGTTGAGGGGCTGTGAGTTCTAGGGCTATTGATGCTGAACCTTCTACTCCTACACTTGAAACACATTAGACCACCAGAGGGCAGATAATAAGTACCTTTCTAGCTAATGTAATCTTTATCATTTATTATCTCTGATAATCACCACCTTGTTTATTTCATTCGTTACTCAATTGCCCAATTTTCCATCATTTCACGACGATACATCACTATCTTACTAGAGGTTAGCCAACTTTATTCTTGACCAATTAGTAGACTATTACTACTCGATGAGGTTCTCCCATGTATCCTACAAACCATTCAACAAATTTTATTTCGGTTATTCTCGCTACTATTTCATGAAATTATTTCACTTGATTTTATTTGAACTACTTTATCACCATCTTAGAAGCGTGGTTTCATAAAGTTTTGAAGCAAGTTATTTTATTACCAACTTATCAATTGGTTTCGGTCATTTTATCAACTATTTAATACCATCATACGAAGCGATTTTCATGTTACTCTGAAAAAAAAAAAAAAAAAAAATTTGAGCCATTGTCTTACAAAACAAAACGTTGAATATCATCTAAAACTTGAGAAACATAATACCATTTCAACAAAACCAAGCATCACATCATTTGTCCTTGATTATACATGGCACGATCACCTATGTATAATTAGGAAGAATTATGTCATAAGTAACAAGCATCATTTCAAATCTCCTAAAACAATCCTCATTCGCAAAGTTTTATAATCGGATAAATCGTGCATAAACATTCCTTTTGTTAACACTCATAGATGCTTAGCCATTTATCTCTCACTCAACCGATAAGTTAGGATTTGAATGACCTTTTAGGAAAGACTTTTTATACCATTGAGGAGGATTCTCGATGCAGGAAAACAATGAAAGGGTTTCGAATTTCCCAAGGACTAGAACTAGGTATTAGGATGATTCAAACTCAACATAAAGCTTAAGACATCATGAGATAATCGAACCACTACCTTTGGACTAGAAGCCAAATTCTATCATTTCAAAAGTGCCGGACTATCTGAAATACAAGATTTATGCAGATCGAATACACACTAAGCGACACTATAGAAATAAACCAATCCTCCTAATTGAGACTACAGACATTTCATTAAACAAGACTTCAACAATATGTGAACTTCCACACAATGAGTTTCCATTAAAGAAAAATTTAGTTAAATTAAGGTTATCGATATAAACTTCCCAAGGCATTGTGTTCTCTAGAAATTCTAAGTAACCTCACTTCCATATCAAGAGATGCCTGAGTTTGAACATGTCGGACAATCAATGACTCCCCATCTACAAGTGAAACTAGAACAAACATTCTTGACATAGTATGGTGATATCTATTTTCGCTAGCATGATAACAATATTAGTGATGAACTAATTTTGAGGCCACAATATCAGAACAAATCTTGAAAATCAACCACTACACCACCTCCAAATATTTAAGGTTTGTAACTTTACACATGGAGCATGGAAACACTTGATAATCAAACAATAAACACTTTAGTCATGGAGACTAAGCACCTTGGCAAGGAAGACTCAAGTAATGACATTCTAGGACAAGAAAGCGAGGAATCACAAGCGGTAACTATAATCTATTCTTTTCAATAAGGACCTCTTGACGGACTTAACATTTTGAAATCTAACACGAGACACGTGGTATCAATTCCGTTGTACCTATTATAAGCTATTGATTCACCTAGACTGCGCTGACCATTTCGGGATTTCCATGGAACCTACTAGGACATGATTACCGCCTATTATCTCGGCTCAAAGGTTGAAACGAGAGAACAACTCAGACATTACAAGATATACTCAGGCATGGTAGCTTTCTAGAAATGGTTAAATTAATTATTCTTCATCAACAAGTTTCTTTACAACAATAGTTAGCTCATGAACATATTGACTACACCATTTGAGACTCTTTAAGGTTGAGACATCAATCACTTATTCACGGATTAAAATCAGGAAAGTCCAATTCATTAGTCCATAACTCATTCGAAACAAACAAAGAAGTCATACAAATCAAGAATCGGTTACAAGTAACAACATATAGCTAGATAAGCTACATCGTTATCTGATGCAAATTTTGGAAATATCCCATAAGCATAAAACCATTAGAATTTCAAGGTTGACAAAATTATGTTCAAGTCTGCCTTGGAAGGGCGTGATACGATACTGAAAGACATTGGACGACCCGATGGGCCGAATATCCTCATCTTTTCACCGACAACACCGTAGGACCCAATAAGGGGGCGATCAGGGTGAATTCCTTTTGATGGTGAATGTGACCTTTCGTAATTTCGGGTCATTTCTCAAGTTCACTATTTCATCATTTATCGTAAAGCGGGTTTCGGTATCAAATTCGCTAACCTTAAGGGTTTAGTGCTAATTCATGATCATATCATCAGGACATTTCATATACTAGGTTTAGTCTACATATCATTAACATTATTTTCATCATATTAGTTCATGCATGGTTTTGCATTTTCATTAAAATGTATAATTTCATGTTAAATAAACGTTATTGCGGTTTATCTGAGAAAGTAACCTTGTCATTTATTTTATTTTGATCTACTATATTATATAAAAAAAGATGGTAAAAATACAAGACTTTCACTAAGTTTGAAAACTAAATTAGTAAATTGAAACGAAAATTTGTACAATGCCCCATTTAGGTTGAGACATTAGCTAATTATTCACTCGTAGATACTCACTTTGTCTCAAATTAATAGTCCACAAACATAAAATTCACTTTTTAATTAGCATAGCAAGATTTGATAATAACAAGGTAAAACGGAAAACTAGTAAAACTATAACTATCCATTTCGTTTGTGATAAATCAGCATACAGAGAAAAGACAATAACTTTTATACGAAAGGTACCCAATATGAAAACCGAAAAGGAAATTGGACATGGAAGCAACAAGTACATGAGGAAATGCAGGTAACCATCCTATATCATCCTCTTCTTCCGATACCACATTTCCATTCTCTATCAATCCATCACAAAATAAACAACAAATCAATTAAAAAACCCGAAAACTCAAACATTATAAAATAACAATACAAGAACCAGAACCTGAATCGAACAGTTCAGGAAGCTCTGTTTTCTTAGAACAACATGGTTTAAAATCCACCAAGCGTGTGGAACTAAGTAGACAAAAGGGTCGGTGAGTTGTGTAGTTAAGGATTGGGTTTAATGTCGGAAATGTATTGATGTTGGAGCATGGTGGGACATGACGACGGTGTATGGGGTTGTGGTGGTGGTGACTGTAATGACATTGGATTAGACTATGAGATATTAATTGGTTGATGGTTTTCTACTACTATTTGGATACCGTGGCTGTTGTTGTGGTGGCTGTGGCTGACATTGGATTAGAATTTTTTATTGAGGATGCTTCTATGGAAGTGAGAGACACTTGAGTCAGTGTCCTTTTTGTCCACGTACATTAGTTTTGTAAATGAAAAAAACATGGTTTTCGGAGATAATGAATTATTAGAAAATTCCAAACAAGAGGGGAAAAAAAAAAGGGCATTAAACATCTGCCCAAAAAACTACCGTCGGGAGGGTTTATATTTTTATTTCTTTCGTCTCTTTTTTCAAAGATAACATATTTATTTAATTTCATTTCCATTATTTCTAATGCTTTTAAGTAATTCGATTTATTAAATTTTATATTTTATGCTCCGCACTTTCGGATTTATAGTTTTTGATATAATAAATTATAAAAAAAAAAAAAAAAAAAACAAAAAACGAAAGGGTCCCTTATGTAAAACAAGAGGGTCTCAATAACTCAAATTTTATGGGACGACTTGGACGACTCAAATTTTATCTTAACAAAGTCAACAAGAAAAAACTCTTAAGTAATAAATAAGTACATTGTTTGTCTTGTACTTTTTAGGATTGATATATAATATATCTTGAGCGACTAATAGGTAGAAATAGTATTTTCGCTTTTTTCTTTTCTAAGTATACATGTAACTAATCTCGTAAGTAGGTAATTATTTATTTAATAAACTAATAAAATTCTAATACACATTATACATACACTTACACTAACACATTTAAATATCCAACAAATTAAAACACACACAAAACTGGTGACACTTACACCAAATGCAGGATATATATTCAAGCAAAACTAATAACACACATACATCGTCTTCTTCACCCCATTTTCACAACAGATTCTATTCACCACCCGTTTTCTTCACCCCAATCTTCTTCACAATGAATCCTATTCACATCTTAACTCTAACCCTATAAAAATAAAATTGGTCACATAATACCAACAATGTCGTATACAATAGACCTGTATACGCTATATTGAAATCAGACAGATAAGCCGTATTCACATACAAGAATACGCCGTATTGCCTTTCTGAGACATAAGAACAGAATGTAAACAAACTAAAACAAACAAACGAAACACTCAAAACAAACTAAAAACAGAAAAATACCAATAAAACTAGTAAAAAGATAAAATAACTCCTACATGTTGCCAAAAACTTGATGTGTTTATAGTTCTATATATTTTCTACCAAGTTTTAATATTTATATTTTATTTAACTAACCTATAGACTAACACTAACAATGTAGCTAGTTTGGTAAGTACAGTCGGTTAGTCGTCAGATGAATTTATAATATTCTAATTCTAATGGTATTCTACTCTACTAAACTAACTGTGAGAGGGTTTCAACAGAGACCGCACGAGTTTGATTTTTTAATAAGCTAATAAAGTAAAACTAACAATAAAAGTAAGAAGACACTAAGCAAGGATAGGAAGAACGTATTAACCAAGTTAATCATATAAGGTGTTTGATTAGTCTAAGACCTGTAACGACGATACTCACGACCTGACATTTATAAGATTTAAACCTAGCTCGTCACTAGGATCTAAATTTACGTATTAAGTTTTTCAACAGATGTAATCCTTTCATGATTACTCGAAATCCGCATAAAGCACACCTTAATGATTATCATGTTAGTGATTATTCACCTAGGACTTCTGTTAACCAATTAACGGCCAATGATGAATGTTGATTCACTACATGCTCACCTAGGACTTCTATTAACACAGTAAAGGCCAATGAATGATGCAATACATGTAATCAAAACACATGACTAAGTAAACTATCGAATTAGAACAAATCAAAACATCATATAATCAATAACTTGGCTAACACATAAGGTTGTTAGCCCATAATCTCAGTAGCAAAGTACATAAACATAATCACAACGCATAAAGTATGGAACACAGTAACTACAATACGCTAACCGAATAATTAAGGGATGTAACAATGATTAGAGATGTTCTTCAAGGATGATTGGGTCTTCAATATGGATCTTCTACTGTTTGGAGGTGTCTTGATCGTCTGGGAATGACCCCTAGGGTCCCCAATGATGCCCTAAGTTGTTAATTAGTCTTCTATTTATAGTTTTTGAAATCATGGTTGATACGGCATATCGAGAGGGTCTGATATGCCGTATTCATAAGTAAACGTAGCCTCCAAGTCTGAAACTAACTTGATATGGCGTATTTAGATTTTCAATATGGAGTATCGGCCAATACGGCGCATCCAAGTGTCCAATACGCCGTATTGGACCTTTGTAACAGATAACTTTCCTTTTTCTCTTTTCGTGGTCGCTTGAACGGAGTAAAACGGAGTCCGGATGAAGATTTTATGGCCAAAATACTAAAGCATCTTTGAGTGTCGTAATGTAATTTTGATCTCGTCTTTAAGCTTCGTTTCTTCACTAGATTTCTCGGATAAGGCTCATATGCTTCAAGTATCAAATGTTCTTTAAATCGAGCAAGTTTTATATACGGCGTATTCTTAAAGATGGATACATCGTATTCATCAAAGTCAGGCAAGGTCTTGAAATCTTCTAAGTATATGGATACATCATATCCATTAACAGTGATACGCCGTATTAAATGCCTAATCAGTAGACTTTAAATATTATCGTTTTTGCTCCAAAACACGTCTTTTTCCGTAACTTTCTCCAATTGCTCCAATATTATTGAGATTTACAAAAGTAAATGATTAAGTATCAAATCTCATATAAAACAGTAGAAGATGAGGAATATAAACAGGATAAATAATGTTATAAATATGACCTTATTACTCTTAAAACTATGGGATCTCATTGGAAACCTATTCCGGTAGAGGTTCAGGCAAGAATAACAAAGTATTTCGTCACCAATTTGCCAGACCGATGCAGCGGAGCAGATCTTGCAGGGGTTGTTCGAGAGTTTGGGATTATATTTGATATTTACATCGCTCGGAAAAGAGACAGGAATGGGAATAGGCTTGGTTTCTTTCTTTGTTGGATGTTAAAGATCGGGTGGAGACGGAGAGAAAGTTATCAGGCATTCGGCTGGGCGATTTCAGGTTGAGGTTTAATGTGGCAAGGTTTGTTCTCGAAGAAGGAGATGTGGATACAAGTTACATGGGAAAGGATAGGATGCATGATAACAACAGGAACTCGGCATTACCACGTAGATCTGTGCCTAACCATGGTGTCTCATTCAAAGAGATGCTTGTGGGGAAGCAAGAAGGAGGTCGAAACGCTGTTATGGTGCGAGGAGGATGGAGGCATACGTCTTGGCGGCGGAAATCTCTTTTAGTTCGAATGAAAACTTTTGAAGCTTTAAGTGATGTAAAGGAGATATTAATGGAGATGGGTTTGGCTTCAGGAGAGTGCGGTGACGCGGGGCAAAGATGCGTTAATTGGGCTTTAAGAGTGACGAAAAGTAAAAGTGATAGCTCGAGATGAAATTACAAGCAGGGTTGATGAATTTGATTCGGTAGAGATTTGGGGTGGTCAGGAGTATTCGTTTGAAAGAATAGCATGGCTCAGAATTCATGGTGTCCCTTTAAATTTGTTATCGAATAAGGTTTTGAATGATGTTGGAGGCTTGTTTGGGTCCATTATCAAAGAAGCAAATCACACGTCCGATGATGCTGATGTTTCGTTTCACTGTGTGGGTATACTGGTGGATCATGGTAGAGTGGTGCAGGATGAGGTATCTTTAACTTGGCATGATAAAAGATTTAAGGTTTGGGTGATGGAGGATTTTCGTGAGTGGTTGCAAATCGGATTTTCTATGGTAGGAAGTCTACATATCATTAGCATCATTATCATCATATTAGTTCATGCATGGTTTTGCATTTCACATTAAGCGTATAATTTTTATTAAATAAGCGCTAGCGTAATTAATTATTTGAACAATTGATCCGATACTTAAAATTATCGATATATTTTTATACTTATAATAAGATTATAAAAATAGTATTATGAGTTTACAGGTGTTTTAAATTTATTTTGTATATAAATTGTTATATTTATATAATTCGGCAGTGGCAAAAATGCATTTTATAATTTTATGACTTCAATATATTTTATTTTGACCGTTAAAATTTATTTTTAGCTAATTTACCTAAATGCTCAAAAGTGTATACAAGTTACTACTTATCTTCATTAACTATGATTACTCTACATAATACAATTAATTAATACTTAATGCATCAAGTCTTTTCTTTTTATATGTAGTGACATATATGGATGAGTACACAACATTCTGAGACTAAAATATCTTTACTTACATTTATATCATATTATACTCTCTCATTAACACATAGATACTCAAAATTTCAAAGTGTAAAAGATCAAAACTCTTCTTCTCTCTTCTACTGACATTATAAGGATCAAGGAGGAGTTCATCAAAATTTCTAGTCAAGTTTTAACAATCTAGACACACTCTTAGTTTGGGTTTTGAAATAAAAACCTAGGGTGTTTAGTTAAACCTTTATTCTTCACTCATCAGTTTACTAGAAGCATCTCATATTCATGTTCATCTTTCATATTTATTTTGTATTCATTTCATCATATTTAAGAAAAACATGCAAGTCATAATGATGTTTATACCATCCTAATTACTCCTTGAAACATATCACTTTTGGTGATGTCTGGGAACCCTTGACACCCTAAGAAGGTGTATGGTAGGATTAGAATAGCTTGAGTTGTTTGAATTGGTTGGAATAGGTTTGGCGCGAGAAAACTCATTTCGACAAGTTTACTTAAGGGTTACATCCATATTTTTTGAAATCTGGAATTTTCGACGATGGGTAAAATTTTTTGGCTAGATATTTAGATACTTTAAAGCAGCGTGGTCGCTTGAGCAGGTTAAAGCGGGTTATACTTGAAGAAGATATGAATTTTCAAGTTAGGTGGCGAAAACTATAAAATTCTAAAATTGACATATTCGTCTACTTTTTACTGAGTCAAAAGCAGGACAAGAATGTTTGTAAAGTAGTCAAAATTTGGAGAACAAAAATTTGGAGAACTAATTTGGAGATTAAATTGAGAACTTTTCTTATAAAATGATGTCTTCTAGTAAAAGTAAGTTCATAGCATATTTTTCAAAATGTCCAGCCGTTGTCGACGGGTTATGTGAATAAAATCTGATCCACTAAACTTTGTTAAGCGAGCCTATATTTTCTCCATGATCGAGACCTCTAGGATGAAAACTTAAATGCTAAAACTTTGAGATAATGATGGCTTCCCAAGGTTGAGTTAGTTCTTTATTTTCGTGCAATTCACATTAAACTTTGGGCCGTTTAGTCAACTTTCATGAAATTGTCAAATGACATTATTTTCTGACAACGTTATAATTTCATAATAAATCACTAAATGATTATCGTGAGGATATCATTTCAATGTAAATACATGTAAAGTAATTTAAAAATGGTCAAGCGTTATAAGATTATTTTTAAATAAGTATTATTTTCAAAAATTCTAATGGTATAGATATCATCAATTGCATACATAACATTACATCATAACTTATTATATATCATATCATTCATTATAGGTCAAGGTTAGAGATTCACGCTACATTTGGTATACTCGCTTTTGTCATCGCATCATTGTACCAAGTGAGTTCATGGCCCCACCTCTTAATTGTTTTACAAACTCTTGGGGATACATGCTATATTTTAATCGACAGATACTTTGGTATCGTTATATCCAAATGCTTTATTGTCACTAAGTATTCTATTGCCATGTTTAAGTCCCTACATCATGCACACATTAGTCCTTGCAGGTGCGCGAATATTGTGAATGACCTATTAGATGCTTACTCGTTCTTATTGGCCGATTGAAATCGGGACTTTTAGATGGTCGAAATAAAGAGGATTTCGTGGGGGTTTCTGATGACGAAGCGGAGGTTGTGGCTTTCCAGCCGGTCAACGAATTAATTAAACCTCACAACCTGAGATTTACGAGAGAGGACGTTGTTTTGGAAAATGGCATTAATTGTGATATCAATATTGACGTTTCTAAAATTAAAGGCAATGTTGACGGGAGTTTCCAAGTATGTGGGGAAATGTAATAGAAGGAACAGTTTGGGTCGGTCTAATGGAAGTAGTAACGAACGGCCCGTAAAGGAACAAAAGACTTTAGGGGATGATGATCCCTTTGGATTGGACCCATTCATTTTGGGCCAAGACATTAATGTGGTTAAAAGAAGAGGGACCAATAGTAATGTTGGTTTATCTAATTCTTTTTCGCAACTTCTGGAGGAGGATGCTTTATCAGATGGTCAGAAGGTTTTGTCATAAGAAGAGATGGAAATCGACGGTGACGGATATGCAAGCTCTGAAAATATAGCCGAAAATTTTCAGAGTGGAGATGCTCCTCAGCCGACGCCGGATTCAAATAGCAAAGTTTTTTCGGATGCCTATCTTAATTCAGAGGTTATCGCTACTGTTGGGTTGGGGGTAAAGTTGGGGGCACACCTTAAAACGTGTGAGCCGCTTATTAAGGAGACCATTTTAAAAGAAGGTTTACAAGCTGGTGAACCATGAATGTTTTATCTCTGAATATTAATGGAATAGGGGTTGAGGGTAAAGATGGTTGGGTTAAGAAGTTAAAGGATGAGAATGGGATTTCTGTTGTGGCTCTTCAGGAGACGTTGTGCAGGGATGTTGGTACTCTTAAAGTTGCTAGCTTTTGGGGTAGAAAAGTGGTGGAATGGAGGTTGTTGAGTCATCTGGCCGTTCGGGTGGTTTGTTAACGCTCTAGGATCCTAGCATTTTTGTGAAAGGTTCAGTTATTAAGAACCAGAATTTTTTGCTCGTGTCGGGTCATCTTCAATATGACAATACTGCTATGAACATTCTTAATATTTATGCGCCTCAGAGAGTTGTGGATAAAAGATCTCTTTGGGGTTCCTTGTTATCTATTATTACAAATCATGTTGGTTTTTGGTGTATTTGTGGGGATTTTAATGCTGTCAGGTACCAAGAAGAGAGGAAAAACTCTGGTTTTAATAAACTTAGTGCCAATGACTTTAACAGGTTCATTAATGACGCTGGTCTTTTGGAGTACAATATGAAAGGGAGAAGATTTACTTTTATGAAAGGCTCGGGTAAAAAATGCAAAATGAGTAAACTGGATAGGTTCATTGTCTGTGCTGATTTTTTTAACAAGTGGCCTGAAGCTTGTTTTAGGGCGCTTCCAAGATATCTATCAGATCACTGCCCGATTGTCTTGACTGTGGTTAATAAGAACTTTGGCGCGAGACCTTTTTGATGGTGTAATTCTTGGTTGGATAGGGCGGGGTTATGAGGATGTGGTGATGAATATTTTGGATAATTTTCAGATGAAAGGCCCGGGTGATATTGTGTTGTCTAACAAATTTCTAAGAAATATTCTTCGGGAGTGGAAAGCTAAGTTAGATGCTTCTGAAGGTGAAGAACTCAGTAACTTAAAGGCAGAGTTAGAGAATTTAGAGTCAGTTATGGAGACTAGAGACTTGAACGTCGAAGAAGAATGGGTTTGGGCGAAATGCAAAAAAGGATTGGGAGAGTTAGAGATGCATAAGTTAAAAGATCTGAAGCAGCATTCTCGGGTTTGTTGATCCCTATTCACTATCTTAAAAATAGTTAAGTATGTAAAACTAGTTAATAGTGAATCTATGACTGAAAAGATATAAGTAAAACACACTGATTAATTTTCAACATAATATTCTTTATTAGATATAAATCAAAACAAGAATACATTACCTAAGTACTTGCGGAATAGTACTTGGGATTGAAATGACAAAGGTTGGTGACTCCTCTATAAGCTCAGGCTAAGTCTGAGCAGAACTACAAGTACCCACTGAGCTATCTCAGGGATTAAGTTGTATTTGGAGGAGTGAAAGATGGCTTGCGTGTGTGTGTGTTTTTACAATTCACAAGTTTAATCTTTCACTCCATCTCTTATGCTATTTATACAAGTACGAGTTTTAACTCTTTCCTAAGTGATTTAATCGACATCATATGAATACAAAATACCGATTTATTTTGTCTCACATAAAGACTATTTTAGGTAAGGGACAAGATTGCTTTCCAAAGGTCGTTGATGACACCAGCCCGATCGTTGCCATATCTGTGGAAAGTTGACTTTGGTTGATAAGGACTTCGCCTTATCTCGATTCAAACTTATCCCGCCTTATCCCGCTCATTCTTCGCCTTCTACTTCAGCTTTGTCTTGATGTAAGTAGTTGGAGAGTCATAGGGATTCGATGAGCTATTGTCGACTCACCGAATTCACCATCTTCTTCTTGACTCGACTTCACCCTTAAGTTCCGCCTTCACCGAGTGGAGAGACTTCTTCTTTGCCTCTTCATCGAGTATCTCGAAGATAGCTCACCGAGACTATGCTCTCGATGACTCGTTAGTGTTTAACTAACTAAACACTTGGGATATTTTATATTAAAATCCTAGATTAAGGGGTTTGGGTATTTATCGAACCCAATAGCCTCCCCTATTTGGATATACAAATAGCTAAGTGTTTAGTCAAGTGTAAGTGAGCAAATGGCTTCTTCTTACACCGAATGTACTAATGAATACAATAAGGAACATTGAGTATTATATCAAAACATACATCTTTTATTCATCACATTACATGGTTCCTATCACTAGTACAAAAGATAAAATGAGAATGATGTCACCCAAATGGATTCCATTAGCTTTCAAGCTTGACTTTCTTGGTGATGAGTGTTTCCCTGTCGGGATGCTCTCTTATCTTGGCGCTTAAGTCAAGACATAACTTGACATTTGCAGGAGTCTGAATTTGAGAGGCCACTGGTATGTAGCTCAGCATTGTAGCCACTCCTTCTTGATCAATATCACTCCACCTTTGAATGCTAGGTTTCCATAAACATCAATGAAAAATAGCCCTCTTCGTGCTTTTCAATCACCGCACAGTTCACCTAACTTTACACCTTCGTGACTCCTATTGCATTCGAGTCCATGCACTTTGATCTCGGCCGAACTCAACCCTCTTTCTTTGCCCCTGTGATAACCGAGGTTGAGATCCTTGTGGCAAGCGATTAAAGGCGGTCAATCCCGATTGTCTTGGTGCATCCCTCGCCTTTCATACCTTTTACCGAGCATCTTCATCGCCTCCTTAACCAACGCATTCGCTTCTTTTCAAATTAATGGACCAAGTTCATCGAGTTCGAGTGATCCCAAAGTCGGTGAATTTTGGGGATCATGAACCTCGAAGTGTCTTTATCATCCCCGTAGACGCTCATTGCCGCTGGTTTAGACTTGGGATGATTCTTACATCGATGATCTTCTCAGCGACCCTACGCTTGTCATTGTCCGATTGTAATGATCAATTCTTGCTTTCCGATGGTCGCAGATTTCTTGTTCTTTTCTTCCAACTGCTTTTCTCATTTCAACCATCTTAGCGACTGAGCATCCTTAAACTTTTGTCCGCTCGACCCTTCCAAGCTTCTGGATCAATTCCCAAGTTCTCGACTTCCTCGAACGACTTGTACCAAAGCTTCTCCGCTTTTTCTTTCTTCTTCAAAGAAGTTTCTTTCTCCTCTCTTCCTTAGTAAGGTAGGTACTTAGCTGTTGTGGTGAAAGTAGGTACTCAGTGTTGCCAATCATGTAGGGAATCTTCTCAAGCTCAGGAGTTTTCATTATGCCTTTTCCTTTATCCTGGCCTGAGGAAGATGATGTTACCAGGGGTGGTATTGTTGTCATGATAGGTGTAACCGTCAGTGTTGTTGTTGTTGGTGGTGGTGGGACTGATGAGATGGGTGTTGCTGAAACTGGTGGTGTTGGCTCCCCCTTAGTGTGAGGGAGTCTGAGCTGCTTGACCCTTAAAGGCTTGATAAATCTCAGTGACCATTGCCTTGATATCCAAGTATCCGCTTGAATACCTGACCTTTGCTTCCAAATTAGCCCGAGATACTTCCAGCGATCGGGCCTGGGCCCAAGATTCCGTGCCATAGAAGACGATGCCCGAGCAGTATCCACCGAGTATCCAAAGAGCCCAAAGTAGCCTCAAGAGACCGGATCAAGATTGAAGACCCTAAACATTTTCCGATTTGAGCATTTCGATTAGTCCAAAGTGAGGCTAGAGGATTGTTTCAAGTAAGCCTCAGAGCCTCCAAAGACTGGAGTTGAGTAGCTGGGTCTTCTTTGACATTCCCGATTTCATCTATCTTTGTGCCAACACCTTGAAGGTGCTCGAAATTTCGTCAAGTTTTCATCCAATTCATGAAGATTGTCATACATCGATCCTCATGCTCATCGGTGTTGGTGTTGAAATCAAAACTTCACTTTCATATCTCGCATAGGTGGCAAAGAACAGTGTGTTGATCCCATAAGGTTTCAAATGACTCCTAAATATAGCTTCCTTGAATCTTTAGTGATCCACATAACCGCTGCCTCTTTGTCGGTGGAAGAGTGTTATCAAATCTCCGAATTCTTCAGACGGGAAGATGCAAGAGTCGAGTCATTATCTTCGCTGGAGTGGTGAGTCTTTAAACTCTTGTGGATCAGCCGAGGCTCTTGTTCGAGATTGAGCATTAGCGCCCACTTCTTCTCCTGGCGATAAAATTTCATCTTCACCGCCGATTTGTTCTTCTTCGAGAATATCGGATCGCCGACCTCAAGAATGCTTAACAATGCGAGGGTGATGGATTCCGTATCGTGGTGGTATATTTCCTCTCGAGTCTTTGTCCCCTGTTGACCCCTCGTATAATCGGTGGGCGTTTCCCGTGCCTCTCTCGGAGTCGATTGGTGATGGGTTCCAGATCGGTGGGGTTGTTTCTTCCTCCGAGTCTTTGTCCCCTGCGACCCCAAGACACCGGTGGGTATTTCCCAAGGCTTTGGGCGGAGTCATGTGCTTATATCCCTATCGTGGGTTGTTTAGTTCCCCCGAGTCTTTGGGATCAATCAGGTGCCTGTGACAACTCGTAATTCGGTCATTTCTCAAGTTCACTATTTCATCATTTATCGTAAACGGGTTTACGAGTATCAAATCGCGTAACCTTGAGGGTTTAGTTGCGAATTCATGATCATATCATCAAGGACATTTCATATAGACTAGGTTTAGTCTACATATCATTAACATTATTTTCATCATATTAGTTCATGCATGGTTTTGCATTTTCATTAAAACGTATAATTTCATGTTAAATAAACGTTATCGCGTAAGTTATTATTTTGAACATTTAATCCGATACCTCCAAAATTTCCCGACATATTTTTATACTTACATTAAGTTTATAAAATAATATTATGAGTTTACCCGTGTTTTAAATTTATTTTGTATATAAATTGTTATATTTATATAATTACTGACGGTTTTAAGTAAAACTACACGATAAATATTTATTCACTAAATACTTGTGAGAAATACATTTTATAATTTTATGACTTCATTACACTTTATTTTATTCCACTAAAATTTATTTGTAGCCAACTCAATACCCAATTAATAAAACCCATATTACTATACATATATATATATATATTTAGATGTTTTCAAACAAGGGACAAGAAAATTTATTACACCATACCCCTCTTTTCCCCAAAACCAGCGAACAACCCCCTTGATGATATTGTTGAGATCTTTACCTCATTCAAGTACACATACACATTTAATAGATAATTGTTTACTTACACATACAAACACACAATTCAAGGTGTAAAACAAAACATTTCTCTCTTTCTTTCTCTCTAGAACCGCCAAGCCCACAAGGAGGAAGGAAACCAAAATTTTTCAAGATCAAGTTTGTATACAATCTAGTTACTCTCTTAATCAAGGTTTTGAAATAAAACCTAGGGTGTTTAAGTTAAATCCCTTGTTCTAGTCACCTCATCAAGTAACTAGTAAGCATATCATCTTCATTTTCATCTTTCATATCATTTCATATTTATTTCATCATATTTGAGCAAAGCATGCAAGACTTATGGATGTTTATACCACTTTTACATTGATTTTAGATGTTATACATATATAAGTCATCCTATAATTAATCCTTGTTATATATCACTCTTGATGATGTTTAGGAACCCATGACACCCTAAGAAGGTGTATGGTAGGATTAGAATAGCTTCGGAGTTGTTTTGAATGGATTGGAATAGGTTTGGTACGAGAAAAACTCATTTCGACAAGTATTAAAAAGGGTCTGTCCTTCTTTTGGAAATCTGGAAAATCCGGCAGTAGATAAAAATGTTTGGTCAAGATATTTAGAAAATATACTTTAAAACGAAACCGTGGCCGCTTGAACGGATTAAAACGGAGCTATAACGAAGAAAATATGAATTTTTCAAGTTGGACAACGAAATATATATATATCCTGAAATTTCAGCATGTTAATTATAGTTTGTACAAGTCAAAAACGAGTCTTAAACGTTGTAAATTATTTCGACTTACCAAAAATATATTAGTATACTTTGATACGAAGCTAAGGACGTATAATACGTAGAAAACGGACTTGTAACGATTAAATTATACACGTTTACACAAAATTGCCGTAACTTTATTATATAAGAAAAATTATATTATTTCTATTAGACAAGTGTTACGGTAAACAAGTGACCATATTGAAGACTATTTTAACGTTGACGTAGAACTTTTTATAAAGTGATGTCTTTTAGTAAAAGCGAGTTCACCAAACATATTTTCCAAAATGTCCAACCGTTTGTATAGCGGAGTTGTAATGAATTAACTACGGTTGCTTAAACTTTGCGAAATTCACTTTTAAACTACCTTTTGGACAAAATCACCATACTTAACTTACATTTTCTCTATGAGCGAGACCTCTAGTATAAAAACTTAAATGCCAAAACTTTGAGATTATGATACAAGCTTTCCAAAACCGTTGAGTTCGTTTCCTAACGTTCGACGTACACCATTTTACGACTAGCTTTTCGAGGCCATTTTAGTCACTTTCATGAAATTTCCAACGACATTATTTTACTGACGGAAAGTTATAATTTCATAATAAATCCTTAAGAAACTATTGTAGGATGACATTTTGACGTAAATACTTGCAAAGTAATTTAAGAATGGTCAAGGCGTCAAAAGAGTATTTTTCGACGAAGAGTATTAGTTTCAAAAATTCACAAGTGGTATAAATAACATACTAATTGCATGCATAACATTACATCATGACTTATTACATATCATATCATTCATAATAGGTCGGTTTGAGATTCACGCTACATTTCGGTGTATCCACTTTTGCCATTATATCATCATAATCATTGCAACGGTGAGTTTTCATAGCCCGATTTATTCAAGTTTTTACTTTATTTCAAACCTACGGGGGAGAATACATTGCACACCATTTTTATTACGCTACCAAGTATGTCAAATTCATTATATTGCTTAAGTTACCGCATTGCCAGTTAAATGTCCCCATTTCATAATCATGAACCGTTAATTCCGAAAGAAGCGAGAGTGAGTGGATAGATCTATCGAGGGTGACACCTCCATCCGGGTTGGCGGATTCCAACCGGACGGATGCATTTCACTTCATTATCATTATTTGAGTTGTTTGGCAAACACTCTGTTGGGGCGAACATCAGTCAGAGCTTCGGTGTCATGTGCTTAAGCAATTGTAACATCATTTTGTGACATCATTGTCATACATAATTTATACTTGTGGTAGTCGTATTAACATTTACATAAACTCTATGAACTCACTCAACCATTGTGTTGACACTTTTAGCAATGTATTTTCGTGTAACTAAGACATTCACTTCATGGCATGCATGTGGACATATCATAGAGTCGCGAAGGCGACACGTCTCGCATGGGATTTATACACTTTAAAACATCGTTTGACTTGTACTAAACTTACTTTCCGAACATAGTAACTTTCATTTGGGACCTATCTTTGTAACTCGAATGTTTTTATTAAATCAAGCGATGTATTTTTCAAACGACACTTTAGGTCGTTCAATATAACTTGTGATTGTGATGCTATGACGATCAATCCCGAGAATTCCATTCATTTGCAAAACATGTAATTTGGGGTGTGATGATTGGCATCGAGCTTGATTATAGAGAACTAGGTTGCATCATTGACCTAGACTATAACTACATCATCATAGCATCTCATCATTTCATCATAAGTGCATATTCACTTTACATGCGGTTTTATACGCACATTTCTGAGTTATTTACTTTCATTTCGAAATCGATTGTCACATAGATGCTTTCAAATACCCATCCCATCATACTCACATCATACTTTGACATGGATAATGCCCTGTCATTCCCTATCACAATTTTAACATCAGTTGATGAGACTGAACCCTTTGAGGAGGGCAAAGTTGCACCTACACCATCACAATCACTCTTGATTCACCGTAGGATTATGACAATTTTTATCATTTTGTTGGGACAGATTATACCATTTGGTAGAACTTATAGGCTTAGTCCTAATGAACCTATTTTCTTAATTCACCACAAGGATTTCCATTATCATCATTGTCATTATTTTCATCATCATTATCATTTTGAGCACCATCCGTACCATCACATCTCATACACGATACTCATACATCTGACTTGCAGCTTGGGAAGCGTGCATGATTTGACACATCATTACCATCTATCACTAAGATTATAGACATTGCACTATCTCATTGGGTTGAGGACTGTGAGAGTTCTAGGGCTATTGATGCTAGACCGCCTACTACTCCTACACTTGAAACACGATTAGACCACCAACAGAGCAGATAATAAGTACCTTTCTAGCTAATGTAATCTTTATCATTTATTATCTCTACGATAATCACCACCTTGTTTATTTCATTCCTTACTCCAATTGCCCAATTTTCCATCATTTCACGACGATACATCACTATCTTACTAGGGGTTAGGCCAACTTTATTCTTGACCAATTAGTAGACTATTATACTCGATGAGGTTCTCCCATGTATCCTACAAACCATTCAACAAATTTTATTTCAGGTTATTCTGCTACTATTTCATGAAATTATTTCACTTGATTTTATTTCGAACTACTTTATCACCATCTTAGAAACGTGGTTTCATAAAGTTTTGAAGCAAGTTATTTTATTACCAACTTATCAATTGGTTTCAGTCATTTTATCAACTATTTAATACCATCATACGAAACGATTTTCATGTTACTCGAAAAAAAAAAAAAAAAAAATTTGAGCCATTGTCTTACAAAACAAAACGTTGAATATCATCTAAAACTTGAGAAACATAATACCATTTCAACAAAACCAAGCATCACATCATTTGTCCTTGATTATACATGGCCTGATCACCTATGTATAATTCAGGAAGAATTATGTCATGAAAGTAACAAGCATCATTTCAAATCTCCTAAAACAATCCTCATTCAAAAGCAAAGTTTTATAATCAGATAAATCGTGCATAAACATTCCTTTTTGTTAACACTCTATAGATGCTTACGCCATTTATCTCTCACTCAACCGATAAGTTAGGATTTGACGAATGACCTTTTAGGAAAGACTTTTATACCATTTACGAGGAGGATTCCTCGATGCGGAAAACAATGAAAGGGTTTGAAATTTCCCACAAGGACTAGAACTAGGTATTAGGATGATTCAAACTCAACATAAAGCTTAAGACATCATGAGATAATCGAACCACTACCTTTGGACTAGAAGCCAAATTCTATCATTTCAAAAGTGCCACCTATACCGAGTCACAAGATTTAGTACGAATCGAATACACACTAAGCGACACTATAGAAATAAACCAATCCTCTAATTGAGACTACGAACATTTCATTAAACAAGACTTCAACAATATGTGAACTTCCCTACAATGAGTTTCCATTAAAGAAAAATTTAGTTAAATTAAGGTTATCGATATAAACTTCCCTAAGGCATTGTGTTCTCTAGAAATTCTAAGTAACCTCACTTCCATATCAAGAGATGCCACGAGTTTGAACATGTCGGACAATCAATGACTCCCCATCTACAAGTGAAACTAGAACAAACATTCTTCGACATAGTATGAGCTGATATCTATTTTCTTGCTAGCATGATAACAATATTAGTGATGAACTAATTTTGGAAGCACACAATATCAGAACAAATCTTGAAAATCAACCACTACACCACCTCACTTAAATATTTAAGGTTTGTAACTTTACAACATGGAGCATGGAAACACTTCGATAATCAAACAATAAACACTTTAGTCATGGAGACTAAGCACCTTAGGCAAGGAAGACTCAAGTAATGACATTCGCTAGGACAAGAAACGCGAGGAATCACAACTGTTAACTATAATCTATTCTTTTCAATAAGGACCTCTTCGACAGACTTAACATTTTGAAATCTAACACGAGACACGTGGTATCAATTCCAGTTGTACCTATTATAAGCTATTCGATTCACCCTAGACTGCTGACAGCCATTTCAGGATTTCCATGGAACCTACTAGGACATGATTACCGCCTATTATCCTCAGCTCAAAGGTTAGAACGAGAGAACAACTCAGACATTACAAGATATACTCAAGGCATGAGTAGCTTTCTAGAAATGGTTAGGCAAATTATTCTTCATCAACAAGTTTCTTTACAACAATAGTTAGCTCATGAACATATTGACTACACCATTTGAGACTCTTTAAGGTTGAGACATCAATCACTTATTCACGGATTAAAATCAGGAAAGTCCAATTCATTAGTCCATAACTCATTCATGAAACAAACAAAGAAGTCATACAAATCAAGAATCAGTTACAAGTAACAACATATAGCTAGATAAGCTACATCGTTATACGATGCAAATTTTGGAAATATGTCCCATAAGCCGCAAACCATTAGAATTTCAAGTTGACAACAGAATTATGTTCAAGTCTCGTCTTGGAAGGGCGTGGTACGATACAGAAAGACATTGGACGACCCGATGCGACCCGAATATCCTCATCTTTTCACCGACAACACCGTAGGACCCAACAAGGGCTGAATTCAGGGACTGAATTCCTTTTTGGATGGGCGAATGTGACAACTCGTAATTTCAGGTCATTTCTCAAGTTTACTATTTCATCATTTATCGTAAACTGGGTTTACGAGTATCAAATTCGCGTAACCTTAAGGGGTTAGCTGCGAATTCATGATCATATCATCAAGGACATTTCATATAGACTAGGTTTAGTCTACATATCATTAACATTATTTTCATCATATTAGTTCATGCATGGTTTTGCATTTTTCATTAAAATGTATAATTTCATGTTAAATAAACGTTATCGCGTAAGTTATTATTTTGAACATTTAATCCGATACCTCCAAAAATTTCCCCGACATATTTTTATACTTACATTAAGTTTATAAAAATAATATTATGAGTTTACCCGGTGTTTTAAATTTATTTTGTATATAAATTGTTATATTTATATAATTACTGACAGTTTTAAAAAAACTACACGATAAATATTTATTCACTAAATACTTGTGAAATACATTTTTATAATTTTATGACTTCATTACACTTTATTTTATTCCACTAAAATTTATTTGTAGCCAACTCAATACCCAATTAATAAAACCCATATTACTATATATATATATATATATATATATATATATATATATATATATATATATATATATATATAGATATGAATTTTCAAGTTGGACAACGAAATATATATATCCCGAAATTTCAGCATGTTAATTATAGTTTATGCGAGTCAAAAGCTAGTCTTAAACGTTGTAAATTATTTCGACTTATCAAAAATATATTAGTATACTTTGATACGAAGCTAAGGACGATAATACGTGAAAAGCGGACTTGTAACGATTAAATTATACGTTTACACAAAATTGCAGTAACTTTATTATATAAGAAAAATTATATTATTTCTATTAGACAAGTGTTACGGTAAACAAGTGACCATATTGAAGACTATTTTTAACGTTGACGTAGAACTTTTATAAAGTGATGTCTTTTAGTAAGCGAGTTCACCAAACATATTTTCCAAAATGTCCAACCGTTTGTATAGCGGAGTTGTAATGAATTAACTACGGTTGCTTAAACTTTGCGAAATTCACTTTTAAACTACCTTTGGACAAAATCACCATACTTAACACATTTTTCTCTATGAACGAGACCTCTAGTATAAAAACTTAAATGCCAAAACTTTGAGATTATGATACAAGCTTTCCAAAACCGTTGAGTTCGTTTCCTAACGTTCGGCGTACACCATTTTACGACTAGCTTTTCGAGGCTATTTTAGTCACTTTCATGAAATTTCCAACGACATTATTTTCTGACGGAAAGTTATAATTTCATAATAAATCCTTAAGAAACTATTGTAGGATGACATTTTGACGTAAATACTTGCAAAGTAATTTAAGAATGGTCAAGACGTCAAAAGAGTATTTTTCGACGAAGAGGATGACATTTTGGGGCGAACATCAGTCAGAGCTTCGGTGTCATGTGCTTAAGCAATTGTAACATCATTTTGTGACATCATTGTCATACATAATTTATACTTGTGGTAGTCGTATTAACATTTACATAAACTCTATGAACTCACTCAACCATTGTGTTGACACTTTTAGCAATGTATTTTCAGGTAACTAAGACATTCACTTCATGGCATGCATGTGGACATATCATAGAGTCGCGAAGACGACACGTCTCGCATGGGATTTATACACTTTAAAAACATCGTTTGACTTGTACTAAACTTACTTTCCGCACATAGTAACTTTCATTTGGGACCTATCTTTGTAACTCTGAATGTTTTTATTAAATCAAGCGATGTATTTTTCAAACGACACTTTAGGTCGTTCAATATAACTCATGATTGTGATGCTATGACAACAATCCCGAGAATTCCATTCATTTGCAAAACAGTAATTTGGGGTGTGATTTTACTCAATGACTTGGTTACGAGATCACTTGTAAATGATCTCTCCCATGTCGACATTGATCCCATTCATCAAGCAAGATGTCATCATCAATGAATAGAATTAACTTGTTCGGTGGATGAGTGGTTCCCACGAGGACACGAATCACAAAGCGTGAGCAGGATCCTCGAAGCCACGAAATGAACTCTTGGTAGCGGGGTCTTGTCCAAATATTTTGGATCTAAAGCGATTTGTTTTAACCCATCCTTCACCGTGGAGGTTCGGGATGGGCGACATAAACTCCTTATTGTAGTCTAACCACATTGAGGTGCAAAAGTTTTGTAATCCGGGGTGGTGATCTTTCCTCATTAAGCAGTGAACTTAATGAGATACTCCACGAGTGGTCGTAGGTGCATCTCATTAGTTGAGGGTGTGGGTCATAGGCCATCATAGTAGCCCAAAACTCCACGAGGAGATTTTGGTATACAATTGAGGACAGAACAAGGCCATTTTCGGTGGGCGGTTAAACAAAAATTTCATAATGTCCTTATCTGTTGAGACGGTTTGAGGGTATTCAAAATTTCCTATGACATTATTTGTTTTAAATTCAACATTGTTAAGATCACCTACCATTGTGATGCTGTTGAAGAGATTGTGTTCTTGCCATTTCCATTAAAATGTTTTAGGGTTTGAGAAAATATCTTGACAAGAACAATTAAAGGGTTTTGAATCTCTTAAGTTGTGATGAAAAACTTTTATAAAGGTTTATAGAGAAGATTTTTTAGAAAAAAGATTTGAAGAACACAAAGATTTCTGGGTTTTAAGGAGATTTTGACAGAGTTTTGTTAGCAGAAATTCTTTGTGTATGTTTTAAGGATTTTGTGAGGGGTATTTATAGAGTGATGAGAGGG
The DNA here is from genome assembly GCA_022545495.1 of Chrysanthemum lavandulifolium. Taxonomy (NCBI): domain Eukaryota; kingdom Viridiplantae; phylum Streptophyta; class Magnoliopsida; order Asterales; family Asteraceae; genus Chrysanthemum; species Chrysanthemum lavandulifolium. Next base: position 72,643,424 of record CM040238.1, read on the forward strand.
GTAGTTTATGCACAAATATGGATTTGTAAAGTCGGTTTTTGAAAACGTTTTGAATTTCCACATTTAATGCCACCACTCCACTACCCGCAGTAAAATCCGTTTTCAAGGAAGCAGTTGCGTCTGATAAAAGTGCACTTTTAAATAATAAAATATCCATAGGATATTTTATGTGAGAGGAGGCATTTAATGCCAAGTGGGATGAGGTAAGTATTAGGGACCCCTGACAGTAAGATACAAAGACATATATTCCTATATTTAATTGGTGTGACTTCCAACCTAGGACATTTAAGTAACTAATACTTAGATGCATTTAGTTACTCATTCAATGCTCAATATCTAGAGTCAGGGTCCCTGAATGAGTCTTACTCATTCAGTGAGAGGATTGAATTGGGATTTGTTCAGGGAGGATGAACCATTTCAGTGAAAACTTACTGAGATTGGGATTGGTTTTCAGGTTGCTGACTTTCAATGTCTAGCATTCCCAATTCAGCTTTCAGTCTTCTAAAGGTAGGTTCATCTAAGGGTTTGGTGAAGATATCAGCAAGTTGATATTCAGTGGGAATGAAATGAAGCTCTATGTCTCTTTTCATTATGTGGTCCCTGATAAAATGATATCTGATATCAATGTGTTTGGTTCTTTGGTGAAGGATAGGGTTGTTGGAGACAGCAATGGCACTCGTGTTATCACAGAAGATGGGTACCATTTTGTAGTGGATGTCATAGTCACTGAGTTGACTTTTCATCCATAATACATTGGCACAACATCCTGCAAGTGCCAACATACTCATCTTTGGTGAAGACATAGCCACCGATTGTTGCTTTTAGCACTTCAACAAACCGGTTTTCCTCCAAAGAAATTGACAGACCACGAGGTACTTTTTCATCCATGTTGCGACCAACATAATCAGTCAGTACCTTTGAGATCAAACCCCGAGTACTTTGGATAATAGAGTCCAAGGTTTGGGGTCCCTTTCGGTGCACCGAGTATTCTTTTGGGCTGCGGTGAGGTGGGATTCTTTGGGATTGGACTATATCTTGCTATTAGGCGGTGAGAATTGTATGCAGTGCAGAAGTAGTAAGATACATCGGTGAGCCAACAATCCCTCTTAAATGGGTTTGATTGACTGACTTGCCGGTGAGATCGAGGTCAAGGTTGTTAGGAGGGACCATTGGTGTCTTCACCGAGGCACGATCGGATATCTAATATTTCTTCAAGAGATTTGGTGTATTTCTCTTGATGATGGAGATCCCTTTATCGATCCGCTTTGATTTGTAGTCCAAGGAAGTATGTAAGTTCATCCATCATGCTCATTTCAAACTTCTTTGTCATTAGTTTTCAAACTGTTTGCAAAGAGTGTAGTTTGTTGAGCCAAAGATGATGTCATCAACATATACTTGGACCAATATCACATTTGTTTTGTCACAGTAGATAAACAATGTGTTGTCTATCTTTCCTCGACAAACTTGTTTTAAATCGGGAAAGGGAGAGAGTTTCATAGCATGCCTTGGGAGCTTGCTTTAGTCCATAAAGGGCTTTATCAAGCTTGCGAGACATAGTCGAAATTCACTACTCTCAAAGCCGGGAGGTTCTTGAACATACACATCTTCCTTGAGTTCACCGTTTAGGAATGCACTTTTACATCCATTTGGTAAACTTTGAAGTTCATGTAGGTGGCATATGCAAGGAAGATCACGATGGCTTCCATTCTTGCAACAAGAGCAAATGTCTCATCATAGTCAATGCCTTCTTGTTGATTGTAACCTTTGGCTACAAGTCCGCTTTGTTTTTAATGACATTTCGTTTTCATCAGTTTTGTTTACGAAAACCACTTCATTCCTATGACAATGACATCCGAGGACATTTGATCAATGTCATGACCTTGTTTTTATCAAGCTGTTGAAGTTCTTCTTGCATAGCTTTGAACCCAACTTGGATGTTTTAGAGCCTCGGTGACACTCTTGGGTTCTATATCGATAGGAAATCAGCATATAGACATTCATTGGCTGAAGCTGCAGTTAAGTTAGCCGTCATGCTTCTAGTGAGCATGCCTTTAGTGGGTTCACCAATGATGTTTACGAGTTCAATATCTTGAGATTTTTTCCACTTACACTGTGGTCTAGGATCTGAGCTAGAAGAGGTCACTGGAAACTCAGGAGTGAGTTCAGGTGCAGGAGCCACAAAATCATTAAGAACATCTGTTGAGATGTCTTGTTCAGGTTGGGGTTCTTGAATCACATGTTCACGGACATTTGGTTCGATATTACCTATCCAAAGAATGATGATTGATTATCAATGAATTCACCGATAGTTGGTTGTGACGGGTTATGAGGCAAGACATAATATGAGATGTCGGCATCGACTTGGTATGAGGAATTGATTTCGATGTTATACTCATCGGAGGATATCTTGATGAGTTATCAATTCCTATTTCCTCCATCGAGGTGTTGGTGAACTGATGCTTTCGAACTCTCATCAAGGTGACATGAAAGGTTTCCTCAACTTGTTGTCTTCTTGTGTTAAATACCAAGGCTTTGGAGATCGGTGAGTAACCTATAAAGTATCCATCATCGACTTTTGCATCAAACTTACCTAGATGATCCTTGTGGTTATGAATAAACACATGACATCCAAACACATGAAAGTAGGCGATATCGAAGTCTACCTTTGAATATCTCATATGGTGTTTTGTTATGTCTTTTGACAATGATTGACTGTTTTGAGTGTAACAAATTGTTTGACTTGCTGATCCATAAATGTTTTGATAGAGTGAGCCATTTAACATAGTTCTAGCACCTCAATGAGAGTTCTGCTTTTCTTTCACTACCCATTTTGTTCGGGGGTGTAAGGAGATGAAAATTTTAGGAGATTCCCTTTTCATCACGAAATTCTCAAGCTCTTCATTTCGAACTCGGTACCATTGTCGATTCGATTTGTTTAACAGTAATGTCGACGGTTTTCAATGTTCACGATGAATGACATTATAGTGTCACTACTGACTCTTTTGGAAAGAAAATATACCCAAGTATATCTTGAAAACTCATCAACAATGACAAGTGTATACTTCTCATCTTGGATTGATCTAGGATGTTGGTCGAAGAGATCCATATGTAGGAGGTGCGGCTGACTTTTGATTGAGAAGTTTTGTTTTGTTTTGAAAGATGCTCTTTGGTGTTTGCCTTTTCACAGTGAGCATGGTTTATCTTTGCAAAACCGGTGATGGTAAGCCAAGGACCTTGTTTTGTTTTGCCAAGTTGTTGATGTTTTGAATTTTAAGTGAGAGAGTCTCTTGTGCCACAACCGGTTGATAGTTTTAGTGGCTTTGGCAAAGAGACAAGTTCCATTTGAGAGAGTGTTGACATGTCTAAGACATAAACATCATCTCTTCTAGGAGCTATCAACACAACTTCTTTGTTGGCATTAAAATGGTTCCTTGTTTGTCATTGAATTGCACAATGTACTTAGCATCACATAGTTGGTGACATTGATGAGATTGTATTTGAGACCATTGACATAAGCTATTCTAGAAAACTATTCCATTGCGATGGCTCGAACCATAACCTTGATGGGACATGATGAGTTGTCACCAAATACTACTTTGGGTCCTGGTTCCCTTACATATTTGTGCAGATACTCCTTAACACCAGTCATGCTTCTTGAACATCCACTATCTAGATGCCAAATAGGCTCCCTGGCGTGTCTCCGCACAAACAGTAAATTAGATTAGTTTCTCTTGCTGACCCACATACTAGTGGGCTTGGGCTTGAAGGTCTGTTTGAATTTGACAATTGACTCATGGTCAGTGGTTGAGTGCATTGTGCTACCACAGGTTTTGCATTTGGAGACTAAGGATGACTCAGTGATTTTGGGTTGCTTGGAACTTCTCCTTGCTTGGATGACCTTTGTCATCTTGAGATATCTCATGAGTGGATTTCATAAATCTCACAACATGTGTTCATAAGGCAGTCATCGGGATGATGATCATTAAAGCCACGATGTGGGCAAGGAGGAAAGGGTTTTGCTCTAGACTTTTGAGCAAATTTAGAGGTTGAAGCATACTAATGACCAACTTTGGTATAGTTTGCTTTCTTGAGAGAACTTACATATTGTAAGTGATCGAAGTTCTATGATTATCCTTTTGTAGATCATATAAAAAGGATTCTATAACGATTGTCGATGGTATGGTGGTATAGTGGCATAGATCACACTTCTGCTTGGGTTTGGTGTTTGACTTAGACTTTGAGGAACTAGAGGAAGCTGACTTTGTCTCCTTGATTGATTCAGGAACATTTTCAATGGACTCCATTTTCTTAGTTAGCTTCCTCACAAATTCAGTTAGTTGCTGAATTTGGTTAGCTTTAGTGGGGACAGAGGATGTAGAAGTCTCAATGGGGGTAGATTCTTGTTGAGTTGGTCTTGATGGTTTTTTAAGGATGGTTCTACCAAGTCCAGACCTTTTTTTTTTGTGAGTGTGGATTGAACTGTAATTGAGTAAGCTTAGAGCTAGGAGCAACACCACAAGAGGTTCGAGGGGTTGAAGTGGTGCTTAAGATTACGCTTGAGACTAGGAGATATGTTCAAGACTCTGGGCACATCGTGGAGTCAAGCATGCTCTTTAGAGCTTGACTTTCGAGCTCTAGAATTCTTCCGAATCAAAATTTGGAAGTTTACTCTCGGGATTAACCCGTTCAATCCAATCACCGGGCTTGGGAATAGTCAACACATTGGTAATCATGCCACCGGACACAAATGGTTTGGGAGGCGGTCTTTGTCGTGAGAGTCGGGAGATGATCTTCACTGTGACTCTCTTTTTTGCTACTGGGGCTCCCCAACATCAAAGACTATTGGATTCTTAGCAATTCAACTAGGAATGACATCCTTTTCTTTCTTAAGTTCATCTTGAAGAGCCTAATTTCTTTTAACTAATTTAGTGTTTTGAATTTGCAAGTTGATAGCCTCAAGCTTATTTTGTTTTAAAAGTACTAGTTCATCCCTACACTTGTTTAGTTCAAAACTTAGCTTGTTGTATTTTGAAAAATATTTAATTGTTGCTCTTCTACAAACTTAAGGTCAACATCGATATAGTTCATATAGGATCGCCAATCGAGTCATCATCCATAGAAAGTAAAATATTTACCTTCTTCATTGTGATGTTGACCCATTCTCCATTCGACATGATTTTTTCCAACAACAAGCTTGTCCTCTTACGAGAGGGCCATCGGTGCTGTGACATGCACCATTTCATCATCGAGATGAGGCGGCTCTTCATCGATCGAAGGTTTCAAAGAACAAGGCCTTTGTTTTACCACCGCATGCATTGAACACTTTTGTTATTTCGAGGGTGGCCTCAAGCAATGCAAGCTTAGCTTTGACTTTCCTATACTTAGCTTCAAAATCAGCAGTTTTGTTTTGATTAGATTTGTTTTGAAGATTTTGATGAGGCCGATAGATTTTAGGTTGAAATTTGCTAAAGCACGAGGACCGATTTGACCACGATGGTTTATCGAGGGTTGAAATTATTTTGAAAAACAGTCTTTTGCAAAATGACCTCTTTTGTGACACTTAAAGCATTGATGTCCTCATTTGCTTTAGCATTTGAAAACTTTTGTTTCTTTTATAAACCTTCGAGAGTTAGCAAGGAGTGCCCTTTCACGAAATTCGGTGTTCAAGTCATTTAGGTACTCACTTGATCTCTCATCGGGCTCATCATCTGAATTTTCACGAAAATCTTGAACAACACTTTTAGAATAAAAGCGGTTGATATTGGTGTTGAAGTGGTGGTGGGGACTTCTTGACTTCACGAGACTTCTTTAAGTCGGTATCATCTATTGATGAGGTTTTCCTCATAGACAAATTTCCCATAAATTTCGTGGAAGTTCAAAGTGCGGATATGATTAGCATTCCTATGTCCCCGAGAGAAATTCACCCACTTCTCGGGGAGACTATTGACAAAACCAACATTGATTTCATGTTTGGACAACTTAACACCATCATTTGACAGTTCATTTAAAAGAATTTTGTACCGGTGTAAGTTTGAGACGAGTTTCGAGTCCTTAGCCACAAGGTGTTATACTCAAGTTTCAGTCCATTATCCTGCTTTCCTTGGTATCGGATGGGCCTTCATGACTATGAACTAGGTCATCTCGGGTTTGTTTAGTTGTACTACAACTTATAAGCGACTCCATAATATCATCCGGAAGACATGATATGATGATACTTTTGAGTCTTTGGTCTGGTTGACCACTCTCCTCTCATCCCGAGTCCATCGAGGTTCGGTTTAGGCAAACCTTGCAGTCTTTGGGATAAACGGACATTCATTAATACACTTGATATAATAAGGTTCCATCCCAATCAAATATCAAAGCATCACGCTTTTTGAATTTACCAACTTCAAGTCTAGGAAGCAAATTGAATAAGCTCCACCCTTTTATCGACTAGTTGGGGTACATCAATTTCGACCATAAGGATCACGATTTAAAACGTTTTAGAGCGGCTTAAAAAAGTTTTATAATCAGCCTTGCTCTAATACCACTTGTTGATCCCTATTCACTATCTTAAAAAACAGTTAAGTATGTAAAATAAGTTAATAGTAAATCTATGACTGAAAAGATATAAGTAAAACACACTGATTAATTTTCAACATAATATTCTTTATTAGATATAAATCAAAACAAGAATACATTACCCAAGTACTTGCGGAATAGTACTTGGGATTGAAATGACAAAGGTTGGTGACTCCTCTCTAAGCTCAGGCTAAGTCTGAGCACAACTACAAGTACCCACTAAGCTATCTCAGGGATTAAATTGTATTTGGAGGAGTGAAAGATGGCTTGCGTGTGTGTGTGTTTTTACAATTCACAAGCTTAATCTTTCACTCCATCTCTTATCCTATTTTACAAGTATGATTTTAACTCTTTCCTAAGTGACAATGACATCATCTGTAAGACAAAATCTTGATGTATTTTTATCTGCTTACAAAGACTATTTTAGGTAAGGGACAAGATTGATTTCCAAAGGTCGGTGATGACACCGAGCACGATCGTTTGCCATTCGGGGAAAGTTGACTTTGGTTGATAAGGACTTCATCTTATCTCGATTCAAACTTATCCCGCCTTATCCCGCTCATTCTTCAATCTTCATATCCTTGATCTTATACTTGGTTTGTCTTGATGTAAGTAGTTGGAGAGAGTCTTAGGGATTCGGTGAGCTATTGTCATCACTCACCGAATCCACCATCTTCTTCTTGACTCGGACTTCACCCTTTAAGTTTCGCCTTCTTGAGTGGAGTGACTTCTTCTTTGCCTCTTCTTGAGTATCTCAAGATAGCTCACTGAGAGACTATGCTCTGAGTGACCTATTAGTGTTTAACGGACTAAACACTTGGGATATTTTCTATTCAAATCCTAGATTAAGGGGTTTGGGTATTTACTGAACTCAACAGGGTTAGATGGGCAATGCATGGGGACGACAAGACGGCATTTTTTTCTTGGTGTGATTAATGGTAGTAAGGCTGCTAATGCCATTCAAGGTATTATGGTGGATGGGGCGTGGGTTTCTAAGCCCAACTGGGTCAAACGGGATGTGCTTAAGTTTTTTAAAATCACTTTGCTGAAGAGGTTCATAGTAGACTCGCGCTGATTTGTAATAATCTGAAGAAGGTGCCATTGGATCTTGTAGAGGGGCTTATAGCTCCTTTCTCAAAGGAGGAAATCAAAGCAGCAGTTTTCGACTGTGGGGTAGATAAAGCTCCAGGGCCCGACGGTTATAATTTCTTTTTTATTCGGAAGTTTTGGAGTTTTTTCGAAGAGGATTTTTTTAATGTTTTATCTGATTTCTTTGAGTCAAGAGAGATTAGTAGGGGGTGCAACTCTTCCTTTATTACTCTCATTCCTAAGCGTAAAAATCCGGTTTGTCTCAAAGACTACAAGCCTATTACTCTTATTGGTATCATCAGTAAAGTGATTTCTAAGGTGCTGGCGGCTCGTTTGAAGAAGGTCATTGGTTCGATTATTTCTGACACCCAATCGGGATTCTTGAGCGGTGGTTTATTTTGGATGGCCCGTTAATTATTAATGAGCTTATGTCCAGGATCAAAAGGAGGGATTATAAAGATTTTTTTTGCTAAAGTTAGACTTTGAGAAAGCCTATGACAATGTCAATTGGTCTTTCTTGATTTTGATTCTTCATCAAATGGGCTTTCCGGATAGATGGTGCAATTGGATCATGGGTGTATTGAAGTCGGCGAGATCGGCTATTTTAGTCAATGGTTCGCCTACTTTTGAATTTCAATTTGGAAAAGGGTTGCGTTAAGGTGACTCTCTTTCTCCGTTTCTTTTTTTGGTAGTAATGGAAGCTCTTTCTTGCATGATATATAAGGCGATAGATGTAGGGGAATTTCAAGGTATTGTTTTGTCAGATACGTGTCCGGTGATCTCCTACCTTTTCTATGCGGATGATGCTTTAATTTTGGGAGATTCGTCGACTCGTAATATAGCTAATATGGCTAGAGTTTTGAGATGTTTTTATGTTTGTTCCGGTCTTAAAATTAACATTCATAAATCTAATCTTTTTGGTTTGGGCATGGGAGGCCAAGAGGTGGTGGAGATGGCCTCAGTTATGGGGTGTAGGGTCGGCTTGGCTCCTTTCGAATATTTGGGGATTCTGGTGGGCGCTAATATGAATAGAGTGAGCAATTGGAGGAAGATTGTGGATATTTTTTAGGCCCGCCTAGCTTTATGGAAAGCCAATTGTTTATCTATAGGGGGCGAGTCACTTTGATTAAGTCAGTGCTAGAGAGTTTGCCGGTTTATTATTTTTCGCTTTATCGGGCTCCGTGGAGTATCATAGAAAAGCTTGAAGGAATCATGAAAAAGTTTCTTTGGGCTGGGTCGGATTTGATTAAAAAAACTCATTGGGTGGCGTGGGATAGAGTTTTGAAGCCCAAAAATAAAGGGGGCTTGGGTATTTCGCGTTTAAAGGATTGCAATGAGGCCTTAGTGGCTAAGTGGGCTTGGCATTTTAGATGTGAAGAAAAGAGTTTATGGAAAAGGGTTGTGGAGTCTTGCCATGCGAGTCGGGAGAGATGGAATTTTTTACCGTGTAAACCGCGAGTAGGAGGTTGCTGGGCTGGGATTGTTAAAAGTGTGGAGAAGATGAAATTCGGTGAAAAAAAGGTGCATGATTTCATCAAAGGTAGGCTTGGTAACGGGAAAACCATCCGGTTTTGGACCGATAATTGGTTATTCGATGTGTCCATTAAAGTTAAATGCCCAAATATTTTTCAAAGAGCTATCAATAAAAAAATGTTCGGTAGCGGATTGTTGGAAAGAAGCTAGCTGGTGTTCTGTTGATTTTGATCAATTGTTCTCAGCGATGGAAGTAGAAGAATGGATTATCCTTTCTTCTAAATTGGAGCAATTAGTTATTGGGCTTGGCCCAGACTCTTGGACTTGGTCTGGTAGTTGCGATGGGCACTTCACTGTGTCTAATGTGAAGTTTTTAATTCGGGAAGCTAGAGGCTATGGTACTTTTTTTAAATTTAAATGGGTTTCATGGGTTCCCCTCAAGTGTAATATTTTAGCATGGCGAGCGGAGATGGACAGAATCCCCACGGCCACTGCGTTAGCTAGAAGGAATATTCGGGTAGATAATGATTTGTGCAGCCTATGCGACACGGATGTGGAGACTACGATGCATCTTTTACGGGTTGCGGTTTTTGTTCGTTGTGCGATCATCATTGGCTCAAGATTGACCCATTTTGCTTTTGACTTTCGAGATATTTTGGAGCTTTAAAAAGCAGCCGGTCCGGAAGAGGTAGGAAGATTGCTCACGGCATTGTTTTGTTACGTGTTGGGCTTTGTGGAAAGAGCGCAACGATAAGATTTTGAGGAAGTCTCCTAAAGTTATGGACGTGGTCGGTGTGTTAAATCTTTGTCGCTTTTATGGTTTAAACATAGGTCGAGGTTTAAACACATTAGGTGGAAGGATTGGTGTATTTTTCCGTTATACATGTTGTAATTGGTGGTTGTTTTGGCGGTCCTCGGTTTGAGGACTTTGCCCTTTTTTAATGAAAGTCATTGTTCAAAAAAAATTATATGACCTTATTTGATGTCATTAGTAATTAAATCACTTTTCTCTACAATTCTCATTGTAACCAACTCCAAACTATCCGATTAATAACTACCACTTCCAATTCTCATTCTTGGGATTTCTAGTTGTTTAATCTCCATTGGTGTTGGTTTACTATTTCTTAAGTGATTTCTATTACCAAGTCTATCACACCAAACCAAAATCAAATCAACAACTGAAAACCATGTAGGCTATGCAACTATTTAACGAGGGTATATTGAACATCAACAACACCATAAACACATCTTGACATAAATCAAAGGTTATGTATATATTTTGTTGGATCGATGTACTCTAACCAAACTAACTTATATAGCTTGTTAAGGGTTTAATAACCTCAGATAAATCCTAAGTTATTAACAATGAAACACTGAGCAAACTCTATTAAGTATGCGGAATTTACTTAACAAAGCTAAGAAGAATTAACTTGAACTTTCAACGATTTTATTAATAACTCTGAATCTGCTTGTTATGCAGATTCTTTAACAACTCTAAAACACTAATGTCATACTTCTCTAAAACTCTAAAAACACGTCGTCTAATGCCAATCTAGGGTCCTTTATAGGCTTAAGGATAACCTAGTCGGTTTACAATTTGTAACCTTGTACGACAAGTAATACTATACTAATCTAAGAACATTCTAGAATTACATAATGATCCTTAACGCTTTTGCATATCGGTCCTTTAAGCATGCGATACTTTGATAAATCGAGCAATACTTTGACTTTATACTTTAGCGATGCTGACTTCTTGATTTTAACTCTTGACACTTTGACTTTTCATATCCCAACAATCCTCCCCTAACTTAAATTCTACTTGCTTGATTTCAAGTTCGTTTGTAGATTTAACTTTAATGTCTTTGTCTTCAAAGAGAGATTGTGACTTTATCTTCAAATTTTGTCTCTGTAGATTCTGTGCTTATATCATCATCATCAAAGTAATCTTTATCAGTAATTCTTTTCAGTAACAAACAGCAAGCTACATCTTTTCAGCAACTCAACAACATATGACAATTTGTACATCAGTTCAGTTGAAGTTTCAGTCTATTCTCATCACCTCCAGGTGTGTAAACTCCTGTGAGAGGTAAATCATTGAAATTTAATGGATTTTGATGTCTCTTTACCAAAGCCATTAACTCTGGAGTAGCCAAATGTTTAGGTGTGTAAGACCATGGTACATTGATAACCATATGATTTTTAGCAAAGCATCGCCTATCAATGATTTGATTTGTCTTTACCAAAAGTCTTTTTGGACTAGTTAGTTCTTTCAACCATGGTGAACTAATTACCATATAAATGGTTTTTCCACAGCCTTTACCACAAGCCATTTGCTCATGGATTAGCCAGTTCTTTTGTAAACATGGTGAACTGATAACCTACTGTTATAACCATCTCAAAAACCATTGTTGATGTTAACTTTTGTTTCAAAATATTCCTTACTTAACAAAAGTTTTTCTTTCAAAAAATATTTATTGGTTTATCTTTAGCGATACTTTGGATAAAGTCTTGTTTGTCCTCAATGATACTGAATAAAATACTCATATTTCAAAAGATTTTATACAATTATAAGTCATACCAAGTTTATTCTTCATCATCGACCATTGTTGTCCATTTGATAAATAATTCGATGACCATAAGTCTTTGTTTCATTCTCCTCTTCCACTTCCATTCCATGATCTAGCATTCTTCTCATAAGCAATTGACATGAGTGGGTATCTTCTTTCTACTAACATGTGGATCATTGTTCCATCTTCTAGCTCCAAAACATGGACTCCAGATTCATCAAAATATCTCCGAAGAATTAATTTCCCATACTTCTTGATTATTCCATATAGCATCGATACTGTCTCCTCGGTTTCAAAGATAGTTGTGAGGTCTCCAAGTAATACTAAACCAATTCCTTCCGACGGAATATGTTCAAAATACTCTTGTACTAGTTGATCTGGATGAAACATGTCTTCTCTATTTATCAAGTGCGAGATGTCCCACAATGAGTTAAACACTCTAAAGCTTTCATCTTCTCTATGGAACATAAGATAATCTCCATCTTACGCTTTTACGACTTGAATGTAACAATCTTTGACTTCTTTTCGCAACATCTTTAGCCTTAGGAAGCTCAAAATCAACAACTCTTATGTAATTTCTCACCTCATCAATGTATCATATCTTAACTCAACCTTCTTTGATGGTCATACAACTTCGATTGTTCTTTTCTTTTAAACTTTTTACTCAAATCCTCCTTGTGCTTGTCGTCCTTGAAAGAAATAATACTTTCAACTTGCTTACGATAAGCTTGTCTAACATTTTCATACAAGTCTTTCATCTCAATGTAATTCAACACGTAATCCAAGATACCCTTGACCCTTTAGATATGCCATCATAGCATTTCTTTCTTTAGCCTTACTCATTGGTCTTCTAGGTAAAACTGGTTTTTCTGATATAGCAGCTTTAGCATTCAATTCATCTTGTAATTTCTTAGCTGCTTCTTTATTCTTAGCTTCTTCAATAGCAGCTTCAACATTCAATTCAGCTTGTACCTTTTTAGCAGCTTCTTCATTCTTAGCCACTTCAATTGCTCTAATTTCTGCCAAAGTCAGCTTTTTCTTCTTCCTTGTTTCCACCAGCTTACCTTTGCCTTTATCTTTTGGATCTATAACTGGTTGAGAAACTTGTGGTTGTTCTTCATTAACTCCTGGAATGCTAACACCTCTTGGTTTTGATAAGCTGTGCAATATCTCAGCTATAGTTTCATCATCACTTGCAGTGTGCACTACTTTTGGTGTATCAGCTTCCTCTTCCTGGATAATAGTAGAAGGACCAGCTTCTTCTTCATGTATAACAGTCGAAGGACCAGCCTCTTATTCAAAATCTAACACCCTTGGTGTAATTAGCTCTTGCCTATAAGTTCCTTGAATACCAGTACTTTGATCAACATCACCTTGATCATCGACTTTGAACACCGCTTTTTCGTGCTTAGTACTTTGAATGTTAACCAGTTCTTCGTAATTTTGAGGTTCATCTTCTTTTCTTCATAAAATTTAGCGACTTCTTTCAAATTCTCTTGCTCTATATTCCTCCCCAATTGGATAGAAGATTGATGTTGAACCCTTTTGCTCTTTGAAGACTTCTTAAATTTCCTTCTTGGCCTTCCTTGCTTCCTTTGAGACTTGACCCATAATGTGATGTTTTACTAAAGGCCGACATACCTCTTAAGTTTTCTAAACTTGGTCTTCAACTGTGCTAGTCATGCGGCTTGAGCCTCGATTGTTTTCTTCAATCGACTAGCTCCCGGTCGTAATATAATTATCCATGCTAATCCTTGAGGGGTATAGTAGTTGCATCTCCTCCGAGGATGATGAGGAATAGGGATATCTTGTTCTGACTCAATAGGTGGAGTATCATGGTGAGATGAGGTAGGAGAAACTGTAGTACCTTCGTTGACATCAGTACCTTGAGAAGCAGTTCCTTGAGATGCAGTACCTTGAGAAGCAGTTCCTTGAGATGCAGTACCTTGAGAAGCAGTACCTTGAGTTGAAGCAGTACCTTCTCTTTCATTACTAGCTGTAGCCTCATCTCTAATAGCTTGAATAATCTCCATCATTGAAGTAGTCAATGGAGTGTTCCTACCAGTAAACAAATCACTCTTCCTAGCCATGAAGGTGAAAATCTTGGTTGGTTGTACCACAACATGTAATAGACTTGAAGGCTTTGGTACATCTGCAAGTTGTCTATTCAAGAACACTTGAATAAATCTAGGATACATCAACCAGCGTGATCCATGAGAGATGTGAGAGAGCATTCCATCCAAAATGAGCCTTGAAAAATTGAAAATTCGATTTGTAGCCAATCCCACTAAAGCAGAAGCTATATTGGAACCAAATTGCTCCTGTAACGCCCCGACCCGACAAGGGTAAAGGAATCACAAGTAATGGTGTCATATCAAAGCAAACATAAATATCCAAAAGAAATCTTAGCATAAATATTGAAATAATTCAAGTCAAAATGACTTCAATACATAGGTCCCAAATGAAAATAAACTCCAAAAAATATATCCAAATGTTAAGTCTTAAATGGCATCATAAGATCAAAGCTAAATATCTCTAAGGTAAGTCCACTCAAGACTCATCCCAAAGCAAAACCGGCTCCAATGCTTAGATACCGCCATGAAGAAAAGAAATGCGGTGAGCTTCAAAAGCCCAAAGGAATGATATACAAGCAAAACGAATAATGAAACGAAAATGAATACGAAATAAAGTGAAAGAAAGATAGTAAAATCATAATCATTTCAAAATATAAATCGAATAATAGAATAAGTTTTATAGTTAACTACCTCGAGCCCGCATACACACATATATCGATCATAATCATATTCATATTCACACAAGGCAACATTTGTAGGGAGACCTACCAGAGTTATGAAGGACGTGCATGCACGCAAAGATCAATCATCGATAACATACATCATATAACATATAACATATAACATATAACAAATAATGATAATGATCTAGGATGCATCCATACGCCCCACAAACATATATTGGTAATATAATATAACTTGAGCTCATAACAGATAATGAGATAAGGATCGTGGCGAACTTCACTCTAGTGCCCTGAGTCATGTCGAAAGTGCATCATCGACACGGACATGGAACCCCATGACTAGTTATTATTTTGGCTCGGTGTCAAACTATCTTAGGTCAAATCGTAATGTCATAACCGACACGATCATACTTTATCAAAGATTTAATCATGTTTCAATATCAAAGTTTTTATATCATATAGTTCAAAATCAAATGTTTTATAATCCAAAATCAAAGTTCGGATAAGCAACAACTCAAACAAACAAAATGGGGTTCATAGCAAAGGCTTAGGAAATCCTAATATAAAAGCTAACGAAAAGAAAACGTTATAAGGAACCTTCATCGAAAAGGTAAGAATATCTCGTACTTTATTCCAAAGCAAATGATCGAAAAGCGTAAACACGGAAAGCAAAGGATTACTCCTTCTTCACGTAACCTATACACATTAACGGTTGTACATGTTATTTATGATTCCATAATCGTCAAGTGATCTTTTAATATTTGGTGTTTATACTCAATGTATTCAGTGATCTTAATACTTTAGGGTTTTATAATTAAATAAGACTTAAGTGTTTTATAAACAATATCGTAGATTAAGGTTCATTATGTCATTTATTAAAGTTTAGGGTTAAATGTGAAAATAGTTTAAACGTCATAACTCACACATGAAATAACGAATTAATATACTTAGCTTCAAACCCTAATCGATTCTCATTTATGTTCTAAGGTTTTCTCATTCTTTTAATATCATATCCACGCATTTACTTTATATGTTACGCCATTTAATGACTCATTACTCTTGTTATTTACTCAACATGTTCATGTCTTAATCATATGTTACTCATATATATGTTATACGTCAACTTTTATATTCATGCACTATAGCTTCGTATAGATATGACCACGCACTACGCTTACATATCAACAAGCTCACTTGACTTATAATAACGCACGCATGGTTCACAAACCATTTAGGTTGGTTCACACTTCAAACTAGGGTTTAGGTTTACATGATCCCTTACTCGCTTAATACACATTCCAAACTCTTATATGGTTCGGATTATATTATAGGGTTCGCTAACATGTTTTAAGCAACACCTTAACTCTCGACGTACTTTACACATTCAAGTTCACATGTTATATAAGGTCCGATTCATTTACATATGGTTCGGTTATATATATAGCTTGACATACTTATGATCCGATTCACAAAACATATTCAATACATGTTCTCTTTAATAATTATTAGGTTCAAATCATTATGGTTTGCCTTGTTTGGTTTCGTATGACTCGGCCACAAAAGAAAAACACAAGACTCGACTAAACGAAACATATTACAATATATATACGTAAGGTGTAATAAGAGAAGACGAATAAACACGTTTATACCTTAGCTTGTTGGAAACAAAGCTCTCGACACCAAGGTCTAGGGTTCGGCCGAATGGAAGAAAAGAAAAGAGAGAGGCAACAAAACTAGGGTTTCAATTTCTTGTAAATGTAGTGTATATATAGGTAGTACAAAAATGTTTCTAGACTTTGATGGGTTGGGTTTCGGCTTGGGTCCAACCGAACACACACAAAACCCACGCCCTTGGGCTCACGGCTCTTGATCCAAACGAATAAAACATACGCCTATGGGCTCTCTTAGCTCTCGGCTCGCATAAACAAACGAACGGCCCAAATGGTTCACCATTAACGAAAACGAAGCCCAACATATTAGCGGCGCTTAAATCTTTCGTCGCACTAAAATCGATCACGTATACACATTAGTTAAGTTTTAATTACTCGTAAGTTTAATTTTAATTTCGTTAAATGATATAAATGTATTTTACGTATTTTATAAATTTCGATTCCAAGGGTATTTTAGTCTTTAATCATGTTTTAGATTTTCGTGTTTTACAATTCTTCCCTCTAAAGAAAAATTTTCGTCTCGAAAATTGAAATGAAACGAAACGAAACGAAATGAGAACATACCAACTATTCAAAGAAATGAGGATAACTAGCTCGATCGACTCTCGGTTTCCCAAGTAGCCTCACGCCCGGTGATTTTTCCAAAGAATGTTAACGAACGGAATGACTTTATTTCTCATGACTCTTTCTTGCCTTTCTAAAATAGCTTTTGGTTCTTTAGATAAAGACATATCGGATTGAATTTGATCAAACGGATAAGAAGCAACGTGTAACGGATGATATTTGTATCCCTTAGGAGTGATACATGGAAAACGCCATGAATATGCGATAACCGAGGCGGAAGTGCTAATCGACACGAAACTTCTCCTATACGCTCCGAATTTCAAACGGACCGATGAATCGAGGACCGAGCTTGCCCTTGATTCCAAAACGTTTCACACCTCTTGATGAGTGTGTAAATACTCATCGCTTTGTACCATTTAAACCGCAAAAACATCCGAAAACACTCGAAAATGCATCAAATGATAAAAATATCCCAAATAAGTGTTTTATGTGTTTTAAATGCAAAATATCAAAATCGTGAAAACATATCAAGTTTGCATAATTGGCGCTTTAGTCCCCAAGTTTCAAAAGTTGTCAAAAACAGTCCCTGTAAATCTAAATAAAGAAAATATCATTTTAAGTCCCTAGGATTATTAAGTTGTCAAAATTGGTCCTTGAGATTTAAAATTGCAAAATTACAATTTAAGTCCCTAAACTTTGAAAAAATGTCAAGTTTGGTCCTGTGAAATTTGAAAATGTCAAACTGGTCCTTGTACTAATGGAACTTGTCATTTGGTCCTTGTGACAACTTTGGTATATTGACGAAATGGTCCTTCAAGAATTGGATAATTGCATTTTGGTCCTTATCATAATCTAAACCAAGCCTTGTCAAAACCTCGCTTGACCCCTGCCATATCTCTTGTGACCTCGCCATTCCCTCGACCTCTATTTTGGACCCCGTCAAACAAAGTCAAAAGTCGCAAACCCCGCCCACCTTATCCACCGCTTATCTTCCCACCAAGTTGCTCGCAACCAACTCTCACCCATCACCTCACCTTTCCTCCACCCTCATCATCACAACCCACCACAATAAATGCCACCCCTAGTGCAAAAATCGAGCCTACAGTCAAACCTGCTTTTCCCGCCAAAAACGTGGATGTTTATTATGACTCAAACCGATCCAATGGCTTAGATTTCTAGTGGATTTGCTCGGAAGGACACGTGGAAGCTTTTTGGTGCATAAAAGAGGAAGATAGGCAAGAGAAGAAGAGTAGTTAGTTTTTAAATTCATGTATGTCGTTTTTCTTTAAATGTCTTAATTAGTTTATAAATCAGTAATCTCAAGCTTTATTGTACTAAGACTAAGCCATTTAGTCATTATAACTCGCCTCAAGTTTTAATTAAAAGTTCATTCAAGTTTCATGTTTTCGACATAATCATTAAGAAATTCAATTTCAATCTCTTGTACTCAAGGCTCCAAATAGCTTCATTTCAATTCAAACAAGCTTACTCAAGCTTATTATAGCTTTTGTAAGCTTGTTATTCAGCCAAGCAAAATATTAAGTTGGTCAACAAAAGTCAATCTGTGTAAAATTTGGTTCAAACAAAGAATGGAGATGGTTTATGGTTGATGCGTGCTTGGAATGGGTTGAAATGGATTAGAATAGTGGTGTTGGGTTTGGTTTAAGCTTCAAAACAAAATTCGGGACACTTGTGAGCTTTTTATCTCCTTTTCATATTTTTATGCGCTTTTCATATTGTGCTTGTATTGGTACTGTGATCATGAAACTTTAAACCTGCTCAAGAGTTACAATTAGGATAACTAGATTAAAATTCAGTTTTAGCTTAAGCAAAGTTCAAGAGGTAGCTTAGTGTAATTTGCAAAACAGCTTTCTAAAAGTGTGTTTGGTTCATTGGTATACCAAAGCTTAAGCTTTGGTTTTGCTTAAATCTCGTGATACTCGGCCTCAAATAGGATCACTTGACTTATATCTGCTTTAATATTGTCTCTACATAAGCCAAAGTCAAAATCTCCTCTCTCTCGTCTTAATTTCATATCCGTGATGAACTTGTGAAATCGTAAGTTTGTTTTGTGTTTAAAATTCAGTAGAATAGCTTGATCTAGTTTTATTTCACCTGAAATCAACATAATCAGTCCACAAATTAAGCTTAAAGTTCATGAAAGTCAAATAACCAACTGTTGTCAAAAGTCAAAAGTGGTTAAAGCCAGTTTTTCCAAATTTTAGTTGAGGTCTCACTTGTTACTCCTTGGTCACATGCCCTTAATCTTGTGGATTTGAGAAGTTCAACTGGTCTAGTTTCAATAACTGCTTTTGCAAAATTGGTCAAAAGCTTTTTAAGCTCCAAAATAGCTTATCAAACAGGGCTTATTTGCCCTGTTCACACAACTCAGTCAATACTGAGTTTTGTCAGTGAGTTGCAGAGCTTGCAAAAGCTCATAAGAGCTTGTCCAAAGCTCATTTTTGGTTTACAAGCATCTAGCCAGGTCTTGTTTAGGTTCCAATTTTTGGTTTTAAGTTTTAGCTTATTGAGTAGCTTGTGCTCTAGCTTAAAAGTAGTACCCTCACACTGTTTTTAGCATAAGTGCTCAAATAATCAAATCCTTAGCATTTTGCATTTCAATGGTCTAAGCTTGTTGTAATTTTTGTTTTAAGTACTTTTAGCTTATTATAGCTTCTGTGAAGGTTTGGTGCTCGCTTGAACCTTGTGTTATTTCAAGTGCTCATTACATAAGCACTTATATTGCGCTTCATTTTTCTACACATAAGCCAACGTTTTTCTATTTTCTTAGATTCAAATTTTATTAAATTATACTTTTCCTAATTTTTCATATTTTTCTAGGTCGGTTGCTATTTTTCTTAATTAAAAATGCTTTTAGGCCATTTTAATTAGCTTTTAATACAATTAATTCGTAAAAGTTCAAAAATAATTTTTCATTTTCCTAGGTTAAGATAAATATAAAAAGTAAAAATATTTTTCCAAATTTTCATAGTTAAATTTGTAATTTTAGCAATTTAATTAGTTTTAAATAGTTTTTAATTCATAGAAAATAGAAAATAATCGTAAAAATATAAAAATAGTTTTGAAAATTCTCTTTAGTTATTTTAGATTTTCCAAGTCATAATTTTATTTTTCTAGCTTTATTTCATATTTTCTTGTATTTTAGGCAATTATTAAATAAGTAAAATTAGTTTTTAATTAATAATAATTAATTAAATAGTTATAAAATAATTTTCTTTTCTAAAAATTTTCTTTTATCATTAGGGTTGTAAAATATCATTTTCATATTTTTAGGATTAATATTGCTCGCTTTCACATTTTCTTTTGTACGTCACGTAGTTTTAATTTAAGTTTTATAAAAGAAAATCAAAACATCATTTTGCAAATAGTGATAGCATTTATTTAATATAGTTTATCACCATAAAGCTTCAAGTTTAAGCTTAAAAATGTAAACAGCTTTTTGTAAAGTTATATAAACCAAAAAAAAAAAGTTCATTAACATTTTTCCTAAAGTGTTAAAACACCAAAACAATATAAAACAACAAAACAATCGTAACGCTTTCTAGCTTGTGTTTCCTTTAAGGTGATTCTTGAAGAGATACAATTTGGTTAAACGAGACGATACCAAAAATATTGTCCAAAAGTTTTAAACCATCAAGACATATCCATACCTACGCCTTTTCAAGTGGTACTTAATATATACATAAAAATCAACCACCGCAAATCAAGGCAAGACACCTACTAACGGGGTGTGACCATAATAAGTTCCCGAACAATGATTTAAAACTTACCTTTGTGTCCTTGTGATTTGGTGTACCTTTTCAAAGAAGCCATTTCATTTGTGATTATTGGTTAAGTTCACTTGTCGCTTTGCCTCGCATTTGTTTTGAAAACCGATTTTTATACTTAGTGCATGCGCACTGCTCTTCCGCTTCTACAAGTCCACTTTCGAGCTTGCAAATATTCCTCGAGAGCGAGGACGCTCGCTCCTTCACCGTGATCGAGGAACGCCTACCACCACCACCACCGTAATGGCGTAAGACAAGTCGATGAATGAGCTTCCAAGCACCCATCGAGGGTTACGAGATGTTATTGTTGTCCCACCCATCGTGGCCGATACTTTGAGCTCAAAACCGGTTGCTTAACTGCAACCCAAAGCCAATTCTATGGTTTTGAGCGGATGATCCTCATGCACACATTCGATGGTTTAACAAGATTGCATCTACCATCAAATACAAGAATGTCCCACATGAAGCAATTAAGCTTCTTCTTCCCATTTTCTCTAGGGACAAGCCTTGAATTGGCTCGAGAAACAACCCCTGCTCCATTGAGACATGGGAAGATCTAGTCACAAAGTTTGTTAACGAATTCTATCCTCCATCCCGAACTACAAGTCTTAAGAATGAGATAATGAAATTCTCTCAAAGATTTGATGAATCATTCGGGAGGCATGGGATCGTTACAAAGAGCTGCCCGCAAGTGTCCGCATCATGGTTTTACCGAGTTAATGCAAATGGATACTTTCTACAATGGTCTCGAACCAGACTAATCAAGACTCTTTAAATGCATCCGCTGGAGGTAATTTCTTGAGCAAGACCACAAAAGAAGCCTTGCAAATCATTGAAAACAAGTCCAGTCCGTCCTTTCCGACGAAGACATATCGGTCTCGCCTAATCTTCGGACCTTCTATTTCATCTCCCGTGAGTACATCTAGCACCGATGCTAAGATTGACAAACTCACGGATATTGTTCAAAGCTTTGGTTCTTGCTAACCAAAAGAAAGTCATCACACTCGACACCATCACATGGTGAAGTGAAGAAAGTTGAAGTTTGTGTTACTTGTGGTGGTCCTCATGCATACTACAACCTGATCGCCACCGATGGTAGTCCGTTTGAAGCCAATGCTATAGCCAGGTACTTCACATCGTGAAGGTAATCAATACCGCCCTCAAAATGAACCAAACTACCGAGCTAACACTTATCGTGCACCACCCGGTTTTAACCGTAATCCTAACATACAAAACCGAATCGAACCAACCTAGAATGAACCAAGGTTATCAAAACCAAGGTAATTTCTATCCGGACCCAATCAAGGTTTCCAACATCAAGGAAACCTTAATCAAAACAATTTCAATCGAGGAATCAAATTCGGAAATGTGAATCCTAATCAAGGAATTTTCAACAACAAGGTCATAATCAAAACATACGACCTCAAAATTTCCTCCACGACCTCCAAGACCATCATCCGATGAGTTATTGAAGCAATTCATGAAATCCCAAGATGAAATGAACAGTTGTTGGTCGGTCGGATCACGATCTCAAGAAGTATTTAAATGATCAACCCTCGGGCTCGTGAAAACTTCAGAGCAACACGATCGCTAACCCGAGGGGCGATGCAAAGCGATCACAATCGAAGTGGTGTTTCATATAATGGACCCGCTATTCCTACTACCTCTTCTTCTTCTCTCCCAAAGGTAGTAGAAAGTGAACCTATATGCACAATGGACCTTCGACTCCAATGCCTCCTCCACTAGGAGCAATGAGTCAAGTTACCAAGGATACAACGGACAAGGTGCATTTTTCAAGCCCACGGCACCGCACACGTCCCACCTTCGTAGTCCAAGCTTTAAGTCCGGAACCCAAGTTCAAGACAAATTCGAGCCCGAAATGACTTCCGTCCGGCTCAAAAGTCTAGTCAACTTCCTTACCCATCAAGAATGAATGATGAGAAGCTCAAAGACAAAAACAAATAGCAAATGGAAAAAATTTTCCAAATCTTCAATGAATTGCACTTTGATATAAGCTTCGTTGATGCTCTCGTTCTAATGCCCAAATTTGCATCTACACTTAAAGGCCCACTTGAGTAACAAAGATAAGTTATCCGAAATGGCTAAAACCCTCTCAATGAGCAATGCTCAGTGGTCCTTCTCAAGAAGCTTCCTAAAAGCTTAAAGACCACGCAAGTTTTAATCCGTGTGATTTCTTGGGATGG
Source organism: Chrysanthemum lavandulifolium (assembly GCA_022545495.1). Lineage (NCBI taxonomy): Eukaryota > Viridiplantae > Streptophyta > Magnoliopsida > Asterales > Asteraceae > Chrysanthemum > Chrysanthemum lavandulifolium. Next base: position 72,666,098 of record CM040238.1, read on the forward strand.
TTCAATGCTCCGCCTTGGCCGATCTTGGCGCTAGCATTAACCTTATGCCACTCTCAAGATGGAAGAAACTGCTCTTCCCGAACTTACTCCTACTTGTATGACTCTCGAGCTAGCGGATCGCACTATAACTCGTCCACTTGGAATAGCCGAGGATGTCGTGGTAAAAGTAGGGAAGTTTCATTTTCCTACTGACTTTGTTGTAGTAGACTTTGATGCAGATCCTAGAGTTCCCCTCATCTTAGGAAGAGCTTTCTTGAGAACGAGTCGTGCTTTAATTGATGTATTTGCTGAAGAGTTGACCATACGGGTTGACAACGAAGAACTCACGTTGAATATCAACCAAGACTCCAAACCTCTATCCAAACAGAGTGTTGCCACAATTGATCAAAAATCTAAAAGAATCAATGCAACACTCTCAAATTTCACGGTTAAGAGGAGTCACCAAAAACGTGCTGAGCTAAAAGCTTTGAAAATCAACCCTGGTTCAAACAAATGGTTTGAAAGTTGTACCAGGAAAGTCAAGAGTGTTCTTGATGATGATGATCTAGAATCGGAGACTTTATCGGAAGTGGTGGAAATTGCTAGCTCTAAGAGCACACCACTTGTCCCACCTCCGAATCGCTTTATCGATCGAGTTTGTTAACTCTGGATGAAACCAAACTCTCCTCGCCCATCCGAATTGGATGATGATGTTTGTGATCCAATGGGAGACATTCTTCCCATTGAAGAATTGCTCAAAATGATCCATCATCTCCTAGTCTTGTTATTCCCGACTCTTCCACCCCTTCTCTCACCCCGATGAGGAAGATGACAACTTTGGAATGAAGTCGATGCCTTTCTTAGTGATGAGTCAATTCCAACAGAATTGATAATACTTACTTTGATTCGAGGAGACATCCTTTTCGGAAAATCATGATTGAAGAATCGCTCCAAACCTCCCTCCTGACATCTTATTGACAATCACCATAAAAGCTTCAAGTTTAAGCTTAAAAATGTCAAACAGTTTTTGTAAAGTTATATAAACCAAAAAAAAAAGTTCATTAACATTTTCCTAAAGTGTTAAAAACACCAAAACAATATAAAACAACAAAACAATCGTAACGCTTTCTAGCTTGTGTTTCCTTTAAGGTGATTCTTGAAGAGATACAATTTGGTTAAACGAGACGATACCAAAATATTGTCCAAAAGTTTTAAACCATCAAGACATATCCATACCTACGCCTTTTCAGTGGTACTTAATATATACATAAAAATCAACCACCGCAAATCAAGGCAAGACACCTACTAACCTGGGTGCGACCATAATAAGTTCCCGAACAACAGATTTAAAACTTACCTTTGTGTCCTTGTGATTTGGTGTACCTTTTCAAAGAAGCCATTTCATTTGTGATTATTGGTTAAGTTCACTTGTCGCTTTGCCTCGCATTTGTTTTGAAAACCGATTTTATACTTAGTGCATGCGCACTCGCTCTTCCGCTCTACAAGTCCACTTTCCGAGCTTGCAAATATTCCTCGTGAGACGTAGAGGACGCTCGCTCCTTCACCGTGATCGAGGAACGCCTACCACCACCACCACCGCCGTAATGGCGTAAGACAAGCCGATGAATGAGCTTCTCCAAGCACCCATCGAGGGTTACGGAGATGCTATTGTTGTCCCAGCCATCGTGGTCGATACTTTTGAGCTCAAACCGGGTTGTTTAACTGGTAACCCAAAGCCAATTCTATGGTTTTGAGCGGATGATCCTCATGCACACATTCGATGGTTTAACAAGATTGCATCTACCATCAAATACAAGAATGTCCCACATGAAGCAATTAAGCTTCTTCCTGCTCCCATTTTCTGTAGGACAAGCCCGAATTGGCTTGAGAAACAACCCCTGCTCCATTGAGACATGGAAGATCTAGTCACAAAGTTTGTTAACGAATTCTATCCTCCATCCCGAACTACAAGTCTTAAGAATGAGATAATGAAATTCTCTCAAAGATTTGATGAATCATTCGGGAGGCATGGATCGTTACAAAGAGTCGCCCATGAGTGTCCGCATCATGGTTTTACCGAGTTAATGCAAATGGATACTTTCTACAATGGTCTCGAACCGAGACTAATCAAGACTCTTTAAATGCATCCGCGGAGGTAATTTCTTGAGCAAGACCACAAAAGAAGCCTTGCAAATCATTGAAAACAAGTCTCGTGTCCGTCCTTTCCGCACGAAGACATATCGGTCTCGCCTAATGCCGGACCTTCTATTTCATCTCCGTGAGTACATCTAGCACCGATGCTAAGATTGACAAACTCACGGATATTGTTCAGCTTTGGTTCTTGCTAACCAAAAGAAAGTCATCACACTCGTGACACCATCACATGGTGAAGTGAAGAAAGTTGAAGTTTGTGTTACTTGTGGTGGTCCTCATGCATACTACAACCGATCGCCACCGATGGTAGTCCGTTTGAAGCCAATGCTATAGCCGGTACTTCACATCGTGAAGGTAATCAATACCGTCCTCAAATGAACCAAACTACCGAGCTAACACTTATCGTGCACCACCCGGTTTTAACCGTAATCCTAACATACAAAACCGAATCGTAACCAACCTAGAATGAACCAAGGTTATCAAAACCAAGGTAATTTCTATCCGGACCCAATCAAGGTTTCCAACATCAAGGAAACCTTAATCAAAACAATTTCAATCGAGGAATCAAATTGTGGAAATGTGAATCCTAATCAAGGAATTTTCAACAACAAGGTCATAATCAAAACATACGACCTCAAAATTTCCTCCACGACCTCCAAGACCATCATCCGATGAGTTATTGAAGCAATTCATGAAATCCCAAGATGAAATGAACAGGTTGTTGGTCGGTCGGATCACGATCTCAAGAAGTATTTAAATGATCAACCCTCGGGCTCGGGAAAACTTCAGAGCAACACGATCGCTAACCCGAGGGGCGATGCAAAGGCGATCACAATCGAAGTGGTGTTTCATATAATGGACCCGCTATTCCTACTACCTCTTCTTCTTCTCTCCCAAAGGTAGTAGAAAGTGAACCTAAAGGCGCACAATGGACCTTCGACCCAATGCCTCCTCCACTAGGAGCAATGAGTCAAGTTACCAAGGATACAACGGACAAGGTGCATTTTTCAAGCCCACGGCACCGCACACGTCCCACCTTCTCGTAGTCCAAGCTTTAAGTCCGGAACCAAGTTCAAGACAAATTCGAGCCCGAAATGACTTCCGTCCGGCTCAAAAGTCTAGTCAACTTCCTTACCCATCAAGAATGAATGATGAGAAGCTCAAAGACAAAACAAATAGCAAATGGAAAAAAATTTCCAAATCTTCAATGAATTGCACTTTGATATAAGCTTCGTTGATGCTCTCGCTCTAATGCCCAAATTTGCATCTACACTTAAAGGCCTACCGAGTAACAAAGATAAGTTATCCGAAATGGCTAAACCCTCTCAATGAGCAATGCTCGGTCCTTCTCAAGAAGCTTCCTAAAAGCTTAAAGACCCCGCAAGTTTTTAATCCGTGTGATTTCTTGGGATGGTTCAATGCTCCGCCTTGGCCGATCTTGGCGCTAGCATTAACCTTATGCCACTCTCGATGGAAGAAATCTCTCTTCCGAACTTACTCCTACTTGTATGACTCTCGAGCTAGCGGATCGTACCATAACTCGTCCACTTGAATAGCCGAGGATGTCGTGGTAAAAGTAGGAAGTTTCATTTTCCTACCGACTTTGTTGTAGTAGACTTTGATGCAGATCCTAGAGTTCCCCTCATCTTAGGAAGAGCTTTCTTGAGAACCAGTCGTGCTTTAATTGATGTATTTGTCAAGAGTTGACCATACGGGTTGACAACGAAGAACTCACGCTGAATATCAACCAAGACTCCAAACCTCTATCCAAACAGAGTGTTGCCACAATTGATCAAAATCTAAAAGAATCAATGCAACACTCTCAAATTTCACGGTTAAGAGGAGTCACCAAAACGCGTCTTGAGCTAAAAGCTTTGAAAATCAACCCCGGTTCAAACAAATGGTTTGAAAGTTGTACCAGAAAGTCAAGAGTGTTCTTGATGATGATGATCTAGAATCGGAGACTTTATCGGAAGTGGTGGAAATTGCTAGCTCTAAGAGCACACCACTTGTCCCACCTCCGAATCGCTTTATCGATCGAGTTTGTTAACTCGTGGATGAAACCAAACTCTCCTCGCCCATCCGAATTGGATGATGATGTTTGTGATCCAATGGGAGACATTCTTCCCATTGAAGAATTGCTCAAAATGATCCATCATCTCCTAGTCTTGTTATTCCCGACTCTTCCACCCCTTCTCTCACCCCCGATGAGGAAGATGACAACTTTTGGAATGAAGTCGATGCCTTTCTTAGTGATGAGTCAATTCCAACAGAATTGATAATACTTACTTTGATTCGGAGGAGACATCCTTTTCCGAAAATCGTTGATTGAAGAATCGCTCCAAACCTCCTCCCGACATCTTATTGACAATCACCATAAAAGCTTCAAGTTTAAGCTTAAAATGTCAAGCAGTTTTTGTAAAGTTATATAAACCAAAAAAAAAAGTTCATTAACATTTTTCCTAAAGTGTTAAAACACCAAAACAATATAAAACAACAAAACAATCGTAACGCTTTCTAGCTTGTGTTTCCTTTAAGGTGATTCTTGAAGAGATACAATTTGGTTAAACGAGACGATACCAAAATATTGTCCAAAAGTTTTTAAACCATCAAGACATATCCATACCTACGCCTTTTCAGTGGTACTTAATATATACATAAAAATCAACCACCGCAAATCAAGGCAAGACACCTACTAACGGGGTGTGACCATAATAAGTTCCCTAACAATGATTTAAAACTTACCTTTGTGTCCTTGTGATTTGGTGTACCTTTTTCAAAGAAGCCATTTCATTTGTGATTATTGGTTAAGTTCACTTGTCGCTTTGCCTCACATTTGTTTTGAAAACTGATTTTATACTTAGTGCATGCGCACTGCTCTTCCGCCTACAAGTCCACTTTCGAGCTTGCAAATATTCCTCGTGAGACGTAGAGGACGCTCGCCCTTCACCGTGATCGAGGAACGCCTACCACCACCACCACCGTAAATGGCGTAAGACAAGCCGATGAATGAGCTTCCAAGCACCCATCGAGGGTTACGGAGATGCTATTGTTGTCCCACCCATCGTGGTCGATACTTTTGAGCTCAAAACCGGGTTGCTTAACTGCAACCCAAAGCCAATTCTATGGTTTTGAGCGGATGATCCTCATGCACACATTCGATGGTTTAACAAGATTGCATCTACCATCAAATACAAGAATGTCCCACATGAAGCAATTAAGCTTCTTCTGCTCCCATTTTCTCTAGAGGACAAGCCCGGAATTGGCTTGAGAAACAACCCCTCGCTCCATTGAGACATGGGAAGATCTAGTCACAAAGTTTGTTAACGAATTCTATCCTCCATCCCGAACTACAAGTCTTAAGAATGAGATAATGAAATTCTCTCAAAGATTTGATGAATCATTCGGGAGGCATGGGATCGTTATAAAGAGTCGCTCCGCAAGTGTCCGCATCATGGTTTTACCGAGTTAATGCAAATGGATACTTTCTACAATGGTCTCAACCGGACTAATCAAGACTCTTTAAATGCATCCGCTGGAGGTAATTTCTTGAGCAAGACCACAAAAGAAGCCTTGCAAATCATTGAAAACAAGTCTCGTGTCCGTCCTTTCCGCACGAAGACATATCGCCCTCGATCTAATCTTGGACCTTCTATTTCATCTCCGTGAGTACATCTAGCACCGATGCTAAGATTGACAAACTCACGGATATTGTTCGAGCTTTGGTTCTTGCTAACCAAAAGAAAGTCATCACACTCGACACCATCACATGGTGAAGTGAAGAAAGTTGAAGTTTGTGTTACTTGTGGTGGTCCTCATGCATACTACAACTCAGATCGCCACCGATGGTAGTCCGTTTGAAGCCAATGCTATAGCCGTACTTCACATCGTGAAGGTAATCAATACCGCCCTCAAAATGAACCAAACTACCGAGCTAACACTTATCGTGCACCACCCGGTTTAACCGAATCCTAACATACAAAACCGAATCGAACCAACCTAGAATGAACCAAGGTTATCAAAACCAAGGTAATTTCTATCCCGACCCAATCAAGGTTTCCAACATCAAGGAAACCTTAATCAAAACAATTTCAATCGAGGGAATCAAATTGTGAAATGTGAATCCTAATCAAGGAATTTTCAACAACAAGGTCATAATCAAAACATACGACCTCAAAATTTCCTCCATGACCTCCAAGACCATCATCCGATGAGTTATTGAAGCAATTCATGAAATCCCAAGATGAAATGAACAGGTTGTTGGTCACCGATCACGATCTCAAGAAGTATTTAAATGATCAACCCTCGGGCTCGGAAAACTTGAGCAACACGATCGCTAACCCGAGGGCGATGCAAAGGCGATCACAATCAAGTGGTGTTTCATATAATGGACCCGCTATTCCTACTACCTCTTCTTCTTCTCTCCCAAAGGTAGTAGAAAGTGAACCTAAAGCGCACAATGGACCTTCGACTCCAATGCCTCCTCCACTAGGAGCAATGAGTCAAGTTACCAAGGATACAACGGACAAGGTGCATTTTTCAAGCCCACGGCACCGCACACGTCCCACCTTCTCGTAGTCCAAGCTTTAAGTCCGAACCCGGTTCAAGACAAATCGAGCCCGAAATGACTTCCGTCCTACTCAAAGTCTAGTCAACTTCCTTACCCATCAAGAATGAATGATGAGAAGCTCAAAGACAAAAACAAATAGCAAATGGAAAAATTTTCCAAATCTTCAATGAATTGCACTTTGATATAAGCTTCGTTGATGCTCTCGTTCTAATGCCCAAATTTGCATCTACACTTAAAGGCCCACCGAGTAACAAAGATAAGTTATCCAAATGGCTAAAACCCCTCTCAATGAGCAATGCTCGTGGTCCTTCTCAAGAAGCTTCCTAAAAGCTTAAAGACCACAGCAAGTTTTAATCCCGTGTGATTTCTTGGGGATGGTTCAATGCTCCGCCTTGGCCGATCTTGGCGCTAGCATTAACCTTATGCCACTCTCAAGATGGAAGAAACTGCTCTTCCCCGAACTTACTCCTACTTGTATGACTCTCGAGCTAGCGGATCGCACTATAACTCGTCCACTTGGAATAGCCGAGGGATGTCGTGGTAAAAGTAGGAAGTTTCATTTTCCCACCGACTTTGTTGTAGTAGACTTTGATGCAGATCCTAGAGTTCCCCATCTTAGGAAGAGCTTTCTTGAGAACAGTCGTGCTTTAATTGATGTATTTGTCAAGAGTTGACCATACGGGTTGACAACGAAGAACTCACGTTGAATATCAACCAAGACTCCAAACCTCTATCCAAACAGAGTGTTGCCACAATTGATCAAAAATCTAAAAGAATCAATGCAACACTCTCAAATTTCACGGTTAAGAGGAGTCACCAAAACGTCTTTGAGCTAAAAGCTTTGAAAATCAACCCCGGTTCAAACAAATGGTTTGAAAGTTGTACCAGAAAGTCAAGAGTGTTCTTGATGATGATGATCTAGAATCGAGACTTTATCGGAAGTGGTGGAAATTGCTAGCTCTAAGAGCACACCACTTGTCCCACCTCCGAATCGCTTTATCGTATCGAGTTTGTTAACTCGTGGATGAAACCAAACTCTCCTCGGTTTCATCCGAATTGGATGATGATGTTTGTGATCCAATGGGAGACATTCTTCCCATTGAAGAATTGCTCAAAAATGATCCATCATCTCCTAGTCTTGTTATTCCCGACTCTTCCACCCCTTCTCTCACCCCTGATGAGGAAGATGACAACTTTTGGAATGAAGTCGATGCCTTTCTTAGTGATGAGTCAATTCCAACAGGAATTGATAATACTTACTTTGATTCGGAGGGAGACATCCTTTTTCTGGAAAATCTGTTGATTGAAGAATCGTCTCCAAACCTCCCTCCCGGACATCTTATTGACAATCACCATAAAAGCTTCAAGTTTAAGCTTAAAAATGTCAAACAGTTTTTTGTAAAGTTATATAAACCAAAAAAAAAAAAAGTTCATTAACATTTTTCCTAAAGTGTTAAAAACACCAAAAACAATATAAAACAACAAAACAATCGTAACGTTTTCTAGCTTGTGTTTCCTTTAAGGTGATTCTTGAAGAGATACAATTTGGTTAAACGAGACGATACCAAAAATATTGTCCAAAAGTTTTTAAACCATCAGCACATATCCATACCTACGTCTTTTCAGTGGTACTTAATATATACATAAAAATCAACCACCGCAAATCAAGGCAAGACACCTACTAACCTGGGTGTGACCATAATAAGTTCCCTAACAATGATTTAAAACTTACCTTTGTGTCCTTGTGATTTGGTGTACCTTTTTCAAAGAAGCCATTTCATTTGTGATTATTGGTTAAGTTCACTTGTCGCTTTGCCTCGCATTTGTTTTGAAAACTGATTTTATACTTAGTGCATGCGCACTCGCTCTTCCAGCTCTACAAGTCCACTTTCCGAGCTTGCAAATATTCCTCGAGACGAGGACGCTCGCTCCTTCACCGTGATCGAGGAACGCCTACCACCACCACCACCGCCGTAATGGCGTAAGACAAGTCGATGAATGAGCTTCTCAAGCACCCATCGAGGGTTACAGAGATGCTATTGTTGTCCCACCATCGTGGGTGATACTTTTGAGCTCAAAACCGGTTGCTTAACTGCAACCCAAAGCCAATTCTATGGTTTTGAGCGGATGATCCTCATGCACACATTCGATGGTTTAACAAGATTGCATCTACCATCAAATACAAGAATGTCCCACATGAAGCAACTAAGCTTCTTCATTCCCATTTTCTGTAGGACAAGCCCGGAATGGATTGAGAAACAACCCCTGCTCCATTGAGACATGGGAAGATCTAGTCACAAAGTTTGTTAACGAATTCTATCCTCCATCCCTAACTACAAGTCTTAAGAATGAGATAATGAAATTCTCTCAAAGATTTGATGAATCATTCGGGAGGCATGGGATCGTTACAAAGAGTCGCTCATAGTGTCCGTGATCATGGTTTTACCGAGTTAATGCAAATGGATACTTTCTACAATGGTCCGAACCGCACTAATCAAGACTCTTTAAATGCCTCCGCTGGAGGTAATTTCTTGAGCAAGACCACAAAAGAAGCCTTGCAAATCATTGAAAACAAGTCTCGTGTCCGTCCTTTCCGCACGAAGACATATCGGTCTCGCCCAATCTTCGACCTTCTATTTCATCTCCCGTGAGTACATCTAGCACCGATGCTAAGATTGACAAACTCACGGATATTGTTCGAGCTTTGGTTCTTGCTAACCAAAAGAAAGTCATCACACTCGACACCATCACATGGTGAAGTGAAGAAAGTTGAAGTTTGTGTTACTTGTGGTGGTCCTCATGCATACTACAATCAGATCGCCACCGATGGTAGTCCGTTTGAAGCCAATGCTATAGCCGGTACTTCACATCGTGAAGGTAATCAATACCGCCCTCAAAATGAACCAAACTACCGAGCTAACACTTATCGTGCACCACCCGGTTTTAACCGAATCCTAACATACAAAACCGAATCGAACCAACCTAGAATGAACCAAGGTTATCAAAACCAAGGTAATTTCTATCCGGACCCAATCAAGGTTTCCAACATCAAGGAAACCTTAATCAAAACAATTTCAATCGAGGGAATCAAATTCAGAAATGTGAATCCTAATCAAGGAATTTTCAACAACAAGGTCATAATCAAAACATACGACCTCAAAATTTCCCTCCACACCTCCAAGACCATCATTTGATGAGTTATTGAAACAATTCATGAAATCCCAAGATGAAATGAACAGGTTGTTGGTCACCGATCACGATCTCAAGAAGTCTTTAAATGATCAAACCTCGGGCTCGTGAAAACTTCCGAGCAACACGATCGCTAACCCGAGGGGCGATGCAAAGGCGATCACAACCAAGTGGTGTTTCATATAATGGACCCGCTATTCCTACTACCTCTTCTTCTTCTCCCAAAGGTAGTAGAAAGTGAACCTAAGGCATTAATGGACCTTCGACTCCAATGCCTCCACTAGGAGCAATGAGTCAAGTTACCAAGGATACAACGGACAAGGTGCATTTTCAAGCCCAATGGCACCGCACACGCCCCACCTTCGTAGTCCAAGCTTTAAGTCCGGAACCAAGTTCAAGACAAATTCGAGCCGAAATGACTTCGTCCCTACTAAAAGTCTAGTCAACTTCCTTACCCATCAAGAATGAATGATGAGAAGCTCAAAGACAAAAACAAAGAGCAAATGGAAAAAATTTTCCAAATCTTCAATGAATTGCACTTTGATATAAGCTTCATGATGCTCTCGCTCTAATGCCCAAATTTGCATCTACACTTAAAGGCCTCACCGAGTAACAAAGATAAGTTATCCGAAATGGCTAAACCCTCTCAATGAGCAATGCTCATGGTCCTTCTCAAGAAGCTTCCTAAAAGCTTGAAGACCCCGCAAGTTTTTAATCCCGTGTGATTGGGGATGGTTCAATGCTCCGCCTTGGCCGATCTTGGCGCTAGCATTAACCTTATGCCACTCTCAAGATGGAAGAAACTGCTCTTCCTCGAACTTACTCCTACTTGTATGACTCTCGAGCTAGCGGATCGCATCTATAACTCGTCCACTTGAATAGCCGAGATGTCGTGGTAAAAGTAGGGAAGTTTCATTTTCCTACCGACTTTGTTGTAGTAGACTTTGATGCAGATCCTAGAGTTCCCCATCTTAGGAAGAGCTTTCTTGAGAACGAGTCGCGGCTTTAATTGATGTATTTGTCAAGAGTTGACCATACGGGTTGACAACGAAGAACTCACGTTGAATATCAACCAAGACTCCAAACCTCTATCCAAACAGAGTGTTGCCACAATTGATCAAAATCTAAAAGAATCAATGCAACACTCTCAAATTTCACGGTTAAGAGGAGTCACCAAAAGCGTCTTGAGCTAAAAGCTTTGAAAATCAACCACGGTTCAAACAAATGGTTTGAAAGTTGTACCGAGAAAGTCAAGAGTGTTCTTGATGATGATGATCTAGAATCGAGACTTTATCGGAAGTGGTGGAAATTGCTAGCTCTAAGAGCACACCACTTGTCCCACCTCCTAATCGCTTTATCGATCGAGTTTGTTAACTCGTGGATGAAACCAAACTCTCCTCGCCATCTAAATTGGATGATGATGTTTGTGATCCAATCGAGACATTCTTCCCATTGAAGAATTGCTCAAAATGATCCATCATCTCCTAGTCTTGTTATTACCGACTCTTCCACCCCTCTCTCACCCCGATGAGGAAGATGACAACTTTTGGAATGAAGTCGATGCCTTTCTTAGTGATGAGTCAATTCCAACAGAATTGATAATACTTACTTTGATTCGAGGAGACATCCTTTTCCGGAAAATCTGTGATTGAAGAATCGCTCCAAACCTCCTCCCGGACATCTTATTGACAATCACCATAAAAGCTTCAAGTTTAAGCTTAAAATGTCAAACATGGTGATTTGCTTCATCAAGAGGAATGGACATGCATTATGATGCACATCTTTATTCCATTCTTCACGAATGGTGTGGTTGCTCGTTCCCTTTTCTCTTCGGGAATGAGGACACCATCTTTGACCCCAGATTATCCTTTATAGTTTTACTATTAAAATACCGTTGTATCTCGTCGGAGTGGAACTTTCTAATGTTCATATGTTTATTAACACCGTGAATGAAAGTCCGATCGAGATTGGTTTTCCACGTTGCTTTCCCATGAACAAATGAATGCGGAATCGAGTCAAGCTAGCGACTCGGGAATCAAAAACAATGCACACCACATGGGTTTTCACCGTGAGTATCACCCTAGTGTGGGGAGTTGCCCATATTGTATATAAGCCTCTATATATTAAAAAAAAAAAAAAAAAAATTTGCTAAATAATGGTCGTAGTATTTCCCTTTACGTTCTATGTTTCGGCATAACGGCGGTACTTTGAATATTGAGGGCAATATTCATTTCTAGTGTGGGGGAATTCTCACTAATTTTATCATGTAATTATATCACCCAATTCCCCATTTTTGGCCAAAATTTTTTTGGAGTAAGTGTTTTACACTTACTCACCTTATGGTTATCATCCACCTTGTCTAATAAACAAAAGGATTGGCTAATCCAGAGCAAACGGCTCTTGGTAAAGATATCTCAAATCCGTTGACGGCTTGCAATTTGCCCAAAATTGTATGGTATTCACTCACCATATCCTTAAAAGTGAAGAGTTGGCTAGCCCGCAAGTTTATGGCTTGTGGTAAAGGCGGGAAAACCATAATTGGTAATCGACTCACCAAAGATAATATTGATAATTTATCTAAGAGTTGGCTAGTCCGTAGCAAACGACACGGTAAAGACAAATCAAACCGTTGAAAGTCGGTGGTTTGCTCAAAATCACTTGGTTATCAAAGTACCAAGGTTCTTACTTGAGCTCGAAACATTTGGCTACTCCGAGTAATGGCTTTTGGTAAAGAGATGAAATCCATTAATTTTTCTTAAAACATTGCTAGGGACTAGCAATATCTTAGTGTGGGGATTGATGAGTGTGTAAATACTCATCGCTTTGTACCATTTAAACTGCAAAAACATCCGAAAACACTCGAAATGCATCAAAATGATAAAAATATCACAAATAAGTGTTTTATGTGTTTTAAATGCAAAAATATCAAAATCGGTGAAAACGATCAAGTTTTCATAATTGCGCTTTAGTCCCCAAGTTTCAAAAGTTGTCAAAACAGTCCTGGTAAATCTAAATAAAGAAAAATATCATTTTAAGTCCCTAGGATTATTAAGTTGTCAAAATTGGTCCTTGAGATTTAAAATTGCAAAATTACAATTTAAGTCCCTAAACTTTGAAAAAATGTCAAGTTTGGTCCTGTGAAATTTGAAAATGTCAAACGGTCCTTGTACTAATGGAACTTGTCGGTTTTGGTCCTTGTGACAACTTTGGTATATTGACGTAAATGGTCCTTCAAGAATTGGATAATTGCATTTTGGTCCTTATCATAATCTAAACCAAGCCTTGTCAAAACTGTTTTTGACCCCCCATATCTCTTGCGACCTCTGCCATTCCCTCGACCCTCTATTTTGGACCCCAGTCAAACAAAGTCAAAAGTCGCAAACCCGCCCACCTTATCCATTGCTTATCTTCCCACCAAGTTGCACGCAACCAACTCTCACCCATCACCTCACCTTTCCTCCACCCTCATCATCACAACCCACCACAATAAATGCCACCCCCTAGTGCAAAATCGTGAGCCTCTGTGTCAAACCTGTTTTTCCCGCCAAAAAATGTGGACAGCTATTATGACTCCAAACTGATCCAATGGCTTAGATTTCTAGTGGGATTTGCTCAGAAGGACACGTGGAAGCTTTTTGGTGCATAAAAGAGGAAGAGAGGCAAGAGAAGAAGAGTAGTTAGTTTTTTAAATTCATGTATGTCGTTTTTTCTTTAAATGTCTTAATTAGTTTATAAATCTGTAATCTCAAGCTTTATTGTACTAAGACTAAGCCATTTAGTCATTATAACTCAGTCTCAAGTTTTAATTAAAAGTTCATTCAAGTTTCATGTTTTCAGATAATCGTTAAGAAATTCAATTTCAATCTCTTGTACTCAAGGCTCCAAATAGCTTCATTTCAATTCAAACAAGCTTACTCAAGCTTATTATAGCTTTTTGTAAGCTTGTTATTCAGTTTCAAGCAAAATATTAAGTTGGTCAACAAAAGTCAACTGTCTGTGAAAAATTTGGTTCAAACAAAGAATGGAGATGGTTTATGGTTGATGCGATTTTGAATGGGTTGGAAATGGATTAGAATAGTGGTGTTGGGTTTGGTTTAAGCTACAAAACAAGCTGGGACACTTGTGAGCTTTTTATCTCCTTTTCATATTTTTATGCAGTTTTCATATTGTGCTTGTATTGGTACCTGTGATCATGAAACTTCTTAAACCTGTTCAGTAGTTACAATTAGGATAACTAGATTAAAATTCAGTTTTAGCTTAAGCAAAGTTCAGTAGGTAGCTTAGTGTAATTTGCAAAACAGTTTCTAAAATTGTGTTTGGTTCAGTTGGTATACCAAAGCTTAAGCTTTGGTTTTTGCTTAAATCCTGCATACTCAGTCTCAAATAGGATCACTTGACTTATATCTGTCTTAATATTGTCTCTACATAAGCCAAAGTCAAAATCTCCTCTCTACTGTCTTAATTTCATATCTGTGATGAACTTGTGAAATCAGAAGTTTGTTTTGTGTTTAAAATTCAGTAGAATAGCTTGATCTAGTTTTATTTCACCCAAATCAACATAATCATCCACAAATTAAGCTTAAAGTTCATGAAAGTCAAATAACCAACTGTGTCAAAAGTCAAAGTGGTTAAAGCCGCTTTTCCAAATCTTAGTTGAGGTCTCACTTGTTACTCCTTGGTCACATGCCCTTAATCTTGTGGATTTGAGAAGTTCAAGCGGTCTAGTTTCAATAATCGGTTTTGAAAAATTGGTCAAAAGCTTTTAAGCTCCAAATAGCTTATCAAGCAGGCTTATTTGCCTGTTCATACAACTCGATCAATCTTGAGTTTTGTCGATGAGTTGCGAGCTTGCAAAAGCTCATTTTTGGTTTACAAGCATCTAGCCGTGTCTTGTTTAGGTTCCAATTTTGGTTTTAAGTTTTAACTTATTGAGTAGCTTGTGCTCTAGCTTAAAAGTAGTACCCTCACACTGTTTTTAGCATAAGTGCTCAAATAATCAAATCCTTAGCATTTTGCATTTCAATGGTCTAAGCTTGTTGTAATTTGTTGTTTTTAAGTACTTTTAGCTTATTATAGCTTCTGTGAAGGTTTGGTGCTCAGTTTGAACCTTGTGCTTATTTCAAGTGCTCATTACATAAGCACTTATATTGCAGTTTCATTTTTCTACACATAAGCCACTGTTTTTCTATTTTTCTTAGATTCAGCTTATTAAATTAGACTTTTCCTGAATTTTTCATATTTTTCTAGGTCAGTTTGCTATTTTTCTTAATTAAAAGCAGTTTTAGGCCATTTTAATTAGCTTTTAATACAATTAATTCGAAAAAGTTCAAAAAAATAATTTTCATTTTCCTAGGTTAAGATAAATATAAAAAGTAAAAAATATTTTCCAAATTTTCATAGTTAAATTTGTAATTTTTAGCAATTTAATTAGTTTTAAATAGTTTTTAATTCATAGAAAATAGAAAATAATCGAAAAATATAAAATAGTTTTGAAAATTCTCTTTAGTTATTTTAGATTTTTCCAAGTCATAATTTTATTTTTCTAGCTTTATTTCATATTTTCTTGTATTTTAGGCTATTATTAAATAAGTAAAATTAGTTTTAATTAATAATAATTAATTAAATAGTTATAAAAATAATTTTCTTTTTCTAAAAATTTTCTTTTATCATTAGGTTTGTAAAATATCATTTTCATATTTTAGGATTAATATTGCTTCAGTTTCATTTTCTTTTGTGCGTCACGTAGTTTTAATTTAAGTTTTATAAAAGAAAAATCAAAACATCATTTTGCAAATAGTGATAGCATTTATTTAATATAGTTTATCTTTTAATTTCCTTTAATTTGCATTTAAGCCCCTGTAATTTACAAAACTTTTCTTTAGGTATAAAATAACTCAAAATCCTACTGATCACTATCCTTAGTGATTATTCGACATCTGATTGTGTTAAACACCAATTCATCCTCCGTGGGACTTAACGACCCGGGAATCCACTGTATTCTCCTGATCTTCATTGCATTTGCTTTCCGAGCTGTTTTAAGTTTGTTACGGTTGACCATTCACAAGTGGTCAGCTTGTGTGACTAAACTTGACTGTTCGGGACCCAATCACCTCTAAACGGCGAAACTTTCAAAAATACACGATCTCCAACCCGAAATTCTAAATCACGACGATGCTTGTCGGCATAACTTTTCGGACGAGACCTAGCTTCCTTCAACTTTTCTCTAGCAATGACTACTTTCTCATTAGTGATCTCAATCATTTCCTGACCTTCAATTAAGCTGCTCACCTACTTCATCCCAACAAGTAGGTGCTCTACATTCCTCCCATAAAGAAGTTCAAACGGTCTGCCTTAATGCTAGCATGCCAACCGTTGTTGTATGCAAACTCTACTAAACACAAATATTCATCCCAACCGCCAGTCCATTCCAAGCACAAGCCCTTAGCATGTCCTCTAAGGTCCGAATAGTCCTCTCCGACCGACCATCCGCTTAAGGATGAAATGCCGATTGAAATTAAGTCGAGTACCCCAAGCTTTTTGCAAACCTTTCCGAAACGAAGTAAAACGCGGATCTCCGCCGGACACAATGGATGCCGGAGTACCTTGAAGTCTAACGATCTCTTCTTTGAAAATTTCCGCCAATCTACCAATACCATAATCCTTTCGATTGGTAAGAAATGAGCAAATTTGGTTAGTCGATCAACAACTACCCAAATCGCATCATGCTTCTTCCGAGTAAGAGGTAGTCCAATACAAAATCCATAGATATCTTATCCCACTTCCATGTTGGAATATCCAATGGTCGTAATAATCCACTAGCCCTTTGATGTTCAATCTTAACTCACGACAAATCATACATTTCGACACAAACGTCGCCACATCTTGCTTCATGCCATTCCACCAAAAGTATCGCTTCAAAACCCTATACATCTTGGTAGAACCAGATGGATAGTGAAAGGAGAACTATGAGCTTGGTCATAACTTTCTCAATAAGTACCGGATCATTAGGAACACAAAGCCTATCTTCATACCATACAATTCCGCCATTATCAACCTTAAACTCCGTCTCGCTTACCTTCTTCAACATTTTGCGCCACGCCCACAACTCACCATCATCTTTCTCGAGCTTCTTTAATTTGCGGATAAGGTTCGACTCCACCTTCATACTAGCCCAATATCCATCAAACCTCGACGATAGCTCAACATCCAAACTCTCTAAGTCTCAAAAATCCTAGGTTCAATCTCGATACTTGCAAGAATGCACGATTTCCTAAGTCGCCAAGAACTACATTAGCCTTACGGATGGTAATTGAATGTTGGTGTCATAATCCTTAAAGTTCTAACCATCTTCTTTGTCTCATGTTAAGTTCCTTCGAGTAAAAATATACTTGAGACTCTTATGATCGATGAATATATCACACGTCTCTCCATACAAGTAATGTCTCCGGATCTTCAACGCGAACACCATCGCAGCCTAACTCAAGGTCATGAGTTGGGTAATTATCCTCATAAGGTTTTAGGCGCCTCGAAGCATAAGCTATTACCTTTCCATGTTGCATCAAAACACGCCTTAATCCTTTCTTAGATGCATCATCAGAAATTTGAAATCCTCGAACCGGATGGAAGAGTCAAAATAGAGCGGACACCAATCTCCGTTTCAACTCTTCAAAACTCTTCTCTCGTTCATCCGTCCATACAAACTTTTCACCTTTTCTCATCAGTTGGGTTGGGGTAGAGCTAAGCGAGAGAAACCTTCAACAAAAGCGTCGGTAGTAACCGAAGTCCTAGAAAACTCCCGACCTCGATCCATCGTCGTAGGTCTTGGCCATTTGGTGATAGCCTCAACTTTAGACGGATCCATGGTGATACCATCGCGGATACAATATGACCAAGGAACGCGACTTGTCTTAACCAAAACTCGCTTCAAAAATTTGGCGTGACAACTTCTTCTTCCTCGTAATCTCCAAAACTATCCGGAGATGTTGCTCATGCTCTTCTTCGCACTTGGAGTAAACTAAAATGTCGTCGATGAAAACGATAACGAATTTATCGAGGAACTCATGGAAAACACGATTCATTAGGTCCATAAACACAAGAGCGCATTTGTCAAACCAAAAGGCATAACGAGGAATTCATAATGACCATATCTCGTACGAAGCGGTCTTAGGAACATCTTGCTCCTTCACACGTAGATGATGATAACCGATCTCGGATCAATCTTGAAAAGAACTTAGCTCCTTGCGCTGATCAAACAAATCATCAATACGAGGCAGAGGATAACGTTACGAATGGTAATACGATTGAGTTCACGGTAGTCGATACATAGACGCATGCTTCCATCCTTCTTCTTCACAAATAAAACAGGTGCACCCCATGGAGAAACACTGGGTCGAATAAATCCATTTTCTATCATCTCTTGCACTGCTCCTTCAACTCCTTCGATTCTATAGGTGCCATACGATCACGGAGCCTTCAAATCGGTTCAAGACTGTGAATTAACTCGATGCTAAACTCAACTTCTCTAGCTGGGAAGACCGGGGAGTTCATCGGGGCGCCGGTGAATTCGCAAACAACGAAAAGATTTTCAATGTTAGGACTCTCTAAAGATGTGTCCTTAACAGATGCCGAAAACCTTGGCACCCATGAGCAATCATGGTCCGTGCCTTCATAGCGGAAATGAGCTTAACAGATTTGAGTTTGAGAACCATGATAAACGAATTCGTGATGTTTTACGTCTCCAAAATCACCGTTCTAGCATAGCGATCAATTGAAGCTCTATGATAAGCCAACCAATCCATGCCTAGAATGATATCAAAGTCGACCATATCGAGAGGATACAGATTGCAAAGCGAATACGATCATCAAAACGAAGAGGACACTTAACGTATTTATGATCAAAGATCATGTGGTTTTCATAGGCGAGAAATTGATAAGTGATTTGTTAATGGTTTGGGCTTCATATTAAGTTTCTTAGCAAACGTGATGTATATAATGGAGTGTGTGGCACCGGTATCAAATAAAACGAAGAGTAATAATCATCAATGAAAAGAGTGCCCGTAATGGTACACGAAGTCGCTCCGCTCGATTCCGAGTAGTAGCATAAACACGTCCAAGAGTAGTTGGCGGCTTGATGTAGTTTCCGTGAATCACCGGGTTCTTCTTAGGGCAATCCTTGATCTTGTGAGCGGTAGAACCACAAGAGAAACATCCACCATGGCCTTGAAACACCGTCCCGGATGAGCCTTTCCACAAGTAGTACGAGATAGGTGGGGAGGCAAACCTCACCGTCCTTTCTTGACTGAAGATCCTCAAGCACGACCGATTTGATCCTCGAAATGACCGATCCTTGTTGTAACGGTTTATTGTTACCTTGGTTCTCGACGATCATTTCCATTCCTACCAAAGATTTCTATTATCTTGACTCCTCTGTCGGGCCCAGAGTCAACATTCCTTCTGATCGACCTCACGATCATGACTCCTATCCACTTGACCCTCGAATCATAACTCTGCCGAATTTCCCTATAATCATTGCCTTGAGTCCTACCTTGAATCCGATCACCATCGCGATTACGCTTGTTGGAACCCGAAACCTCATGAAAGATCTCAATGTTACGGTGTGTCATTGCAGCCGACACATTCTCATACTCAATATTAAGCGATCGGTCCAACACCCACTTCTTGATCCCCACTTGAAGTGCTTAGCTTGAAGCCTACCATCTCCGAAGAATCGCTCCCACAAAACTTACCAACCTCATAAACCTACTCATGTACTCATTGGAATTCTCATGATCAAGTCGGTAGATTGCTCGATAATCCTCTCATACCTTGTTTGCTCAAAGATCGTGGAAGTAACGGTTATAGAAGATAGTCCAAACTCGGTCCAGTGTACAAGTAATAGCAAAAGCATCTCCTCCTCTTGCTTGTTTGAGTGCCTTCCACCAATTTAAAGCATCACCTTCCTATTTAAAGGCACCAAACGAGTCTTAAACTCGTCTCCACAACCCAAGACTTCAAACGACTTCTCAATATGAGTGATCCAATCGACCTCGGTGGGAGAAGAAGCGTGCTAAACAAAAGAGGCTTGAGCTTCAAACGCTCGAGCCAAGTGTGAATGCCGACGGGTTGATTTCCTCCACCACTACCCAAGCACCGACCGATTACGAATGTTGTTGATCACTGCTCCATCATCTCGTGTAGTAAGACCGGGGAAAAGAGTGTTGAGAGCATTAGCAATCGCAAAGATCAATGTTAGTAGCATCATCGTCTCCATCCACGCTACCGGGTAGTACAAGTTCGAACCATCCGAACGATATTCAAACGATTAGCAAAATGAACAAAGGTGAGATACGAAATGGAAGTATGCGAATGAATCCTAAAGTCTACCCAAATCCTCACGGTCATAGCCTAAGCTCTAAGGGTCTCAAAACCTAGGCTCCATATGTCACAGTCCCGACTACAAGTCAGACACTGGCTCGATGCCATAAATTGTAACGCCCCGATCGACAAGGGTAAAGGAATCACAAGTAATGGTGTCATATCAAAGCAAACATAAATATCCAAAAGAAATCTTAGCATAAATATCGAAATAATTCAAGTCAAAATGACTTCAATACATAGGTCCCAAAGGAAAAATAAACTCCAAAAAATATCCGAAATGTTAAGTCTTAAATGGCATCATAAGATCAAAGCTAAATATCTCTAAGGTAAGTCCACTCAAGACTCATCCCAAAGCAAAACCCAGCTCAATGCTTAGATACCGCGGAAGAAAAGAAATGCTACCGAGCTTCAAAAGCCCAAGGAATGATATACAAGCAAAACGAATACGAAACGAAAACGAATAATGAAATAAAGTGAAAGAAAGATAGTAAAATCATAATCATTTCAAAATATAAATCGAATAATAGAATAAGTTTTATAGTTAACTACCTCGAGCCCGAATACACATATATCGATCATAATCATATTCATATTCACACAAGGCAACATTTGTAGGGAGACCTACCGAGTTATGAAGGACGTGCATGCACGCAAAGATCAATCATCGGATAACATACGACATATAACATATAACATATAACATATAACAGATAATGATAATGATCTAGGATGCATCCATAAGCCCCACAAACATATATTGGTAATATAATATAACTTGAGCTCATAACAGATAATGAGATAAGGACGTGGCGAAACTTCACTCATCGCCTAGAGTCATGTCGAAGTGCATCATCGACACGGACATGGAACCCCATGACTAGTTATTATTTTGGCTCGGTGTCAAACTATCTTAGGTCAAATCGAATGTCATAACCGACACGATCATACTTTATCAAAGATTTAATCATGTTTCAATATCAAAGTTTTTATATCATATAGTTCAAAATCAAATGTTTTATAATCCAAAAATCAAAGTTCGGATAAGCAATACTCAAACAAACAAAATGGGGTTCATAGCAAAGGCTTAGGAAATCTAATATAAAAGCTAACGAAAAAAACGTTATAAGGAACCTTCTTGAAAAGGTCGAATATCTCATACCTTATTCCAAAGCAAATGATCGAAAAGCGTAAACACGTAGCAAAGGATTACTCCTTCTTCACGTAACCTATACACATTAACGGTTGTACATGTTATTTATGATTCCATAATCGTCGAAGTGATCTTTTAATATTTGGTGTTTATACTCAATGTATTCAGTGATCTTAATACTTTAGGGTTTTATAATTAAATAAGACTTAAGTGTTTTATAAACAATATCGTAGATTAAGGTTCATTATGTCATTTATTAAAGTTTAGGGTTAAATGTGAAAATAGTTTAAACGTCATAACTCACACATGAAATAACAATTAATATACTTAGCTTCAAACCCTAATCGATTCTCATTTATGTTCTAGGGTTTTCTCATTCTTTTATTATCATATCCACGCATTTACTTTATATGTTACGTCATTTAATGACTCATTACTCTTGTTATTTACTCAACACGCTCATGTCTTAATCATATGTTACTCATATATATGTTATCGTCAACTTTTATATTCATGCACTATAGCTCCAGATAGATATGACCACGTACTACGCTTACATATCAACAAGCTCACTTGACTTATAATAACGCACGCATGGTTCACAAACCATTTAGGGTTCGGTTCACACTTCAAACTAGGATTTAGGTTTACATGATCCCTTACTCGCTTAATACACATTCCAAACTCTTATATGGTTCGGTTTATCTTATAGGGTTCGGCTAACATGTTTTAAGCAATACCTTAACTCTCGACGCATTTTACACATTCAAGTTCACATGTTATATAAGGTCCGATTCATTTACATATGGTTCGGTTATATATAGCTTGACATACTTATGATCCGATTCACAAAACATATTCAATACATGTTCTCTTTAATAATTATTAGGTTCAAATCATTATGGTTTGCCTTGTTTGGTTTCGTATGACTCGCCACAAAAGAAAAACACAAGACTCGACTAAACGAAACATATTACAATATATATCGTAAGGTGTAATAAGAGAAGATCGAATAAACACGTTTATACCTTAGCTTGTTGGAAACAAAGCTCTCGACACCAAGGTCTAGGGTTCGGCGAATGGAAGAAAAGAAAAGAGAGGCAACAAAACTAGGGTTTCAATTTCTTGTAAATGTAGTGTATATATAGTAGTACAAAATGTTTCTAGACTTTGATGGGTTGGGTTTCGGCTTGTCCAACCGAACACACACAAAACCAGCACGCCTGGGCTCACTACTCTTGATCCAAACGAAGAAAACATACGCCTGTGGGCTCTCTTAGCTCTCGGCTCCGCACAAACAAACGAACGGCCCAAATGGTTCACCATTAAAGAAAACGAAGCCCAACATATTAGCGAAGCGTTTAAATCTTTCGTCGTACCAAAATCGATCACGTACACACATTAGTTAAGTTTTAATTACTCGTAAGTTTAATTTTAATTTCGTTAAATGATATAAATGTATTTTACGTATTTTATAAATTTCGATTCCAAGGGTATTTTAGTCTTTAATCATGTTTTAGATTTTCAGGTTTTACAGCTCCCATGAAGTAATTTTAGCACTAATGCAATGAAGCAATACATGAACCAAGTACTTTCAGTGTAGACTAAATAAGGGTTTCTTGAAAGTTTGTTCAGTTAAGGACCCTTCATACCCAATGTCTCCGAATGTATCCCAAATCAATTGTTTATCAAACGAATGACTCCTTCTTCATCATCAAACAATAAATCTTCACGAATTGAAGCTTGAAACCTTCACTATCCTTCCAAAGAACTTTAGCTCGAATATATGGATCATCATTCTCCATATGAGTCCTAGCAGTTGCCCAAAACTGTTGAATCCAGGGCTCAATGATATCTGGTTCAACCAAAAGTGCATAACTAATTGGAGACCCCATGAGAAAATCAATAATGTTATGGAATGCGACATTAGCTTCAGTCTTATCTAAATTCGCCACCATGTTGTGTTTAGAAACGGTGTTACGGTTCGCCATTGATGATTGTAAAAGTGATTGATTCGATGATTAAGTAATTGTGATAGAGAGAGAAATATGGAAAAGATTGATATGAATAAAGATGAGATGGAAAATCGGAAAGTAGTTATTTATAGGTAGGATTTAAAAAATCACAGCCCATAATAACAAAGTTACCGTTAGTTGAATTTACCCCTCTTTTTGACCGTTGGAACAGTACGTTGATAAGACAAGCAGTTCTTTCCACGTGTGCAAGATTTTTCGAGCGGTACTTTCAAGGCGGTACTTTCATATAACAAAACAACATTACTTTTCCATCTTCTGTTCTATAATGACAAAAACTCCAAATAGGCATGGTATTGCCTCCCCTTAAGCAAAGCATAGGATTGTCTAACACACTAATCAGTCCTCCCCTTAAACGTAGCTCAGTAATTAATCATTCCAATGCTCACCACCAAGTGATTGAATCTTGAGACATCAAAGCCTTTGGTGAGTAAATCAGCTACATTATCATCCGTGTGAACCTTGACAACATTAATGAGCCTATGCTCATAACAATCTCTGATGAAATGATGCTGAATCTGAATGTGCTTGGTCTTGGAGTGATAAACTGGATTCTTCACAATGCAAATTGTACTCTCATTATCAATGTTGATAGGAGTATTTTTGAAGTTGAACCCATAATCCAAGAGTTGATTCTGCATCCACAAAACTTGTCCACAACAGCTTGCAGCAGCCACATATTCTGCTTTAGTAGAGGATGTTGCTGCAATAGTTTGCTTCTTGCATTGCCATGAAACTAATCTTCTTCCAAGATATTGGCATCCTCCAGTGGTTTATCTTCATCATAGTTGTCACCGCATAATCACTATCCGAAAAGCTTCCAAGTGAAAAGGTGGATCCTTTGGATACCACAACCCCAACTTGGGTTGTTGTTTCAAATAACTAAAAATTCGCTTCACTTTGCATTCATATGGGAGACCTTAGGTGAGACTTGATATCTTGCACATAAACAAACAAAGAAACATGATATCGTGCCTAGATGCGCTTATACATAAGACACCAATCATAGATCCGTATAACTTGACTTCAACAGTTGACCATCTTCATCCTTGCCCAATGAGTTAATTGACTTTATAGGTGTAGTGACTGGCTTCATAGCATCAAAATTGAACTTCCTAAGTATGTCAGAGACATACTTATCTTGACTTATGAAAATTCCTTCCTTTGACTGTTTAACTTGAAGCCCCAAAAAGAATGTTAATTCACCCATAGAAGTCATTTGAAATTCATGTTGTATCAGCTACTCAAACTCCTTCACCATGGACTGTTTGGTAGCTCCAAAGATGATATCATCGACATAAACTTGAACCAGCATGATATCCTTCTTATCTCTCTTGATAAACAAAGTCTTATCTATTGCTCCCCTCCTATAACCATGTTGCAATAAGAAAGTAGAGAGCCTTTCATACCAAGCTCTAGGTGCTTGATGAAGTCCATAAAGAGCTTTAACAAATTTGTAAACTTTGTTTAGATGTGCAGATCTTCAAAACCGGAGGTCGCTTTGACATATACCTCTTCCGTAATAGTGCCATAAAGAAAGGCACTCTTGACATCCATTTGATAAACCCGAAATCCCATATATGATGCAAAAGCAAGGAAGATTTGAATGGCTTCAATCCTTGCCACGTGAGCAAATACCTCATCATAATCTACTCCTTCTTCTTGTCTATATCCTTGTGCAACTAACCTTGCCTTGTTCTTGATGACATTCCTCTTTCATCTCTCTTACTCGAACACCCATCTCGTACCAATGACCTTTTTCCATCCGGTAGATGACATAGTACCCAAACTTCTGAAGTTTGAATTGAAGAAGTTCTTCTTGCATAGCTTCAACCCAACTTTCTTTAGATAATGCCCGAGCTATATTCTTGGGTTCTTCTTGAGAGATAAAGCAAGTGAATAAGCATGTTTGATGATCCTTGTGATTTAGCCTGTTTTGTTTTTAAACAAAGCTAAGTAACGCATTGTGAGGTTTAGAAAACCCTTAGCTTTGGTTCTTGTAAGCACTCGAGTTAGAAGGTCCAATGATTTGACCGAAGGATGATTCTTATGAACTCTTAAGATTGGGGTCCATGGAACTTCAACATTATCATCCAAATTTGTGAAATCAAGACCTTCATTGGAATTTGAGAAAATACCTTCATCATCATACTCATCATCGGTATCTTCTAAGCCGGGCATGGTAGGATCATCCAAATCATCCAAAGTGTCATCATCAGTGCAAGAAGATTTTGATGTAAAGCACCGTCATCCAAAGTCTTGTGAGAGAATTCTTGATCTTGTTCCTTTTCTTTGCTTCCTCATAAGTTCTTCTTTGATCATCATCATAAGATCGTGCTACTATGTCTTGAAAAGCATCATGTTAAGCTCATCTTGAATAGCTTGATCTTCAAAGAGACAATGTAGATTTTGGCTCATCGATTACTTTGTCCTTCTCAATAGTTATAGGTTCTTCATCGGGAACAACATCGTGTCTAATATTGACTCCATGAATAATGTCTTGTAATTCATCTTCCTTGTGATATACTTGATTTTCTTCTCTAATGGTACATAGTTCATAGAAAGAGTCAAAACTTCAAGATCAAACATCCAATCGGGACCTTTACCCTTCCGATTTTCTTGATCTTCTAAAATTCAACATGAAGACAATCTTGAACCTTCTTGGTGATTCTTATACACACTCAATCCTTTGCTATTGGTGCAAGATCCCAATAAGTATCCTTCTTCCGACTTGCCATCAAATTTGCCCAAATTGTCAATTGTGTTGAGAATAGTCGAGGGCATCCAAAAGGCTTCATAAAGCGAATGTTGGGTTTGAGTCCCATTAGTAACTCATAAGGTGTCTTCATCGAGGTTTGGTGGTGATACTCATAAGCACATAACAAGCGATGCTTTCATGACTTGACCCGAAATTGAATAGGTAGTAATGAATCAAGCATTGTTCGGCCGCTTCAATCAAAGTTCGTTCTTTCTTTCGCAACACCATTCTGCTGTGGAGTTCTAGCAATACCGAACTCTCTCATGATTCCTTTCTTAGCACAAAATTCATCCATAAGCTTGTTCTTGAATTCATCCATTATCACATCTAATACCTCTTACTTTAAGTCTCAATTGGTTTTCAAGGGCTATTATTAGATCATGAATAGCAACAAAGGTGTCATCTTTAAATCCCAAGAAAATACCCAACTAAATCTCGCAATCATCTCATCACAACAAGACAAGATTTCTTCTTGTTTAGACTAGCAATGTAAACAGTCCAAACAAATCCATGTGCAGCAGCTCCAAAGGTTCTCTAATGTCTCTATCCTCAAGCTTCTTGCATGAAGCTTTGTGTTGTTTACCCTTCTTACCAAACAGAGAGTGATTATTCTTGTAGGTTTTGGTGGGTAAACCTCTAACTAAATTTCCTTTGACCAATTTGTTGATATTCTTGAAATTTACATGGCCCAATCTTCTATGCCACCGATGTGCTTCTTCAAGTGTTGCCTTTGCTACTAAACATGTTGCTCTTCCAAGAGTTAAGACTCTTTATATCCAAACCAGACACATCATTGGTTCTTGGTACTCTCGATTACCAAGTTATCATCAACAAGCTTGAATTTAGGGAAAGGATGAGATATTCTCGTGTCGCTGAATAACACAGGTGTGCTTATCACGCATCCGAGAGATCGACAAAAGGTTGAACTTGAGCTCCTTCACATATCTAACATTCTCAAAATCAATGCTTCCGCCTTAATAGTTCCTTTGCTCGTAATTCTTCCTCCACTAGCATCATTCCCAAATGCAACTCTTCCTCCACAATAAGATCTAAAATCGGCTGAATATCTTTGTCTCCTGTCATACTTCCGAGCAACCACTATCCACAATTAAATGATCTTTAAGCTCCTCTTACGGGTTGCCCGCACAAAGATAAAAGAGTTAGTTAATTTTAGGAACCCAAGCCATTCTCGACTTGTGTTCCCCTTGTGGAGTTACATACTTAAATTCCTTAAGTATGTAATTCCCATCGCCTTTAAGCACATGATCAATTATCTTTGGTTGTTCAAAACTTGTGTTGGTTTTTCAATAAAATATCTTTTCATCCAAGTTTTCCTTTTATTTTCAACAAAAGTTTCGATTCACTCACACTTCTTTAAAGTACTATTTTTCCCCATCGATTTTTCCTTCTTAACCCATTTGGTTTTAACTTCGGTGTAGAGTTCCTTGATCTAGTTACTTTCTTTGAGTTGTAACGCCTTCTAGATTGATAGTAATTAGATCTCCTAGGTTTCTATTCCAAAAGTGTTTGTGAAACCGATTAGTACTTTGAGAAAGCATCGATTTGGCTTAACAAGCCTTGGAAAGTGTTTGAAGGTACCGGTGGTTTTGAAAAGGTCTTCTCGGTGAGGGTACCTATAGTCTTGAGAGAAGTTGCTATGGATAACCCTATGTGAATGATTCCGCATCGGTTTATTCTCCCTAGGTTTTTGGTTTGCGATCCGGTCTTTGGGAATTTGCTTAAGTAGTCCGAGTGAAAATCACAGTCCTTGATCAGATGATCAGAACTATAACAAACAAAACACAATTTTTGACCCATACTCCCAAAATTTCTTACTTTAGGTCTATGATTAAAATTATCCTGTCTTTTTGGTGAATGATGAAAACTGTTTTGACCAAAATTATCCCAAAAAGGCTTAGCAATTTTGAAAAGGTTTTCTCAAAGGTACTGCTGAAGGTGTAGCAGTACTTTGAGTTGAAGGTACTGCTTGAATTTTAACATCATCTACCTTAGGTGTCTCAGCTGTTTCTTTTGAGGTTTTAGACTTAGATTGACCAATAAGCTTTTTCCTAAACTCTAGATTGTCTATTCCAAAACGAGAAACATCTCGCCCTAAGTGGTTGAAAACTACCGATGGGATGAGGGACCCATGATAACCATTGTCTTTCTTAAATTCGGAGGTGTTTGACTAATCGATTCCTCATCACTAGATGTGTTATCTACATAATTAATGAGTTCATCATCACTAGTTGTTACATCCTCACAATCAAGTTGGTTCTCATCACTAGGTGGGTTTTCCTCTATGCTACTAAAGTCCATACCAAATCCTAGTCCGCTTCTAATGTAGGCTCTTCTCTGCTTTTCAACATAACTAACATGAGAAAGACCAGATTGTCCCCAAGCAAAGAAACTTTTCTAGCAATTCATCTCTCTCTTTAGTCGACTTTTCATTCTCGTAAATCTTACATCCTACCTTCCATTCACTTAATTTTAACTAATAATCATGTTGTTCATACTTTTCCGCCCAAGCCATTTCATTATTTTCATGTGTTATTATTTTGGCTTCCATAGACTCTAAAGTGATTTGTAACCGGCCACCTCCGACCTAGCCCTACTATAGTTATCTCTTTCAAGAATATAATCATTAAGCACTTTTGATAAAAATTATGACACTTAGAGCATACCTCGTAGATAGGGGTGAACTTGGTGAAGTGGCTACCATAGCAAGTAGAACAGTTCATCTTCACTCTTCATGCTCCAATCAAAGCTTCCTAGACCATCTCTAGATTCCAAAGCAAGATGTCCGTGTTCCTCATCAAAAGTCGTACTCGATCAAACTCGCCCACCGATTCTTCCACCGCTACTATACAATAGGTTACCGGTTCATCATCAAACTCAAGACTCACCAACCTCGATAGATTATCTTGAGCAACCAAAGCTTTTGTTTCAAGAATAGGAATTTCCTTTAGTTCAAGCTTAGGTTTCTCACCATCCTGCTTGCACGATATTTAGCAAACTTGCATTCCTTGCAAAGTGTCCATTTTTGACGCTTAAATCATTCAATCTTAGACTTGTTAAAAGTGATGCCTGTTTTGGTTTGAAGTCGATGCCTCTTCTTGTTTTCTTCATGAACTTCTTGATCCTTGCAATGATCATAGCAACTTGCCACCTTATATCAATTTCTTCAAGAGCATCCTCTTCAATTTGTGACAAATCCTCTTCATAAGTAATGTAGAGTGGCTTGATGAGCAAAGAATGAGCATACGACTTCATCGAGTGGATAGTGTTTGTTGGTGATGATGGGGTTGGTCATGGTGGTGATAGAATGAGCGGGATAACTAACGAAGCTTTGAGCAACAAAGATTTGAGTAGGATAAGCGAGACTTTTAGTGGAAGTATTGCCTCTTTCGCATGATACAAATGCTATACTATGAGACTTTGAACTTGTTTGGCCATTCATCTCATGCTCATACACCTTCAAATGGTTGTAGAGATCATCAAAGTCCATAACATCCAATCCAGGTTGTCCTCTTATCATAGTAGCAATCACATGCCTTGTAGATGGCAAACTCCTTAAGAACTTCAGATTGGCATCTTCAACAGATACCTCTGCCTTGTATAACTCTAGCATACCGAGAAGATTTTGGGATCTATCATAGGCAAGATCAAGACCTTCTCTTTCACCAACAAAGGAAAGTTTCAAACTGTTGTTTCAGCAGATTTACATGCATCTTCTTGGAAGCATCATTACCTCCAAACCTTGTCTTGAGAGCAACCCATAACTGCTTAGCATCCTTAGCATCATGAAACTTGAGTAGGTGACCATCGGTATAGCGTATAATAGTATGTTGAGGGCCTTCCCTTGATTTCTTATTGTAGCAAAGTAAAACGGCCTTAGGTGGTTTAGGTTGTCCAGAATCTCTATTGTTCTCGCAACAACTTCATTACCATTGACAATTACATTCCATAGTGCATGGTCCAGTAATGGCAATGTACCGCCTCATCTTCATGCTCCATAGATCGTACTCTCCTTCTTGATGATTGGTATTCTTAGTGAGGTGATGGATGGTGGTGGTGCACCAATGACATCTTTAGGGTTTTGTTAAGTAGGTTTTGAGGGTTTCTTCTTAGTCGAGTTTCCACACAAGCTCGATACCACTTGTTGGATCGATGTACTCTAACCAAACTAACTTATATAGCTGGTTAAGGGTTTAATAACCTCAGATAAATCCTAAGTTATTAACAATGAAACACTGAGCAAACTCTATTAAGTATGCGGAATTTACTTAACAAAGCTAAGAAGAATTAACTTGAACTTTCAACGATTTTATTAATAACTCTGAATCGCTTGTTATGCAGATTCTTTAACAACTCTAAACACTAATGTCGTACTTCTCTAAAACTCTAAAACACGTCGCCTAATGCCAATCTAGGGTCCTTTTATAGGCTTAAGGATAACCCTAGTCGGTTTAAAATTTGTAACCTTGTACGACAAGTAATACTATACTAATCTAAGAACATTCTAGAATTACATAATGATCCTTAACGCTTTTGCATATCACCTTTAAGCATGCAAGACTTTGATAAATCGAAAGCAAGATTTGACTTTATACTTTAGCAAGATTTTGACTTCTTCAGTACTTTAACTCTTCAGCACTTTGACTTTTCATATCCCAACAATTTTAATATGCGTATGACCGGATTCGAACTCGAGACTTCGGGATTGCACACATTACGTATGAGAATCAATGTAAATAATAATTAATATATTAAATGTAATATTTAATTATTGATTACAAATAAATACTTAACGAGAGTTATTGTTTAACGATGTTTGGTTAACGATCGTTAAATGATAAGTTAAAGGACTAAATATGAAGTTAGTGGTCAAGAAGGATCTAGAACCCATCTTGGGTCCTAGAACCGGTCGAACAAGGAATAGGGAACCCAAACCCTAACTTGAGACCAAGGATTGAATTAGTATAAATACAAGGCCCTTGCATTCATTCTAATTAATCTTGGATCACCAAAGAACCCTAACTTCTTCTCCTCTCCTCTCCTTGAGCCTTGGCCGATCGTACAAACACCCCTAACTCCTAGGGATCGATTTTCCATTGCTCAATACAAGTGTTTGGTTTATTTGTGATTCAAGAACCTAACTTTTCTCATTGATTCGCTACTAATACGTGTGTACAAGAACGAAGAGCAAATACACTTGTGTTTGCATATCTTGGTGGGTCGACATTCATAAACCCTAATTTATTAGGGTTTAGGGTTTCTTGGTTCTTGATCTTGATTTGGGGTTTTTCATAAACCCTAATTGTATTGATTCACAAAAGGTACACATATACTTTTAATTCGGTTAATTAATTTACAAGTATTATTCTTATTACTTCTGCTGCATGATTTGATGATGTTTACATGTTTACTGTAATTGTTATGATTAGTAAAACCCAACAGTGGCATCACGAGCCGTTAATATATTGTAATTAATTACCGTAACACATAAAATTGAATCTTTATGATTTTTACATGCTTTTATTGGTTTCTATGGTTTTGAAAATTGAAACCCTAATTTTTTATTTATTTGGGTCGATTACCCTTAATTGATTTAGTTAGGTTTTAATTATTTTTTGTAAAACTTGTAGAAACCCTAGGATTGCATGTATATTTTATGTGGTTTTAATGAATAATTGTTATGTGCCATGTATTATGCGTATCTTGGGATTATAATTTTATGAGGAATCCATAGTGGAACATGCATGTTTTGCCATGGATTATTGTTTTATTAATTGTTAAGTGATATACACATGTTTATTAGTTTGATAATTATTGAATTGGGGAAGACCTCAATATATCTAATAAAAATTCGTTATGTGCTAATTGGTATATTATTGACTTTGGCTTACGCAATCGACTTGTCGATGCATGTGGCTCACTTACCTTGTAGGTGAAAGCCCTAGTTGATGTATGCATTATTTTACGCCTAGAATTGTTTATTAGCTTTTATCGAAATAATTGTGCATGTGGCTAATTGTTTTACATATGTTAAATTGTTAAGTTATATGTATATATTATTTGAGTTTGTTTAATTTTTATTAAAGTGCCTTTTTGTTTATATTGTGTGACATGTTAGTAAGCAAAAAGGGTTTTTTATGAATAGAAAATTAAATAGACTAAAAATAATGGCAAAATTTGATTTGTTTTCTAAGTATTAAATCTTGAACTTTTAACCGATTGATGCGATTGTACTAAATGGTTAGAACGGCTCACCCATTAGAACAAACTCAAAGGGGTTCAAAGAAGTGCGACAATACACCGAAAGGATGTCTAAGGTTATGCTTGGCGCTTACTGTCCTCTGCCTCCCCGTATGCTCGATTGGAGCTACCTAGTATAACTATTCTATGTACGAAGCATCTTAGTGCAAAGTTGTAAGTTTCTCAACGATCGATTAAAACTTTGTAGAATTTAATCTTAGCAATTTAAAACTATGTGTAAGGTTTTGAAATTTTTATGTTACGAAGATGTATGCATGCTTCTTCATACATAAGTTTTGATTACACATCAAAATTGTACCCTTTAAAATTTAAGTTTATGCCATCTAATGATATGAAACACTTGAAGTTGTAATTTACGTTATGTGAGACCTTGAACTAGATTACAATAACAAGGTGAATCTTTATGTTGTGTGAGATCTCAGCTTAAATAATTTGCAGTTTCTAAATTAGACAACTTAATTAAGTTAGTTAGTGAGACCTATAACTTAAGGCATAAGATAGGATAAAACATGCTTACATTTTGCATAATTGTTTGGCAAAATTGTAAATCCCATATCTTCTAGGAATTGAAAAACTTGTTTGTCAATTATTGTTCTTCGACAATTACCTATTCTATACTTTCATCACTAGCAGATCAACTGATGTGTTGAAACTATGATAATGAGGGTCCTAGATTCAAGGAAAATTTTATGGTTAATATGAATATTGACCTAAGGGTATTTTATTTTCTTGAAAGATTTAATTATCGAAAATACTAAAAATTGAATTTTGTTAATTCTTTTGATTGTATTAATGCAACATTAAACAGTAAACGTGGTTTGGGCTTTGGTAAATTGATCTAGTTCTGTTTTCAAACAAATGTTTGATCAAGATAAATTTACTAAAAAGACAAACATAGACTCTTTCCCATGGAAGAAGAGTGAGACTCAATCCAATTCCTTTTCATGATTGAGAAAGGTATGTTAGGAACATTAGAATTGTCTAAATTCTAATATAACTCATAGCAACTTTAATAGTTAAGAAAATTGCACACCGTGTTTTCCTTAAGAGATTTCATTACCCTCTGTTGGTGATTGAATTTTTATATGACATTTTGGTCAACTAGAAAACATGTTTGACATTTTATGAGTTATTAAATTAGAAGCTAGACTAATTACCTAGTTATTGGTAAAAGACAAACTAGTATAGTTTATCTAGTTGTTTTGCTTTGACCAATTAAAGGTGCTACACACCATTGTGGGGATACTAGACCTATTAAGGAAGAAATTGCATGCTCAATTTTTCAAGTTAATAGCATTGATGGATGATTTATCATCTATAGAGTAGAATACACTCTTTTAGTACCTAAGTAATTGTTACGAATGGTCTTTGCAAGTGGTAACAACGTAATAGCACACTATTTTCACTGGTAAATGAAACACTCACAATGTTGTCAAATCCAGTGGGAGTATGGTGTATTACTGAATAGACATTATTGTAACGTTGTCTAAATCAGTGGGAGTTACAAGATTTATTATTTTGGTAGTAACTCAGATTATTTCTAGATTTTCTTGAAATAATACATTACGTTCAAAAATGTAGACATTCATATTCTCAAGGATAGTCATGAACATTTCCTTGATAATTAAGTGCTCCTACATCTACTTGTAATGCTTATATATCTATGACACTATCATATTGCTCACATAAACAAACGAATGTCATGGTGTTTATCTACTATATGATATTGTTCTATGCACAAGTGGGAGAAGTATTTATTGTGTGCAAAGGAACAACACATACAAATATGATTAATGCATTCTCTTGATCGTAAGGTAAGAGATTAACGTTCTAATAAGATTTACTTGTTTAGAACATGTGTCAAGATTATAGCATAGACTACTTTTATATCTTATGTCATTAAAATTATAGAAACACTTGAAGTTACATTTTAGGTTAAGTGAGATCTTGGCTAGACTGTAATCTCAAGGTAAATCTCCACTTGTCGTGGGATCGGGCGTGGATGCTTTACAGTTTCTTGAGTTGGACACTTCTTGGAATGACATAAATAAATATAGTAATACTATCTTAAATATTTATGTATTTTTAGAATGACATAAATAGATAGAGTAGTATATTAACTTGAAAATTAATTAATTGAAACCATGGCGTGGTGTTCATGATAACTTTAAATTATACATGGTTATGTGTTTATGTATAAACTCACAAACATGAAGTCTTTTAAAGACTTATAATATAAAGTAAAATATTATAACTGTTATGTCTTTTGACTTAGTCAAAGAATACTTATGTTATAAAGCATGCAATTGGCTTGGAATTCTATTATACCATTAAGTTGACTTAGTTGGTAAATAGGTAGGCCAAAAGGAATAAGTTTATCTTACATATTGTTAAATTATCTTACAATATTAATTCTAATGAAATATTGTATGTATATGGTATGTTCAGTTAGAAGAATCAAACATTTGTTATATTGTTTGATTCAAGATAACTATATCTTCTTTTCTTTCAAAAGTTACCAAGGTTAGAAAATTGAGTATTGATTGGATATGCTTAATAAAACTCAAACCTAGAAGATTATTAAGGCACCGTTTTAGTATGGAATGTGATGAATCACATTGAGTCTTATATTGAAGTTTTGATTTGTTAAAACTGCTTATGAAGTAGGTTATTAATGAACAAGATTTACGAACTGTTAATGTGATTTGTAATATCTCAAAAGAAAACAATTTGGTGTTGTTCTAATTGCTAAAGTATTTATAGATAGTCTTTAAATTACAAAAGCAAGTGGGAGTTTTGTTTAGATCTTGAAGAGATTAAATTACAATTACAAAACACATAATCTTCTAAAACATACTAGTAAATATCATGATGAGGTCAAATCTGATAGACCTCAAGATAGTGGAATTCTCATTCATAGATCCGCAAGGATATCTCAAATATTTGATATGATGAGAAATATGAATTACAGGATCATGGTAAACCTGTTAATCATAATGATATATTACCTAATATTGAATTATGGTAAATTATTCATACTATGAATGTTAAGATGTTGTTCATAAAGATAATCAACTTTGGAAACTTGGTTTATCTTAATAAAGATGAGTTTTCTTCAAAGGAAGAAAAACCCTAGTGGTTTAAATCTTTGTGTAGAAATCATATGGACAAAATTGTACATGTGTTTAATGCATGACTTGTGACAAGATTATTAATCACACTTAAGCAATTAACTATGATTGAATATTCTTTCCTAGACACATTAAATATATAAAGATGATAATTGTCATACTTATTTTCGTTGATATGAAAAATGACAATGGAATATTAAAACTATTTCTTGTGTGATTGCTTTTGCGAGGACGATAAGCAAATGAAAGGAGTTTTATGAATTCACATAATCTTTGAAAATGTACAAACTGCAAGAATCCATGAATGGATATATGCATGCATCTAGGAGATGATTCTTATGTTTAACTATTAAATCCAAGTTTTGGTTTAAAACTAAAATAAGATAATTTCTATGTATTCCTGAAAGCTAGTGGGAGTATTATGTTTATTTACTTTAAATCTTATATGTTGTGGATAGTAACTTTCCATCTAAGCTAAATGTTAAGTTTTAGTTTGGAATGAAACTTCACTTGAAAGATTTAGAAAATAAGACATACAACCTTGGAATATATGTTTATTATTAATAAACATGTGCGGTAAATAAATGAGTCTAATAGAACATGATATATCATTTGAAAAATAGATATGTAGAACATGAATGAAATCTTAGTTTGACACAAGGATTTTTCATGTACATCATGTTATTGTTGTATCATGCTTGAATGCAAGATGATTTGACAACATTGATATCTAATGAAGTTATTAGATAACTAGTGTAATGAATATTCTAATAGAATATGTTTGAATCTAGAATTACATTCCTCAGCCTGGATTTGCTCTCAAAATTCTATGGATGAGCAATACAACAATTGTTGCGTAATTGGCATAGCTAACAAACTTGAAAGTTTGAAGGCATCAAACATTACACTGTAGATATTGAAGTTTACGGAGATTTTTAAAGAGCATATTGTTGTTTGTATACAATGATGTTGGTTTAATTGAGATGACACTCAATACTAGTCATGGGAGGATTTCATCCTTGTAAATAGCCATGTGAACTAGTTGTGCTCAACTAAGAGCATAGTTGCATTATACAATAAAGAATAAGAATACTTTAAACTTTAAAATGTTTCGAAATTTTGATTGTCATAAATTGGTGGTTGAGGATGTCACACACTTTATGAAATATTATGTGGCAATATCAAGATATTTTGAATGCACACATACAAGAACTTCACTAGTTGAATTCTTGAAATAAGTATTCTCAAAATTCCAATAGATCAAAGTTAGTTGAAATTATGCCTTGTCAACAAGTATGATTGTCATTACTTGAGGCATAATTCATTAACAAGTATTATCATGCATTGATCTATTTATTATTTGGATAAGGGATGTTATGAACAAATATTATTTAAATGGAATAAAATATTAGTTATGTTTATTTTTCATTTTCTTAATACTATATCATATATTTGCATGTTTAATCCGTGAATAACTTATGTTATTCTAAAAGTCCGTTGTCGATCAATGATGTGGGAATGTCATTGAATTAAGACAAATCTGAGTTTTGGTAGAATATACTTAAAGTATATTGATGCGTAGGACATGCCAAATTCACATGATATTCAATGAATTGAATATAGGACAAATCCCAACTTAACATGATTGTACTTTATGGATCCTTGTCATTAAGTAAATCATGGATATTTATCCTCAGACTTGAAATACCAGATAACTGTTATGAATGTAGTATACTTGTGTAAAATAGTCTAACGCTATCCGTAAAAGGTGGTTATAAGGGCTATTTTCAGAAGGGTTACAAAGTTCATGAGTTTTGCTTGTAGTCAAGAGAATTTGCTCCTTTGAATTTGTTTCAAAGCATAATACTGTTTGGGCCCCTCGTAGGGTTGACAAGATGTTTGTAATGCCTTACCCAAGATCTATCCGGAATACGCTCGATGATTTGGTAATCTTGTTCAATCAGATATAACGAGAAACAAAACTATTAACTTGAGAAATGACTCGATCCATATTCACAGTTAATGAAGTATTAGAAGTAAAAGGATAAGTATAATGATGAATCATTAAAAATGGTTTTTCCAGGGAAACCACACTCGATTCAAATCTGGGGGCATTGGCGTGTTAGGCTAGACTAAACCAATGTCATTACTATATTAAGATATATACAAGTGGGAGCTGAAATGTTATCTATATATTTTAATATGCGTATGACTAGATTCGAACTCGAGACTTCGGGATTGCACACATTACGTATGAGAATCAATGTAAATAATAATTAATATATTAAATGTAATATTTAATTATTGATTACAAATAAATACTTAACGAGAGTTATTGTTTAACGATGTTTGGTTAACGATCGTTAAATGATAAGTTAAAGGACTAAATATGAAGTTAGTGGTCAAGAAGGATCTAGAACCCATCTTGGGTCCTAGAACCGGTCGAACAAGGGAATAGGGGAACCCAAACCCTAACTTGGAGACCAAGGGATTGAATTAGTATAAATACAAGGCCCCTTGCATTCATTCTAATTAATCTTGGATCACCAAAGAACCCTAACTTCTTCTCCTCTCCTCTCCTTGAGCCTTGGCCGATCGTACAAACACCCCTAACTCCTAGGGATCGATTTTCCATTGCTCAATACAAGTGTTTGGTTTATTTGTGATTCAAGAACCTAGCTTTTCTCATTGATTCGCTACTAATACGTGTGTACAAGAACGAATAGCAAATACACTTGTGTTTGCATATCTTGGTGGGTCGATAAGGGTTTTGGTCGACATTCATAAACCCTAATTTATTAGGGTTTAGGGTTTCTTGGTTCTTGATCTTGATTTGGGGTTTTTCATAAACCCTAATTGTATTGATTCACAAAAGGTACACATATACTTTTAATTCGGTTAATTAATTTACAAGTATTATTCCTATTACTTCCGCTGTGTTACATGTTTACTGTAATTGTTATGATTAGTAAAACCCAACAAAATCAACAGGCGCATGGTAGCAGATTTTCTTTGCTGTCCACTGATCAACGTTGTAGTTAACCCCATTTTACAAGACTATAAGATATCACAAAAATTAGATATCAATAATATACATGTATACAAATGACACGGTACAACATTTGTTTAGAGCAGAACATACATAAGAGATCCCGATTGTAGCATTTACAAACAAAAGCTTTGAAGCCTTTTAGGACCTAATGACCTACAAAGCCTGCTTTATTGTGAATATGTACAATCACACATGAATGTGGTCGCAAAACTATCTTATAACTTACACATTGAACTATACAGAACATGATATAACAGAAATACTTTCACGGATGCATACTAAGTTAGTTACTTGGATTTAAACTAGCGCTAATCACGCTTTGAAAAATTAGGATTTAGTGACATCTCAATTTCTTCAAGAGATCGCCCTTTAGTTTCAACTAAGAAATAATAAGAGAATATCGCTGCGAATGCGGAAACTGCACCAAAGCTCCCATAAACCGGCGCAACACCAAATTTCTCCGTTAGCTCAAGGAAGAATAACCCAACCAAGAAATTACACACCTGAATCAAAATGTCATACATAATAACAGCTTAATCTCAACACCTAAACAAATGCAAAACTCTGTTTTTTTATAGTTTCGGTTCAGGGTTGTTTTTTTAATCTATTAGTAATCATAGCAAAATACTGATAGCATTTGTTTTGTCATAATTCATAAAGAGGTATATAAGATATTCGGTTGTATGTGTCTTCAAATTTCATCGATTGAGCAAATTCAGATTCAACGATATCAGATGTAAATAAAATATTTAGTTGCCAAGTAGTCTAATAAAACATTTGAGATAAGTACCCAATGAACAGAAAAACTGAAGCTCATGATCTTGCCACGTGTCCTGCTGCTGCTCAGTTCAGGTATAATAAGACCGGTTACAGGACCAGATCCAATTGCATACGTCAACATGTACCTTCGAAAATGTATATATAATATCAGATATACCACACAACTATTTCCGAAATATAAACTCTAGTTTTGTAAGTCCAAGATGAATAATCTTACAAGATGGTCCCAAGAATTGACAAGTTGTTACGAAGCTCTTCATCTATAGGGAAGCTGATAGCATATACAACAAGAAACATCGATATTGCCTGTACACAAAGTAATAATCTCAGTTTACTAAGGTAAAGATAAATATGTAAATTCAGAAACTGTGTATTGACCTCATATTGACTAAACTGAAGTAGTTTACGTCACTGAAAAGATCACATAATCTTTAAGTAAACAACTGATAATATCTTATTAC
Source organism: Chrysanthemum lavandulifolium (assembly GCA_022545495.1). Lineage (NCBI taxonomy): Eukaryota > Viridiplantae > Streptophyta > Magnoliopsida > Asterales > Asteraceae > Chrysanthemum > Chrysanthemum lavandulifolium. Next base: position 72,706,011 of record CM040238.1, read on the forward strand.
CATTCCTACATAACTTCCGATTAAGAGCTTCTGCCTTCCTTGCCTATCAACGAAGTATAAAGCACCAAGAGCACCTGTAAGCCATAAATGTGATAATAATTAAATACGATTGGATTCATAAATGTGTACTAATTGAGAATTTTGTACTTAAAATCACATTAGTTACCTGCAAAATTGGTAAGTCCAACATATAAGCTTGCCAATGCACCATTTGTGATTCCAGCATCTTTGAAAGTTAAGGAGGAAAAATAAAGAACTGCATTGATACCAGCGAACTGTTGCAGTACAAACAGAGTGCCTCCAATTAAAGCAACTGGCACCACTATAAACAATTAAGCTGAAACTGATAGAAATGAAAACCTTACTCATATATAAGTCACATGATAATATTACCTCTAGAATGTGGTTCCTCTAGCAGTTCTGACCATTTACTGTCCAAATCACCACCATCGTTCTTAAGAACAGACTGAAATTCTTCAATGCTTTTATCAACTTCAGATGGTCCCCATAGATTTGAGATAATTTTTTTAGCATCATCAAGCTTGCCCGCCTTCACAAACACCACAATTAACCAATAAAAATGTTTACTTTTGTGCTAACAAAATTCTGTCTTTTCTTTTAATGGCTTATGAACCGAAACCTACTTTGCATAGATAGCGGGGCTCTCGACAGCAAACTGCATACCAAAAGCTAGGATTAAACCAGGCACACTTGCAATGTATAGCATTGTTCTCCACCTGTGTACAGTTCCCAAACTAGATCAAGAAGGCATCATACTACGACTTATATCTAACACATGACCTAATCGTATAGCATGTTAATAAGATGTTTTTATTTTATTTTATATCGACAATCCTAGATAATAGGAAACAAAAGTAAATTATTTATACCAGTGGGGATCACTCTCTGAGAATATTCCTAGAAAGAGTGATGCTATAATTCCAGTACATGTTCCAATTTGACACAAGCTCCCCAATGAACCCCTATATTTTGTTGGAGCCACCTGAAAATAACATGCTGAATACTTTCACACTGCTAGTAAGTATATGTGCATCCATCTGGTGTAATGGTATGTTGTAATTCTATAAGATGTCTACATTCTTTAATCTTTACTATGAACAAAATCCATTTCAAAAAACATTACAAGGAAGATACTAACACATTTTTAGGAAATTATGCTAAATCCGGGCTTAAACATGTGCATAAGTATGTGTGTGTATTGATGAGTCACATATTAGCGGTGTTTGGGATTGTGTTTTCAAAACAGATAATGTATTTGGAAAACTGCGCTTTTATACTACAATTTGTCTCAAAGAAAACAGAGACAATCACTTATTTCAAATGGTTTGCCAAACACTGTTTGCAGACAATCCCAAACACCCTCTTAGTAAATAGTTTAACAACTGATGTGACTGATTTGCGTCTAGTTTTTCTTAAAATGCATACAAAATAAAGATTTGTGTCATTGTGTGTATGCTGCATGCAACCATATACCGTAATCTTTAACTTATTAATTAGCTATAAACAATGAATGGAAAATAAGACATTTATATTTTATTAACAAGGAACAATAAATAACTTTAAAAATGATGCAACAAAACTTAGACACCAACAAAGTGCAGACCCTCGGAAGTATACCTCTGATATATAAATAGGGACAAGAACTGCATTTGCTCCAATACCAAGACCCACGAAAAATCTTCCCAACAATAACTGATCCAAAGAGTGGGCTTGTGCACTGTCAAAAGATTATACACACTAGTACACTACATATCAAAACTGTTTTCAACGACAATTATAACTGTTAATCCCAGATCCTAAACATGTAAAAGGAAAGTTGCATTGGTTTTAACCAAAAGTACCTTAAAACCGCACCAAGAATGAGTGGTATTGTGTCAACCTGAAGGGTTCTCCTAAACCCAAGTCTGTCAACCAGAAAACCAGCACCTGCACTTCCCAGAAATGCACCTGCGATAAATATGCTCACCACAAGCCCTTCAAGTATCGAATTACCTTCAAATCCTAGCTCTTTAGCAATAGATATGATAGGACCATTCATTACACTGCATTACACCAAACCAAAAAGGAAATACTTCAATACCAGTCCTTTGTTTATAAATATTTCAACATGCCTGATATCAACTTAGTAACTTACAACAAACAAAAGTATGCCCTGGAATTATAACTATGAGAAAAGATAGATTGAGAATCGAGCACTTACATCATTCATGAGCTTATTTATGAAAACAGCAAAATACGTATCTAGATTCTACACACTGGCTGTTTACAAAATGCCGTGTCAATTTAGTCATTAAGCATGGTAAAAATGTTCTATTGCCGTGTCAATTTAATCATTAAACGTGGTACACTGTTTTCATTGAAAACTAAACACTTTAGTATGTTTGATGACTTGAATTGATACATAAATTTGTCATTGACCGATGTAGGTTGAGAACGTTAGCTAAATATCTAGTCACATAAACTCACTTTGTCCCAAAATAATTGTCCCTGGACACATAAAAAAAATAATCTAAGATATGTTGTTTGATTAAGAATTTTAAATTAAAATTATCCAAATTCAACCTTTGATGCATTGAAATCAGCAATTGACTTAGAGCAACAACAAGTCAACAACAACAACAACTAACCCAATCCCGCCTGAGCAGGGTAAGGGGGAGGTGAAATATAGACAGATCCTATTCCTACCAGCAGGATAAACTAGACCGACAGTAGAGACTGCATCCAGGAGGATCTACCTCCGCAAGTGTAATTGTGCAGTTGCAGCAATTGACTTAGAGCATTTGCAAGATTTGACCATAAGTGTAACTAAAGGTAAAATGGGAAGGCACGAGTACATCGATTTACCCGATATGAAAGCCGAAAAGAAAATTTGACATAGAAGCAACCAATACATGAGGAAATGCAGGCACCCATCCTATATCATCATCATCCTTATCTATGATCAATCCATCACAAAACAAACAACAAATCAATTAAAAAACCCGAAAACTTAAACATTATAAAAATAAGAATACAAGAACCAGAACCTGAATCCAACAATTCAGGAAGCTCTGTTTTCTTAGAACAACATGGTTTAAAATCCACCAAGCGTGTGGAACTAAGTAGACAAAAGGGTCGGTGAGTTGTGTAGTTAAGGATTGGGTTTAATGTCGGAAATGTACTGATGTTGGAGCATGGTGGGACATGACGACGGTGTATGGGGGTTGTGGTGGTGGTGACTGTGGCTGACATTGGATTAGATTATGAGATATTGATTTGTTGATGGTTTTCGAGAATGGATCTTGGTATTTATACTCTTCGGATTTAAAAATAGAAATAGTCTGTTAGATTTTTTTACTCTATTTGGATATCGGTGTTGATTAGATATTTATTGATTGCTTATATGTAACAGCGACACGTTTGAGTTGTTCATCTTGAATAGTCATTTTGTTCCACGTACTATTGACTCTTGATTTAGATACACTAGAAATTTGATAATCTTAAAGAGCTTTTAATTGTAAAATAAGAATTTAATTGGATCACTAATTAAGTGTTTGTTTGGTGTTTAATTTAAATGAATGACCTTCTGAAAAAGAAGAATGAGCTCTATATTAAGTCATCACTTTTATCCTACTTTTACATATTTACCCTTCCACTTGTTAACCACTAATCATCACTTATTTCAAATAAAATGGTAATAATTTTATTAATTCGTATAACTTTATTCAAAGATACAAAACAAACAACCATTTATTAATTTAGATATGCATAACATATATTCAGACACTTTAGAATACACTTAATATAAAACTAAACAAACAGCCCTTGGTTTAATTGAGATATCCCGTGACCATTTTATGATCACCATCACAAATACGTGTATTAGTAAGGTGTGAATTTTAGGATGTGTTAATAATGTTGTTTGTTTTGTATAATTATCTAAATAGTTTTAATTGTTTTTAAGTATCTATTTTCGCCTTATTATTTATATTTGTCAGTAAAACAAGTGTCCTGCTTTTATTTTTAGATAGTAAAGCGGGTTAACCCGCGCGTCACGCGAAAATCAGGCTTACTCTATTATTTTATTTACTGGGACTAAATTTGCAATTTTTTTTTCAAGGACTAAATTTGCAAAAGATCGATAACGGGGACTAACGGTGCGATTTACTAACCCGAGGGACCATTTTCAGAATTGCTTAGGAACAAGACATGAGCAATGCTTTGCATCGTTTGCATCAGAGCAACACTATTTTCCTTTTTAATCCCACGAAGTGGCGGTTTGTTGCAAAGTTAGTCCTTAGGGACTAACCGAAAATAAAAGTTAACCTCGGGGTGCTTTTTCGCTAATATTTGCAGAATAGCCCCGGGTTATTGTCTGCAAATTTAATCCACTCATCATTAGGTAACTGACGTTAAGGACTAACTTTGCAATTGATCTCTAACCTCGTGGTCTAACATGAAAATTGCGCTTGATCAGTAGCTACAGCAAGGGGTTGATTTTAGTATATATTATAATATGACTAGTTTTTACTTTACCCTTACAATCAAAACATGCATTAATTACTCGATTCAAATTTTTATATTAACTTTGAAGGTAAAATGACTTTTATAAATCAAAACTATCATTAATTATACATATCATAATTTGTCAATTTTTGTTTGTGGACACTTTTTTGGGAGGAAAATAGTATATATTAAATCATAACAATATGATGAATAAGTAATTTATGTAAACATAAACAAAACAATTTTATTATAAATTTAACACAATAATAAACCATTAAATAAATTATTTTAATACATAGATATCCTAAAGTTAACATAGTAAAAAATTATTTCAAAACTTTGAAATTGAACACGATTTTAATTTCACGCTTTTTCAACAAACGTTGTTATGGTTAACACATGTTTCACGATCTCTTGAACAAAATAGCTCAATAGCTAGTTCAATGAACCCAAAATTGAGCCCAATTTAAATCAACAAATATTTTTTAGTTATATATTGTAACATCCTTAGTTTTGAATAGCAGCAGAAGCTAGACAAGGGTATTACTTCATAACACACAATACAAGTTATAGAAAACGACTCTCAGTGAGACGTTTTGAAATAAATTATCATTCGATTTATATAATATATCAGAGTTTAAAATAGGTCCTACAAGTTTCATAGCATATACAACATAAAAGTTTTTCAATGGTAATGATATGCGCTTTCAAAATTTTTGTGCACCTTCACATGCCGCCTCACCTTCCGAGATAAAACATTAAAAAGTCAACACAATGGTTGACATAAATTCATAGGTTCATAGTAATGGATAACAAGTTTCGAGTTATAGTACTCCCGAGATAAAATAATAATCACATTTCCTTTTGGAAAATTAATTGTCACTTTCCTTTATAGTAAAAACTAGGGAACTTTGTGGGGAAGATTCAATGGTTAAAAATTAAAGTGTTCACTTTTATTAAATGGTGTTTTTCAACAAATTTTGAGACGGATAGTAATAATTGCAAATACAATTATCGTTAAAATAATTATTATTGCTCTAAGTTCATGATACTGAAGCCTTAACAGTTAGTTATTATATCACCCCAAACCAGGTGCTTTGCCAAAGACCTATACAACCTCAAATGAAATGTGTCTGTTTTCTGTTGGAGCAACCAATCACGGACGGGGGAATAGACCTATTCATAACATTCGCGCTTACTCTAAGTAATTAATGGTTCATGATATGGGAACTTTCTGGCAAAAAGGTTCTTAGGCACTAGCAATAATACATTCAGATAAGCATACAGTTTAAATACTTATCCATAGTTTGAAAAAAGTAGCATGTATCTCCCCCAAATAGTTTATAAAATAATTAAATGAAAATTAGAGCTATGAAGTCACCTTAACGTCAACCCTCGCTAAAAGTAATGTACAATCTTGGTGAAATCAACCTACAAATTTAGTGATTCCTAACAACAAGTAAGTTTCGACCTACTTGTACTACTAGCTTATATTTCCATAGTCCGTCTTTCGTCAATAGTCCATTATATATCCAAATCATTTTTGAAAAAAAATATGTCCTTAAGCTTATGTAAAATATCATCTTAACGTAAAATAGAACTTATCGAGAGCCTATGTACTTTTCGTATAAAAATGTCATTTTACATAAATGCCTATAACTTGGCATTTCGCTGTATGTTTCATGTCTTAAGGTAATTTGTATATTTTTAGATAGCTACATATTTTGTAACATGTTCTTGAAGATAGACATCGCTTTGTAATAACAATCTCATTTGAGAAAATATTGCTTCTACATATGTATAACATTTTGCCTTTGAGAAAATACGTGCATCCCATGTCTCTTCCTTTCTTTAGTTGTTTTTAAAGAATAACTCACCCGTAGCCTTTGTTATTGTTCACCCAATATTGCTTTTAAGAATTGTCTTGACCTTAGCTTTAGTGGTGGACGGTGGAGTTTTGTACAACTGTCAAGCTTATGATAGAATACATGTTATGACTGTGCTTATGAGTGATCACCCCGAAAATGGAACACTTAGATTAGAGCACGTATGAGTGTTTTTGTTCCCCATTGCGTGAGGTGTTCGGCTTTGATGTTTCTAGCATAGGTAGTTTGTAAACTCATACCTTCCAAATTAACTTGAGAGTTATCTTTTTAAGAATGATTCTAATAAGGTCTACTTGAGGCAAGTATAATTCAAGTGAGGGGATATTTGATAACATCAAATAGTCTTGATATTTAGGTGTCAATTTCCCCATAATATGCTCATTATTGGTGTAGTTTTGCATGAATATATACTTTATTACTTATTATTTCATTTCAAGGTATAAATGAGCATTAGAACGAAGAAACATGGATTTGGAAAGAAGACTAACGAAGTTGCACATGGACTTGCTGACCAGAGGATAGTTACGGCGTAAGTACCACGTTTAACTTACACTGTAACTAGTGATATCACTAGAAGACTAAACTCAACACAGCTCAAGGTTATGGCGTAACTCCATCGACTAGGTTACGCTGTAGAAATCCAGAGACTTAGCCAAATTAAGTGATCATGAAGGTTGCACCGTAACCTCAACATATGGTTTCGGCGTAGAAATTAAAGAAAATGTTAACAAGAGTTCTGCGGCATAACTCTATCAACGAGGTTACGCCGCAACTATTATCAAGACTTGAGATTGTCCAATTATAAGGGGGTTACGACGTAACCCTTTACTTAAGGTTACGTCATAACTTGGTCGAGGCTATAAATACAAGCCATAATTCTGCATTTTAATCATCATTCACTCAACATATCAGCAAAGGGATGAATTAGGGCTTATTGAAGGAGAAATTCAGCAGTTCTAAACCACTTTCCAAGGGAGAAATCATTTCGGTTCATTCATAGTTTTAGCATCACATCAAGTATCTGTATCGAATCCAATGTTTACTTCTTATTTGATTATGAACATTGTATTTTCTGCATTATTTAATATGATAGGCTAAACACTTTATGTGTTAGCCTAGTTATGAATGTATCATTGCCTTGATCTATGTTCTCGGTTTATTTATCGCTTTATGTAGATAACTTTCTAGCCTATCGTTAATCCCCGTGTTTTGGTAGCATTAAAGCTAGGGTAGTACCTCATATGATATTTAGTATATGACAATTTGAAAGCTAGACTATGGGTTGCTTGAGGTGTGATCATCACCCTTGTGTAGGACTTGACCATATAACTACCTATACTAGTAGAAATGCTTAAGGAGTGCGGGAACCCTACGTGGATCAGGCAAGGGTTTAGTGTTAAAATCACTAAGATACGTCTACAAGATAGTTGATGTGCAATGAATACGACTAGACTTTCGACCATTGTAACCATCGGGGTTGGGGTCTATGGATTATAGGTTAGGTTGCATTGACCATTTATGCCTAACGAATTAGAACCACTACATAAGGCGAGAGTAGACGTTTTCCATTAAAACTAGATCATGGCTTGATAATAGTAGTAACTAGGCTAGCACATTCTTCTCCCACTGATTAATTCCATTTCATTTTCGTTTATTAAAGTAATTAATTATAATTCCACTCATAAACCATTTTAGTAACATTAAAGACTTAATTAGACTCCGCTCATAGCTCTTAGCATGGCCTCAGTTTTATCGAATTCTAGACTACTCACGACCGGGTACACTCTCCGTTAGTGCTCACATAGATCATAGGTATTTTAGACTTTATAAATTTAAAACATGATCTAGAAAATAAAGCATCAATTATGCAGGTTACACAACCTGTTTAACCACCTCTCAACCTCCCCAAACCCTTGGACATTAATGGAGAGAGCATTCTTTGATGACCAAAGCGAACTCCATTTTTAGAAAGAATGCTCTCAAAAGTATGTTCACAACCCATCATATCCCATCCAAAGGCAGTGCCCACAGCAATAACATATTCCAGCTTCTCAACGACCGAAAAACCCGATTATTTCGTAGCTTCACTGATCGACTAACTCACCTTACTCTCTAAAAGGTTCGGGTATATTACTCTTGATATTGTGTTCACAAAAGACATGAACAGGGGTCGTATGACCATCATCATCAACCCCCCATGTCCTTCGAAGGTGCCTCACCATCACCCTTTGGTTCATCAGTAGCATCATCGTCCTTCGGCACTGAAACATTCGACATTGAAGGCGTATAACCCGGTGGAAAAACAGGACCAGAGTCTTGTTTAGCGTCCTCCACCAATACCTCATCATCAATATTAGTATTATTCGGCTTTAAAGTTTGGTTTTAATGGAGTTTTCCGGTGAATACACTGGTGGAGGAAAAGGTGGAAGAAAGATGTATAAGGAAGAAAAGATGCGGCTGAAAATAGTCTTGTTACCTTATAAAGGCCTTTTGTTCTTTTATTTTTTATTTTTTGGGCTAGTTAATATGTTTGATAAATGGGCCAACTCAAACCAAGAATATGTTAATTAATAGTGGGCTTTACTCAAATATATAATTAAATGCATACACAATTAATTTTTGCAACATTTGGGCTAGTTAATATGTAGTATTTTTGAGTTTACAATTTACATCAACATATATCTATTTTGAATTTTCTTTAATATATTTATATTTTTTTATTGCCGTATCTATACCGTTCCCGTATCTTGAATTTTTTATTTTTGCCGTTTCCGATTCCCGTATCGTCCCCGTATCCCTTTGCCGTTCCCCTTTCGGTGCTACACTGGCTATATGTGAGAAGAATAGGCAGGAACTAGTCGGAATCAAGATACTAAAATGAGTGGTTTTTGGTTAATTCCCCAGTATTTCTTAATTGGTGCTGCTGAAGCTTTTGCTTATGTGGGCCAGCTTGAGTTTTTCATCACGCAAGCAACTGAGACTCTGAGAGGATGAAATCCATGAGCACAAAGACTATGTTTGAGTACTTTAGCTAGGGGATTTTATGTGAGTAGTTTGTTTGTTTTTTTTTTTTTTCTAGTGTGGATTACAAACAAAATAACTCATGGAAACCGGCTCAAGAATGATTTCGATCATGGAAAGTTGAACAACTTCTATTGGATGATTGGGATTCTGGATGTGTTTAACTTTTTAGTTTTTCTGATTTTGGCATCGAGACACCAATATAAACCACAGCATTGAAGTGGAACTAGTAATGGTTGTGAAATAGAGATTGCGACTCAGAGTGTCAAGTAGGTTTGACGATACATATGAGAAGATGCAAGTGCCATTCGAAAGGAAGAAGCTTACTACACATAATTTTATGCTATAAGATTTATGTTGTATTATGTTGTTCAAATATAATATATACTCCTAAAAAGGATATTAAAAAAAATTAAATATATACAATATCTTAACTTGTGCAATGTGTATATATATTCAGAGTTTCAGACGGACTAATAAAGAAATGAGAAATCAGATAAATTCAATCCATAATGGATATGTGAAAATGATCAGCTATCAGCACTCATGAGTCATCAATTCTCTATATGGTACATATACAACTATTTCGAAAGCTATGAGTGTCCGCTACTTATAATTGACTAATGGCTGTTGGCCATTTCGTCCGATTATACAAACAAAAGCTATGAGTGTCCGCTACTTATAATTGACTAATGGCTGTTGGCCATTTCGTCCGATTATACAAACAAAAGTTCGATTTGACATATTGCCTTAAGCTGAGTCAATTTCGACACATACTATTCTCATGGAATTCCAACTTGTGTTTAAACACTTCAAAGTCCTTAAAAAGTTCCATACTATTGATATAAAAAAAAGGAAACGGAAGTACATTAATAGCAAATCCAGAATATTTGGAACTTAGTAGCACTTACACAAATAAATTAGCCACCTTAAACTAAACTTCCACTATTTTTCATACGCGCACAAACAATGAAATCAAAGATGAAAGATACATCTTATAGTTCTCGTTCACACTAGCATAACAAAGATTCCTTGTTCTAGGTTTATTTAGGTAAGAAAAACTTACTGCATAATACCCGAAACTCTATGAATGAGCAGGAAGATGGCTGACAACCAAAGGTGGACGGAGCGCACAATGATTCTCCTGCTTTTCTTTACGTGCCTTGAACATCTCTTCAGTCTCGACCACAACCAACCTCTTAACCTGTGTCAAGTACTACAATTTGTTAACCCACAAATTAAAGTGAGATACAATATCAAAATGAAAACACGCTCTTCGAAAAAAACCTGCTGAATCATGCCTCTGACAGTAGGAGTGTTCCACCTCATAACAGTTCGATTACATTTTCCAAGACGCAATGCTTCTAACGTACGCCTGTGAAGTTTCCTCGTTCCAGGAATACCTCTCACCAGAGTTATGTATAGGTTTGGACTCCATGATATCGGAGAGCAGGCTTTGTAAGCCTTGTAAGCGTTCATTTCTTGTTTCTTCCTACATGTAATCGCCAACCAATCACTCCTTATGTATAAAATAACTAGTACTCGACTAAACTCATCTACATGAGTAATTTCAAATTCTGCATATAGTATTTTAATATTCTGCATATAGTATTTTCAAATTCAAGATTAATTAATCCATTTTATTATGGTTCTGTTATATACATTTGTGGTTAATTGCTTGAAACGTACATAACAACGGTAATTTTGAAATTTTCCATTATATTTTTGCAGACATGGAAGCCACCACGCCAGCATAATTACTTAGTACCGCGTCAACATCACATCACATAAATTCGGAGACATAAATTGACCGGGTGCATTTACGGAAAACTAAACAAGATCGAAACACAATTTCTTTGAACCAAATACATACACGAAAAATTGAGGGTTTTTACAAAAACTAATACTACGTCCGCAAAAATCCATGGATCACTGCATAAGTTGTATACATTTTGAAACAGTTAACCATATAGTACTGTAGTATTTTTAATTGCAAAGTAGTATTTTTACAATGAGCTAGTGTTGTATTACAAAATAATGAAGCTGGCATTTCAACAAACAGTTTGTGGGCATACTACATTTGATTTTATTAAATATAAATAAAATAGTTTATGAGTTAGAGATAATGACCAAACATAAGCTACGGATTACAAGTTGGATGGTCAACCTTAAATACAACAAAAATGCCGTTTAAAAAAAAAAAAAAAAAAAAAAAAAAAAAAAAAAGCTTAAATACAACAACTTTGGAAAGAAAGAAAATCAAACCTGACGAATGTTACGTGTGTTGATACGAGTTCAGAATAGTGACCGGAACCTGAAGACATTTCAAGTTTCAACAAACACTTTGTGGGCTGTGCTGATTGTTGGGCTTATGGGCTATGTTTTTTGTTTTTGTTTTTTTATATTTACTACTTCTGTTATCGAGTAAAAGAATTACTCCGTATAAGTTATCACTTGTCACGCAAAATTTTTTGTTATAGATCCACAAATATAAAAAAATAAAGTGAACTGTTACGACACTTATTGTTGCTCATGTTCGTTTTCTCTTAGTAAAATAAATTAATAATAACAAATACACAAATAAAATAAAAACATATAAAAAATAAGAATAATAAATAAATAAATACTAAATAAAATAAAAATAATAAAAATGATAATAAAGTGTTATTTTAATAATAATATAAACATCCTGAGGACTAACGATGCAAATATTTTCTATCATGTTCGATCCACGTTAGAAGATAACGGGAGAAATAATTGCACCTTTCGTCTTTAAGGATGTATAGTGGCTAACTATTATTAACGGAGCGATGTAAATGTATCAAATTATCGACCAAAGATGTATGGTGTTTGAATGAGCAAAACAAATGGATGTATTTTGGACTTTAATTTTCTTACCTACTAAAGCGCATAAGAGAAATATGAGGAGAGTTATTTTACATACCAAACTTTTCTCACATACCAAGGGACTCATCTCCATCATCCATCTAAAAAGAAATCAATGGCTGAGATTAAAAGACTTTTATTATTTCACATATTTTTATAATTTAAATATCTCTTAAACCGTTAATCGTTAAGCGAAAATATTTACACTGTCGCGACGAACATTTAATTATCTTTCTATAGACGGGCACTATGATATACTTTTGAAAAAGGAAAAAAAAAAATCGTTTTTCACGTTTTTTCGTTTTTTTACGTTACTGAAATTTGCATGAAAAGATCATATATGATTAAACACTAAATTGAATATCACATGTGCTATTAATGTTAAATCATATATGATATGTAACATCACATGTGATATGATATGTATATCATATGTGATTTTACACTAATATCATATGTGATATTAGTAAAATCACATATGATATTACATATCATATATGATTTAACACTAATATTACATGTGATATTCAAATTAGTGTTTAATCATATATGATTTTTAATGCAAATTTCAGTAACATAAAAAAAACGAAAAAACTTAAAAAAAAACTTGAAAAATACGAAAAAAAAATTTTTTTGTTGAAAATATATCAAAGTCTTATGTAGAAAGATAATTAAATGATCGTCGCAATGATATATTTTTTTTCGCTTAACGGTTTGAAAGATATTAATATTTGAAAAAAAAATGATGAAAGTGAGTTTTTTAAATTGTTAGAATTAATCTCATCCATTCAATTAAATAAAAATGAAGGGCGTAACTTTTAACCAGCACACAAAAAAGAGCGAAAAGCATCCCAAAGTGGTTCCATTTTTTTAGGTGAAATCCCTATTCCCTTAATCGATTTTTGTTGTTTAAAGATCTAAATGTTAATAAGTAAGATCACTAATTTTCTGAAAAGAATAGTGAACGATGGTTTTGATCAAGCAGATACATTTATAGTATAGAGTTACTAGTTATAATATTTGTGCACGCACGGGGTTTTGACTAAAAAAAAAAAAAAAATCTATATTAATACATGATATTGTGTCCTTAAAGCTAATTGCATATAATTATATAGTTATAAGTTTCGTGCACGCACGAAATTTACACATAAATCAAATTTATTTTAACATTTTAGTTCAGTATATACACACATAAAAATTGCCCATGAAAATTGTGATATAAATACAACTAATACTTATGCATGAATTTTTCATTATGCATTAATATCCATTAGAATCTGGTAAAATATTTGTAAAAATTTCTGTTAATTAACTCAAGATTTAATTTTATTTAGCTAACAAAGATGTTGATATTGTTATTTAAATTTCACTTCTGATATTATGTTATACACATGATGCAAGTTTAATAGTACATAATGAGCGTTGATATAGTTAAAGTATACTCCTTTAAAAAAAAAATTCTTCTAGATATCCTTATATAAATAAATAAAAATTACATGAGTCATTGTTATAAGTACAATCGCGTATATTTATTTTTATATTAGAGTAACCCCGTACTTACAATTTGATAACTATATTCCCGTTTTCAGTAATTTAGCCGTATTTAAAATGTAAACTCGTGTCCACATAGGTTAAACTTTTAAATGAAATAAATGAGTCTTTATTGAACGTATATAGTAAAAAAAAATTGATACTTATAATCTTATGCAAATGGGTATTTGTTTATAATCCAAAGTTATTAAAAAACATGAAGGTTTATAATATTACACTTAACTCTATATAATTTTTAAAAATTCAACCACTAAAGTTTTCTTAATTACCTCATCTTTTTGTAAGTTTTTTTTTTCACAAATTTGACACTTATATTTTTATGTGTTTTTTTTTATCAACCAAATTTCTCCACCAAATTATTAAAGTTTGACCAAAATCAATTTAATTTTGACTTTTATTAACAAATCACATCACACGATTTTGATTACGTGGCGAAATCGAGCTCTCTTATTGGCCCAATTGTTTTTCCAATAAGAATGAATTGACAAAATCACTCCGAAATGATGTAATTCCTTTATTATATAAAAGATGCTTCAAATCTTCAATATTTACTATAACATATATATTTTGTGAGATTAGTTTTGACAAATCATACACCAGTACACCCATATATGGATTCTTGTATAGAGTTATAAATGGTTCCATTTTTATATATGTGGTTGGATTGACTATTACATGTGGTTTTCGCTGTTTTATCTAATAGCAAACTTGTTAGTTGTTTGGTAATTGTCTTCGGACGTTGATCGACATGGTTGATGACATGAACAATGTATTGAACAAAAAGAGGAAGGTATAAGGTTCTTTCTCTCCATCTCTATGTTTTCAAATAGAACATATGTGTATCAACTAAACAATTTATAATAAACAATACTCCATGGCAAAACATGCATGTTCCATCATGGATCCCGCATAACAATTATCACCCAAGATACGCATATTACATGGCATATAACAATTATTCATTAATTAACCACATAAAATTAGCATGCAATCCTAGGGTTTCTACAAGTTTTACAAAATTAAAACCTAATTAAATAAAATAAGGGTAATCGACCCTATCATTAAAAATTAGGGTTTCAATTCAAACCCTAGAAACCATAAAAGCATGCATATAATCATAAAGATCCAATTTTATGTGTTTGATGATTAATTACATCATATTAACGACTCGTGATGCCACCGTTGGGATTTAATACTCATAACAATTATATAAAATCAAATAACATCATCAAAGCATGCGTGAGTAAATAGGAATAATGTATGTAAGTAATTAACCGAATAAGAAAGTGCGTACTTTTTAGCAATTCAAGTAAACCAAGCGATGTTTGAACAAGAACAAAACCCAAAACCCTAACTTTGGGGTTTATATAATTCGACCCAAAGAAGATCGACCACCAAGGAATTCAAGCTCAGCGTGCTTGTTCTTCGTTCTTGTACACGTCTTATTAGCGATTTGATGTGAAAGCTAGTTTCTTGAATCACAAATAAAACCAAACACTTATATCTTTAGCTTGGAAAAATCGATCCGCGAGGAGGGTTACACCGATCGGCCAAGCAAAGAGGAGGAGAGGAGAAGAGAATTAGGTTATTGGTGATCCAAGGTTAGAGAATAATGAATACAATGGATTGTATTTATAGTTTCTCAAAACTTGGTGACCAAGAAAACTCACCCTGGGCTTTTGAGAAGCCACGACCGCCACCCAACCCAAGAGGGTTCTAGAATTTTCTTGCCCACTAATTTCATCTCTAGTCCTCGTAGTTTTCATTTAACGACCGTTAGTCAAAACCCGTTAAATATTAACTATCGTTATGTTTTATTTCGTGACTAATAATTAATAATAACATTTTATATATTAATTATTAACATCAACTCTCATACGTAATGTGTGCAATCCCGAAGTCTCGAGTTCGAATCCGGACATACATATATTTAAATATCCATAAAACCTTTCACTTTACAGGCCTATTTATGGACTAAGCAAGTCTCTTTCTTATTATTGCAGAAAATTAGTCGTGATCCAAGGACCGAATTTGCCCCCATGGCATGCCGGGTGATTAAGGTTATGATTGAGGATGGAATGAAAGTTTAAAAGGGGCAACCTTTGCTTGTCTGGAGAGATGAAGTGATCGTTTCAAAATCCAAGTTTCCAACAATTTATGAAGGGCAACCTTTCCTCAGTGAAGTGATTCCTTCTTCAAAATTCTCCCAGTTGCCACCTCTCACTAAACATAAATCAAGGATGGAGAAAAATCTAAAGAAACATGATTCTCGTGTTGGTAAATATTATGTGGAAGATGTGTCAATGGACCGGACTGATGCTGATATAATAGCCCAATGGAAAGGCTTAGTGACAAGGATGTACTAGAAAGACACAAAAATTTTAAGAAGTTTGATACAATCGTGGACTATTCGGATCATCTTTTTTCGGCACAGACTTCACCAACGGAATTGGCAAGTGTGTGTGTTTGTGTGTTTCTATTTGTTGGATATATGAGATGTCTTTTTTTTTTAAACGGCCCAAATTTTAAACCAACTAGCAAGGAGCTAGCGAAGACAACAAGAACAATTACACAATATTAAGCATTGGGTTTTGCAACCACAACGACCAGTTCCTAGAACAATATCTACTCCTACTGGAACACTACTCCAAAGCATTTGACACAATAACATCAAAAATACAACTCCTTTTCATCTTGACTGACTCAAAAAGATTATTATTCCGATACTTCCATATCACCCACAGAGACGTTAGGATAATAGCTTCCAACACCTTTTTGCGTTTGAGACTACAATGCATCGAGTCAATCCAATCCACGATGTCCGCAATAGACGTGAGGATATATGAGATGTTACTCTCACAAAATATTGCTTACAAAATATGTTTCGACAAGGTATAAACAAAACTCTTTGGTATATGAAAAACAATACACTCAAAATATTCTTATTTAAAAAACTTTGAAATACTTTCTTTTATTTTGTAGGAGTAGCTGGTATTGGTACAATATGAAAACAAAAATACAAACTTGGTCAAAGATATGCAATATCTTGCCGTAAAACATTTTCACATGCTATACTTGACTTACTATGTAGAAGCAAAGTTAAATTTTCTTCACCATACACATCATGTCTAAAAAACTAGCTAGGCTATTCTTATATCAACTCAATAGTAAGGCTTGTCTCTTTTCCTTTTGGTTTTCAAAAAAATACGTTTCTCTTTTTCATTCTTCTTTTGTTGGTAAAACACATTAATTTACATTCTCCCTGTAATGTGTTTTGGCTGAACTCCTAGCTTTCGTCTGAGCTCCTAAAACTTTTTTCGTGGAAGTGCTTTTGTGAAAATGTCTGCTAGCTGATCATTTGTTCCACAAAATTCGAGTTGCACCTCTCCGTCTTCAATTGCATCTCTGATAAAATGATGTTTCAAAGCGATATGCTTTGTGCGGCTACGATGAACCGGGTTCTTTGCGATTGCTATTGCTGACATGCTATCGCAAAAAAAATTTGTAGGCTTCAATTGCTTTTCTCCAATGTCTTCAAAAATTCTTCGTAGCCAAATTGCTTGTGATGTGGCTAGAGCTGCTGCTACGTACTCTGCCTCCGACGATGATTTTCGACTGTTTGTTGCTTCTTGGAGCACCAACAAAACACACCTGAACCAAGTGAAAAAATATATCCGGATGTACTTTTCATTTCATCTGTACATCCTCCCCAGTCACTATCACAGAAACCATGCAAATTTATATCTGCATTTTTCTCGAACTTGATTCCAAAATCTTTCGTGCCCTGCAAATATCTTAAAATTCTTTTACCAACTCCCATGTGAATCTGACTAGGATTGTGCATGAACCTTGAGAGTAAACTTGCGGCAAACATGATGTCGGGCCTTGTTGCTGTGAGGTATAACAATTTCTCCACCAAAATTTGGTAAAATGTGGCGTCCACTTTACTTGAATCGTCTTCCTTCATGAGCTTTTCATTAACAACCAAAGGAGTGTCCTTCGGTTTGCATTCTGACATATAAAAAATCTTCAAAATCCTCTCGACATACTTTTCTTGACAATTGCGTGCTTGTTATGACTATTGCGGTGCTTTTGCTTGTTGTGAATTATTTTGAACCATTGCTTCATGCCCCATAACTTATAAATTGATTGGCCAAAATCACATTTGCTTGAGGACATGCAAATAACAAGTGTAGGGATATTTGATAAGGATTTGAAACGTACACTTTTAAGGGGTCATTTAAGCCCTTAATCGACCACTTTTATATCCGTTACTGCTTAATTTCATTCCTTTTCACTTTTTAGGTATCTTGGAAGCAAAATGATGGAATGATGCTTATTTGGACGAAAAGGAGTGAATATATGAAGAAAATGGCTAAGTCAAGATCGAAGACACTCAAGTCGCTGAATCGAAGGCGGCGTCCCAACTAAAGCGGCGCCGTCCCTCTCTGGATTTAATTAAAATACACCGACGACTCGGAGACTTTTGCTAAAATACACCGACGTCGAGCTTTGAAAAGGCGTCACTAAGACTTTTCATCTCGGGCGGCCCGGATCCGAATCGACGACGGCGTCCTGCTGGGCTCGACGTCACAACTACAAGGTGACGCCGTCCCAACGATAACTTGGCAAAGACGAAAACCCTAATGACGGCGATCGGCGTCCCACCTATAAGGCGGCACGTCGTAAGTTTAAAATTATATATAGAAATCGAATTTTCGGTATTTTAAGAGGTAGACTTTTGGAGTAAAAACCCTAAACGTTTGTAGTCCGACTTGGACAGTATCTTAGGGTCCCAAACCCTATTTTATACATCAAGATAAGTGTTTTACTTCATTAATTTCATTATGTCTTCCATTGAATGTGTGTATGCTTGCTTGTTTAACATGTCCAGCTAAATTTCTTGTGTGTTTGCTTAGATCTATAAAACCTAGTTGTTAATTATTGTTAGGCTGTCTCTTATCTTAATTGTAATTGGCTTAGGAGTGCAACTAGGGTATCGTTGTGTTTAATGCTTGATGAATATTTGATAGTTTATGAATGACTTAGTGGATTTCGTTTACTACACTCAAGGGTAACTTCAAAGAGTTAGGGCATAGGCACACCCCACGACTTTAGGAAACACAACGCGTTAAGAATAAGGACGTGACAATTCAACCTACAATAAAAGATAACTAGGAAGTAATAGTATCTAAGTAAACACATTTTTAATCATCATACGAGCACACATCAATAGACATAAGATTACCCGTTGAATTAGATAATTAGATAGTAGAGTAATCGGTAGAAGTACCATCCCCCAAATCCAAGCCTCGAGATTTTACCCTTAGCTTTCTAAAAAATATAAAAAGATAAAAAAAGAATCTTCCTCAACCTCAACCTTAGCGTAGTACACTTCTTACTAGCATTCCTATTCCCCTAGAGAACGATATCAATCCCCGAGGCTTACCCAATACTACACTACAACTAGGTAGACACATTTTTAATCATCATACGAGCACACATCAATAAGACATAGCTACCCATTAGTTAGACAATTAGATAATAGAAGTAATCGGTAGAAGTACCAAACCCCCAAATCCAAACCCCGAGATTTTACATTTAGCTTTCTAAAAATATAAAAAAGATAAAAAATAATCTTCCTCAACCTCAAACCTTAGCGTAGTACATCTCTCACTAGCATTCCTATTCCCAGAGAATGATATCAATACCCGAGGCTTACCCAATACTACACTACAACGATTAGGTTCATCGCCTAGGGTGTTGAAAAACTTGCTCGACGAAAGGAAGTTCCTTTGACCCGAGCAGCGCTTCGTGACGCGCATCAAGTTTTTGGCGCACGGAGAATAGAATAGCTAGTTAGATTTCTATCTCGTTTAGGTTCCCTTGCTTGATTCCTATCAAGCAAGATTTTTTCTCATTTTTAGCTTCCTTGTAGTCTATCCCCCTTCTTCGTGAATTTGTTTGTAGCCCCATCACTTTTCATGATGGAAGGTGATAACCCATCCAACAACAACCCACCACCAAATAAACCACTTCCACTCAAACCACAACCCATTGACCAACACCCCTCTAACAATCGTCGCAACCGATATGTTAGTAGAAACAACGATCTTCAAGATTTGCATAGGGTATTTGAGAGTACAATTAGGGACGCTGTTGAAAAAGCGGTTAGCGCCTCGATTGTTGGCTCCATGATTAGCAATAGTTCGGGTAATGATTTAGTAAATGAAAATGTGAATGAGTAAAATAGTGCTTACTTTAATCTTTACCCCACTAAGGAAGAAGTTGCTTACCACCAATACATAATCGACATTCCTCGATCACCCATCATTAGGATATGCCCAAAGGTTGGAGAGAAATCCTTGGAACATCAAAATCCCTTATATGATTGGATATAGGAATATCGAGCACGCCTACATAGATACGGAATCTCCATTAATGTGATGTCATCGGTTTACAATGACATAGTGAATGAGCGACTTAAGATTAGGAGAAACCCTAAGTATCCCGTGGGGTTTGCAATTTTGTGGGAAGAGTCAAGGATGTACACGTCTTTATAGGAAACTTCACCTACTTAGTTGATTTTATGGTCCTATGTGTTAGGAAAACCGTTTGTTGAAAAGTCTAAAATAAGCTATAACAAATCCGAAGGAACAGTTAGATTTGTGGAAGGGGACGATGAGATCACTTATAGGATGCCTTGGAAGATGAACGGATATGGCCCTTTATCCCTTTATGAGCGAGATAACATTAGAGCTTTTGAGGAAAAGAGCAAAGAAGATGTTGAAAAAGGCTTGAACTTCATGTGGGAGAAAAGGAGGCTTTACTATAGGGATTGTTTAACCCTTGAACCTAGGTATAGAGTAGATGAGAATTTTTTCAATACGATAGAGTTTTCATTGAGGATGAAAAATGAGACAACGTAGGAGCACGACTTCGAGTCTAGCTACAAGACTCATAAATAAAGAAAAGCGCTTCGTGCGAGGCAACCCATGCTTAATTGTTTACTTGTTTGTGTGTCATATATCTTTTCATTATTGTATGTTCTCATGTTTGAATTTGTGAAATTCCTTTATTTTTTCTTTAACCTCGTCTTAATAACATATAAAGGTATTTTATAAAAAGATAAGTGTAGGGAGGATTACATACGTTTTTCGGAAACGTGAACATGAGAAATACGATTAGTGAAATTGATATATATGTGTGTTTGTTAGAGTCAAATGCTTGTATCGAGTCATAATGGATGTTTTGCGAGGAATTTTCTAGATTTTAAAGGTGTAATTTTTGAAATTTTTCGGAAAGCGCAGACCGGTTTGTCGGGACAACTCGACGGTGTCGAGATTAGAACCCGATGACGTCAGGAGGAGCAGAAACAACTTATAAATATTTTCTCGTTTTCTATGCCATTTATAAATTTTTGGAAATTCTCAGGTCCTAATTTTTCAGAAAATCTGCCAACATCCATTCCACAAGCATTATATCCTAGTTTAGTTGAGTCATATATAGTTTTACCGCCGATTTTACGCGAAGGTTTCGTCTATTTTCTTAAAGTGTGCAAGTTATATTTGGAAAGAAGAAGAAACATAATATTGGATGAAGCTTATCACGCATACATTCTTCTTGGAAAGAATTTAACCACTACTTTACACGGATCCTACCGAGCTAATAAGGGGAGTACTAGTTTCTTTCTCTTTTAATCACCTTCCTTTATCATAACTTTGATACTTTCGGGGAACATTTGGAACAATGTTCAGTTTAAGTGTAGAGAGGGAGAATAAAATGGGAACTTTGAAACTATGCTTATCCTTGAATATTTGTCTTGTCCTAGTTCATTTGTGTTATAAGCTATGAGAAATATTTGTTAGGGCCATTTTAGCACCAAATTTATTTTTTTTATGACATGTACGAGTGGGACTTTAGTCTTAATAAAGCGTCTCATGGATATGAGTTATATGACTAGCACAAAAAGCGTTTACCACTCAAATTCCACCCCAAAAATGTGAGGTTCGCCCCTAGATCTTTAGGAATTAAAGCATTCACCTTTAATGCTTCGAGAGTGTACCGGTAGTATAATAGATTCTAGAACTTGTTTTGTGATGCATTCCGAGATCGCTAGTGAGACTACACTTGTGTAGTTAGGAATGACTAAAAGATAAGAGGCATTAGGATAACCCTTGTTTGAAACCCGTATTATAATTACTTTTTCCACATCGGTTGAGTAATTACCCCACACCCTTTCGATGTACTCATCTTTAGTACACGATACCCCTAGTTAACCCCTCAGAGCCTATCCTTTTCGCAGTTCTCGTGATGTTTCGGTTTTCTGGAATATCAATGAAGAACATTGTTTACAATCCACCCCCAAATGTACACCCAAATCGCCTTAGCCTACCTTGTATGAACTCACCTCTAGTGCATTATTGTTTTCACTACTAAACCCTTAGTTCAATTATCTAGTTACTTGCATGGTTGCTAAGTCGAGTCATATCTTTTGTACACAGTTTTGGGATGATTGGGACTCATGGGCAAAAGTAATATTTTATGGAGTAACGGGAAGGAACGTTAAATTCAAATTCCCTTTATTTACGTAATTAAATACTCCGAGTGTTTTGATCTTTTCAAATCGGGTCAAATTAGTGTTAGAGTAATAAAAACTCAAGTGTAGGGATGCTCCTATAAATCCTTTATATTTTGATGTTATCTTAGAGGATGGTAGAGTAAAAGTGTATGAAAAAAAAATCGAAAATATAGAGTGTGAAAAAAGAAAAAAAAGAAAAAAATGAAGAAAAACATACGGGCTACCATCCTACATCTATCTTTATGTTTATGTTTTTCAATTTATGTATGTGTGTTTCAAGTTATATAGAGTTTAGTGAGTCGAGTCTTGGCTTAGCAACGCCATTCTTTTCATGCTTGTAACATAAGATTTTTGACTTGCCACCACTAAATCGCCAATCCAACCAAACCCTTTATTTCCCTACCGTAAGCCTAACGTTACAACCCTTTTAAAGACCTCTTAGATAGTTGTTCCTAGGTGCTTACGCCAAAGCGCTGGAGGTTTGATCTATTCTTAAGCCTATGGTAATCTATGTACTATGACTAGGTAATGAGTGTTTATCTTCCATTTCCATTTACTATATTTCATATACACCCGAGAGATGAGATAATCCAAACACCACTTGTGAGGTGCTAGTGTATAATTTCCGTGCTTGTTATGACTATTGCAGTGATTTTACTTGTTGTGAACTATTTTGAACCATTGCTTCATGCCCCCTAACTTATAAATTGATTGGCCAAAAGCACATTTGCTTGAGGACAAGCAAATAATAAGTGTAGGGATATTTGATAAGGATTTGAAACGTACACTTTTAAAGGGTCATTTAAGCCATTAATCGATCACTTTTATATCCGTTACTGCTTAATTTCATTCCTTTTCACTTTTTAGGTATCTTGGAAGAAAAATGCTGGAATGATGCTTATTTGGACGAAAAGGAGTGAATATATGAAGAAAATGGTTAAGTCAAGATCGAAGACACTCAAGTCTTGAAACTAAAGTCAAGGCGTCCCAACTAAAGGCGACGTCGTCCCTCTCTGGTTTAATTAAAATACACCGACGACTCAAGAGACTTTTGCTAAAATACACCTGACGGCGTCAGGCTTTGAAGAGGAAGGGCGTCACTAAGACTTTTCATCTCAGACGGCCCAATCAGACGAACGTCCCTGCTAAAGCCCGACGGCGTCACAACTACAAGGTGACGCCGTCCCAATGATTACTTGGCCAAGACGAAAACCCTAATGACGGCGATTGATGCGCGTATAACGCATTCGGGGTCAAAGGAACTTCCTTTTCGTCGAGCAAGTTTTTCAACACCCTAGGCAGTGAACCTAATCGTTGTAGTGTAGTATTTGGTAAGCCTCTGGTATTGATATAATTCTCTAGGGGAATAGGAATGCTAGTGAGAGATGTACTACGCTAAGGTTTGAGGTTGAGGAAGACTACTTTTTATCATTTATATATTTTTTTAGAAAGCTAAGGGTAAAATCTCGGGGTTTGGATTTGGGGGTTTGGTACTTCTACCGATTACTTCTACTATCTAATTGTCTAACTAATGGGTAGCTATGTCTTATTGATGTGTGCTCGTATGATGATTAAAAATGTGTCTACCTAGATACTATTACTCCATAGTTATCTTTTATTGGTGGTTGAATTGTCACGTCCTTATTCTTAACGAGTTGTGTTTTCTAAGGTCGTAGGGTATGCTTTTATCTCTAACTCTTTGAGACTACCTTAAGGTTATTGCCTACGAAATCTCTAGGATTCATAAACTAACTCTAAGGTTATCTTTGGATGTTTAATCTACAATTCCACTAAGAGATTTATAAACTAAGGTTCACAAAGATTACTCAAGCATTAAAAACACAACGATGGCTAATGCACTCCTAAGCCAATTAAAATTAAGATAAGAGACAACCAATCAATAATTAATAACTAGGTTTCATAGATCTAAGCAAATACACAAGAAATTTAGTCGGGCATGTTAAACATGCAAGCATACACACATACAATCAAAGACATAATGAAATCAATGAAGTAAATTACTTATCTTGATGTAAAATAGGGTATGAGAACCCTAAGATCTTGTCCAAACCGGACTTAAGTCGTTTTAGGTTTTTACTCCACAAGTCTACCTCCTAAAATTAGAAAATTGATTTCTATATAATTTTACATTTGCGATGGCGTCACCTTATAGTTGGGGCGCCGTCGATATCGCCGTCATTAGGGTTTCATTTGGCCAAGTCATGATTGGGACGACGTCACGTTGTGGTTGTGACGCCGTCGGTCTTCAGCGATGACGTCGTGCGAATGCGGATCTAGGCCGTCTCGAGAAGAAAAGTCTTCGTGGCGCCTTACTCTTCAAAGCTCGACGCCATCGGTGTAAATTAGCAAAAGTCTACCGAGTCGTCGCAAATTTAATTACGTGAGGAGGCGGCTCCTCCCATGGATTGTGATTCCGTCGGTGTAATTCCAGCTGACTTGAGTGTCTTGATATTGACTTAGCTATTTTCTTCACATATTCACTCCTTTTCGTCCAAAACGCATCATTCCAAATATTGCTTCTAAGAGACCTAAAAGTGAAAAGGAACGAAATTAAAGATACGGATATAAAAGTGAGCGATTAAGGGCTTAAATGACCCTTAAAAGTGTCGTTTAAATCCTTATCAAATATCCCTACACTTGTTATTTGCTTGTCCTCAAGCAAATGTGCTTTAATAATAAATTTATAAGTTAGGGGCATAAAGCATTGGTTTAACATAATTCACAACAAGTAAAAGCACCGAATAGTCATAACAAGCACGAAAATTATATACTAGCACCTCACAAGTGGTGTTTGGATTATCTCATCTCTCGGGTGTATATGAAATATAGTAAATGGAAATGGAAGATAAACACTCATTACCTGGTCATAGTACATAGATTACCATAGACTTGAGACTAGATCAAACCTCCACCGCTTTGGCGTAAGCACCTAGGAACAACTATCTAAGAGGTCTTTAAAAGGGTTGTAACGTTAGGCTTACGGTTAGGTAAACAAAGGGTTTGGTTGGATAGGCGATTTAGTGGTGGCAAGTCAAAAATCTTATGTTACAAGCATGAAAAGAATGGCGTTGCTAAGCCAAGACTCGACTCACTAAACTCTAGATAATTTGAAACAAACAAACATAAATATAAAGATAGATGTAGGATAGTAGCCCGCTTTTTTTTTGTCATACACTTTTACTCTACCATCCTCTATGATAACATCAAAATATAAGGGATTTATAGGAGCATCCCTACACTTGAGTTTTTATTACTCTAATACTAAATTGACCCGAATTGAAAAGATCAAAACACTTGGAGTACTTTATTACATAAATAAAGGGAATTTGAATTTAACGTTCTTTCCCGTCACTCCATAAAATTTAACTTTACTCATGAGTCCCAATCGTCCCAAAACTGTGTACAAAAGATATGACTCGACTTAGCAACCATGCAAGCAACTAGATAATTGAACTAAGGGTTTAGTTTGATAACAATAATACACTAAAGGTGAGTGCATACAAGGTAGGCTACGGCGATTTGGGTGTACATTTGGGGTGGATTGTAAACAATGCTCTTCATTGATATTCGGAAACCGAAACATCACGAGAACCGCGAAAAGGATAGGCTCGAGGGTTACCTAGGGTATCGTGTACTAAAGATGAGTACATCGCAAGGGTGTGAGGAATTACTCAACCGATGTGGAAGAAGTAATTATAATACGGTATCAAACAAGGGTTATCCTAATGCCTCTTATCATTTAGTTATTCCTAACTACACAAGTGTAGTCTCACTAGCGATCTCGGAATGCATCACAAAACAAGTTCTAGAATCTATTATACTACCGGTACACTCTTGAAGCATTAAAGGTAAATGCTTTAATTCCTATAGATCTAGGGGAGAACCTCACATTTTTGGGGTGGAATTTGAGTGGTAAACGGTTTTTGTGCTAGTCATATAACTCCTATCTATGAGACGCTTTATTAAGACTAAATTCTCACCCGTACATGGCATGAAATTTTTTAAATTTGGCGCTAAAATTGCCCTAACCAATATTTCTCATGGTTTATTACACAAATGAAATAGGACAAGACAAATGATCAAGGATAAGCATAGTTTCAAATTTCCCGTTTTATTCTCCCTCCCTACACTTAAACTGAACATTGTCCCCAATATTCCCCGAAAGTATCAAAGTTATGATAATGGAAGGTAATTAAAAGAGAAAGAAACTAGTACTCCCCTGATTAGCTCGGTAGGATCCGTGTGAAGTAGTGGTTAAATTCTTTCCAAGAAGAATGTATGCGTGATAAGCTACATCCAATATTATTTTTCTTCTTCTTGATAAATAAAACCTGCACACTTTAAGAAAATAGACGAAACCTTCAGCGTAAAATCGGCGGTAAAACTATATATGACTCTACTAAACTAGAATATAATGCTTGTGGAATGGATGTTTGCGATTTTCGAAAAATTAAGACACGAGAATTTCCAAAATTTATAATTAGCACGAAACCGAGAGAAAGTTATAAGGTGTTTACGCTCCTCGACGTCGTCGAGTTATGATCTGACGCGTCAGTTATCCTAACGAAACCGGTGCCTACGTTTTACGGAAAAATTACGAAAAATTACACCTTTAAAATCTGGAAATATTCACGCAAAACATCCATTATGACTCGATACAAGCATTTGACTCTAACAAACACACATATATATCATTTTCAATAATCGTAGTTCTCATGTTCACGTTCTTTTAAAAGCGTGTGTAATCTTCCTACACTTATCCTTTTGTAAAATACCTTTATATGTAATTAAGGCGAGGTTAAAGACAAAATAAAGCATTTTCACAAATTCAAACATGAGAACATACAAAATGAAAAGATATTTGACACACAAACAAGAAAACAATTAAGCATGGGTTGCCTCCCACGAAGCGCTTTTCTTTATTTATGAGTCTTGTAGCTAGACTCGAAGTCGTGCTCCTACGTGAGTTCATTTCCGTTCTTCTTTTCTTTCACTAAGCCTTCATTATAAGGTTGTAGACGTTGTATGCTCACCGTGAACTCTCTTCCAACGTCGTCTATTATGATAACGATTTTACTTTTTAGATTAGTTTCCTTCACCGTATAAGTTCCAAATCATCTTGGCTTATTTCTTCCTCTTAATGCTTTTATTCTTGATTTATACAAAAGCACCTTCTCTCCATTCAAAAATTCTCTAGGGTTCTTTTGAGGTTGTGGCATTGTCATGTTTATGTTTCCTAATTTTTTATTACGTTTCCACAATGTTGCATTTAACCCTTGATCCATGAATTCTCTAAGCCCTCTTTCCCATTCATTAATCTTTTTCTTAACAGTATTATTGGAGACCTGCGAATTCTCATCATTGATATTCTCCATAATTTTCAACGGGTATCTCGGAACAATATGTATCCTAATATATCCTTTGCCACTTTTGAGTATCATGATACCCTCACTGCATTTGATGGTTGCCCTGGCGGTGGCCAGAAAAGGTGTTCCAAGAATGAGTGGCATGTTTCTATCTTCCTCAATGTCTATGATCACGAAGTCCACCGGATAGACAATATTTTCCACCTCAATTAAGACATCCTCAGCTATTCCTACGGGATAAACATATGTGTGATTTGCTAAGGAAATTCTAAGATTGGTCTTGGTTGGCTCGTCCTTAGTCAACTTACTATAGACTGATAGTGGCATTATGTTTACATCGGATCCCTGATCGGCTAAGGCATTAATATTCTCAATCTTTTTCATAGAGATCTCTGATCAAGGATAGAACAAGATCCATTTTGCATCATATCTAAGGGATCCCTTGGTTCGGGTCGAAGAAGCAATGTCACTCGATCCTTATCAAACTGACTGCATGTCCGCGAGGATCCCACAAGAGCGCCTTCCACTTCTAATATTTTTTGGTTTTAACCCTACGACATAAAATGAATAGGAAAAGCACTTATAGAAATATTTTAAATTTAAAACGGATCAGTCGGCCGGGTCTACGAATCTATTCTAACTATCAAAGAATTCCTAGAATTTGAGGTGGGATGGGTGTTGTAATTCTTTCTACATCTCGGGGTATAATGACAGACCGAGAGGCTCGACTAGAAAGAATAGGCGGAGAAATTTTGTGTTATATATGGTAATCTTTCTAATAGTTTCCTATGCTACATGGTATTACGAAGTTCCCTGAGATTTCTCGTTTTTTAGTTACTGGTTTTCTTAGAACCAACTCGTACATAGGTCCCATAGGCATGGTGTCATATTCTTCTTCTTTTATTTCTCCTACGAGGGCTTTCCTAAGAACTTCATTGTACCTAAAGTTGTTCAGTTGGTTAACAATTGTTTTCTTATTGATCTCATGCTTAAGGTAGTATTCAATGATCTCGGGTTCATTATTGGTCTCAGCCTCATCCTTTTCCTTACTATCCTTGCTGCTCTCAGTCTCCTTCTTCTCAACTACTCCACCTTCATCGAAAACAATGGAAATGGTGTTAACAAACAAAGTGGGGGGGGTGATCATCGTTTCTCACTAACACCTTCTCAATAACCTTCGTCTTAGTATATTCTTTCACCAAATTCATCATCTCCGTCATTTTTGCCTGCATTTCTTCCCTTTGCCTATAAACCTCTTCTTCAAATTTGGCTAATCTTTCCGAACGGGCCGCCATGTACTCTCTCATTTGTGCCTTAAAGCTTGGTGAGAGTGGAATTGGAGAGGTAGAGCAGGCGTCGTCGGAATTGGGATTTTGCTCTCGGCTTGGTGATTCAGAGAGAGGTGTTGGGTGGTTGGCGGAGTTAATGGAGTTAACCAATGCTCGAGGGATTGGTCCAGGTACTCTCTTTTGCCTCTCAATTAGATAGTCGATCCTTCTTTCAAGATCACTCATTTGCTCTTCAGTAATGTTAGAAGGCTCATGAGGAATTGATATGGCATTAACCATTCTCATGGGGGTTTCATGGGATTCACTCCAATTTTCGTAGCTTTGATTGGCAAGCTCTTCTATTATATCCCATGATTCTTCTGCGTTGAAATCGCTGCGCCTTCCACCGGCTGCTCGATCAATGGATCGCTTGGTGAGGAAGTTGGTATGATCGTAAAAGATTTGAACTTGAAGCCAAAGATCAATACCGTGATGAGGTACTTTATGGAGCAAGTCCTTGAATCGAGTCCACGCCTCGTAGAGAGACTCGCCTTGATGTTGTTGGAACGTCAAGATGTCCTTCCTAAGTTTAGTAGTTCTCCCCGCTGGGAAAAATTGGGCAAGGAGACGAGTGGTGAGATCATCCCAACTTGAGATGGATCCGGCGGGAAGTCGCTCAAGCCAATTACTAGCTTGGTCCCGTAGAGAGAATTGGAAGAGACGCAAGCGCGTGGTCTTCCATGTGGTAGCATCAAGGTCGATGGAATCAACGATTTCAAGGAAATCCTTGAGATGCTGATTAGGATCTTCGGAACGAAGTCCATGGAAGGCACATCCGTTTTGCACCAATCAGATGGTGTCGGATCGCAGGGCCGTAGTTTGAGCTTGATCGGGGAGCTCAATAGTGTTCCTATAGCCTTGGTGGCTAGGTCTAGAGTATTCACCAAGAGTACGGCCTCTTGGTGGGTCAATGATTGGTGGGTCGATGAGTGGTGGCGGGTTATCACCTTTCATGATGAAAAGTGATGGTATTACTAACAAAGGCACGAAGAAGGGGGATAGACTACGAGGAAGCTAAAAATGAGAAAAAAGCTTACTTGATAGGAATCAAGCAAGGGAACCTAAGCGAGATAGAAATCTAACTAGCCATTCTATTCCCGCAATGTGCGCTAAAAACTTGATGCGGCGTATAACGCGTTCGGGGTCAAAGGAACTTCCTTTTCATCGAGCAAGTTTTCAACACCTAGGCGATGAACCTAATCGTTGTAGTGTAGTATTGGGTAAGCCTCGGGTATTGATATCGTTCTCTGGGGAATAGGAATGCTAGTGAGAGATGTACTACGCTAAGGTTTGAGGTTGAGGAAGATTATTTTTTATCTTTTTTATATTTCTTAGAAAGCTAAGGGTAAAATCTCGGGGTTTGGATTTGGGGGTTTGGTACTTCTACCGATTACTTCTACTATCTAATTGTCTAACTAATAGGTAGCTATGTCTTATTGATGTGTGCTCGTATGATGATTAAAAATGTGTCTACCTAGATACTATTACTCCCTAGTTATCTTTTATTGGTGGTTGAATTGTCACGTCCTTATTCTTAACGCGTTGTGTTTTCTAAGGTCGTAGGGTATGCTTTTATCCCTAACTCTTTGAGACTACCTTAAGGTTATTGCATACGAAATCTCTAGGATTCATAAACTAACTGTAAGGTTATCTTTGGATGTTTAATCTGCAATTCCACTAAGAGATTTATAAACTAAGGTTCACAAAGATTACTCAAGCATTAAAAACACAACAATGACCTAATGCACTCCTAAGCCAATTACAATTAAGATAAGAGACAACCAATCAATAATTAATAACTATGTTTCATAGATCTAAGCAAACACACAAGAAATTTAGCCGGACATGTTAAACATGCAAGCATACACACATATAATCGAAGACATAATGAAATCAATGAAGTAAATTGCTTATCTTGATGTAAAATAGGGTATGAGAACCCTAAGATACTGTCCAAACTGGACTTAAGTCGTTTTAGGTTTTACTCCACAAGTCTACCTCCTAAAATTCTGAAAATTCGATTTCTATATATAATTTTACATTTGCGACGGCGTCACCTTATAGTTAGGACGCCATCATATCGCCATCATTAGGGTTTCGTCTTGGCCAAGTCATCATTGGGACGACGTCACGTTGTGGTTGTGACGCCGTCAGTCTTCAACAATGACGTCGTCTGAATCTGGATCTTGGTCGTCTGAGAAGAAAAGTCTTCGTGACGCCCTTACTATTCAAAGCCTGACGCCGTCAGGTGTAAATTAACAAAAAGTCTACCGAGTCATCGCAAATTTAATTACGTAGAGAGGGACGGCGTCGCCCATGGATTGTGACGCCGTCAGGTGTAATTCCAGTAGCTTGAGTTTCTTGATCTTGACTTAGCCATTTTCTTCACATATTCACTCCTTTTCGTCAAAAAACGCATCATTCCAGGATTTTGCTTCCAAGAGACCTAAAAAGTGAAAAGGAGCGAAATTAAGCGATGTGAGATATAAAGTGGCGATTAAGGGCTTAAATGGCCCCATAAAGTGTCGTTTAAATCCTTATCACGATCCGCGGCGTCCCACCTATAAAGCGGCGCGTCATAAGTGTAACATTATATATAGAAATCGAATTTTCAGTATTTTAAGAGGTAGACTTTTGGAGTAAAAACCCTAAACGTTTGAAGTACGAGTTGGACAGTATCTTAGGGTCCCAAACCCTATTTTACACATCAAGATAAGTGTTTTACTTCATTAATTTCATTATGTCTTCCATTGAATGTGTGTATGCTTGCTTGTTTAACATGTCCGGCTAAATTTCTTGTGTGTTTGCTTAGATCTATGAAACCTAGTTGTTAATTATCGTTAGGTTGTCTCTTATCTTAATTTTAATTGGCTTAGGAGTGCAACTAGGCTATCATTGTGTTTAATGCTTGATGAATCTTTTATAGTTTATGAATGACTTAGTGGATTTCGTTTACTACACTCAAGGGTGACTTCAAAGAGTTAGGGCATAGGCACACCCTACGACTTTAGGAAACACAACGTGTTGAGAATAAGGACGTGACAATTCAACCTACAATAAAAGATAAGTAGGGAGTAATAGTATCTAGGTAAACACATTTTTAATCATCATACGAGCACACATCAATAGACATAAGACTACCCGTAGAATTAGATAATTAGATTGTAGAGTAATCGGTAGAAGTACCATCCTCCAAATCGAAGCCCGAGATTTTACACTTAGCTTTCTAAAAATATAAAAGATAAAAAAAGAATCTTCCTCGACCTCAACCTTAGCGTAGTACACTTATTACTAGCATTCCTATTCCCTAGAGAACCATATCAATCCCGAGGCTTACCCAATACTACACTACAACGATTAGGTTCATTTGCTGGGGTGTTGAAAAACTTGCTCGACGAAAGGAAGTTTCTTTGACCCGAGCAACCGACATGCGCATCAATTTTCATCAAAAATAACATCTCGACTAACTATTACATTTTTTTAGGCTATACAATCTATAAGCTTTTAACTTGCTACTATAGCCTACAAAAATGAACTTTTCACTTGTCTCTTTGATGAGTGTGTAAATACTCATCATTTTTGGTCCAATCTAAACTGCAAAACACTTAAAAATGCTCAGAAATGCATCAAAATACTGAAAATATCTCAAAATTGCATTTTATATGTTTCAGATGAAAATGTTTAAAATCGGATGAAAAATGAGCTAAGTTTGCATAATTGGCGTTTCGAGTCCCCAGTTTCAAAGTTGTCGAAATAGTCCACGAGCACTTATTTCAAAGAAAAATCACCAAAGGTCCTTTTAAAATCATAACTTGTTAAAATTAGTCCTTTGGTGAAAAATATCAAAAGTTTTGAGAAATTACAAGTTTGGTCCTCCAAGTTTCAAAATTGGCAAAAATGGCCCTTGGACAATTGAAAATGTCAAGTTTGGTCCTTGTACTATTGAAACTTGTCACTTTTTGTCCCTTGGAACAACTTTGTGAAAATGGCAGCCTAGGTCCTTGTATTTTCAGAATTTGCAACAAAGGTCCTTGTTATTATTAAGCCTAAACCCATTGGACCCTTGTCATAAACCCTTGACCCCTGCCATTTAGCCCATTTGGACCCCCTGTCATGTCTTGTGACCTCCCCTGTTTTTGACCCCGTCCTTTTTAATATAATAAAATCCAAACCTGCAAACGCCCATTTCTTCTTCCTTTTTCCCTCCCTTTTCTGCAAAACCAACACAACACCACCTCTAGTTCCACACCTTGTCCCCCTACTCCACACTTTGTCTCCCCCTCCTCACCTAACAGCCAAATGCATTAAATGCACCCTTTTCCCTGTCTAAGTTATCAAAACCAATTTTGGCGCCAATTTTCAATCCAATGGCCAAGATCAATTCTACCAATCCAAGGGCCAAGATTACTGCTGGGATATGTTCAGAGAAGAGAGAGAGGATGTTTGGAGTATAAAAAGAAGCAAAGAGAAGGAAGAAAAGAGAGCACTTAGTTAGTTTTTAAAAATGTATGTCGTTTTTTAATTCCAAAGTCTTCAAGAGATTCTTAGTTGTAATTTCCAGTTTAATTGTATCAAGTAAAAGTATTTTAGTGTATTGCAACTCTTTTTAAGTATTAATTCAAGTTGGTGTCAAGATTTCATAGTTCATAATCACTGTTGCAAATTTCAAACTCATAATCTGATGTCCAAGCTTCAATTAGCTTATTTATAAGCTCAAACAAGCTTATACTAGCTTATTATAGCTTTTTGTAAGCTTGCATTTAAGTTTCAAACAACTTTGGATATTGGTCAATGAAAGTCAACTGAGCATGGAAATGGGTATGAAATGGAATTGGGTGATGCAGAAATGGATTGGGGTTGGTAATGAGCTGTTTTATAGGTTAGAATAGGATAGTGATACTTGTGTTCTGTGTTTGATTGGTATCAAGCCATTGTGGCTAAGGACCATATGTAAGTTATTCTCAAGTTCTTGCATAATCTTTGTTTGTATTCATTTATAGTTTTTAATCAGTTAATTAGTTGTATTTAGGACTAGTAGACTCAGTTTGATCATTAAAACTAGCTAGTGCAGTGGTTAATTCAATTTCATTTACCGTCGGTGAGGCTTAAGGGTGTTTGGATCGATGCTTAAATCAGATTAGAGTTTGCTCGTGATTGAGACTTGTTGGTTTAGGTTAGTTAGGCTCATTTGAACCCATCTCTGTCATAGTTTGTGCCTACATAAGCTCTAAGTCAACATCATCTTAAATCTGTCTCACTAAACTTAACTGTTTGGATTTTGTAAAAGTAAAACTTGTTTTGTGTTAAGATTACATAGAGATAACTTTCGAGTAGTGTCATTTCATCATAATATAACACATTCATCCACAAATTGATTGCAAAGTTCAAAAAGTCAACATTTCATTTTACTTCAAAAGTCAAAACTTGAAAATCATTTTGAACCCAATGAAAGGATTTTCATGAGCTCATTTACGAGCCAATCTAAGTGAAACTTGGTGTTCATTAACTTCAATTTGGTCTAATTTGTTATTACTATTTTGTAGATTTTTACAAATTTTTATAAGTCGCAAAAAGACTTCTCTTTTAGGTCTTATATCCCTGTTCATAAAACTCGGTGGCCGAGTTTTCTCGATTTGTGCGAGAGGTTGCAGAGCTCTCAAAGCTTGTCTAAGTCGAAATTTGGTTTACAAGTTACCAGCCAGGTCTTCTCCAAGTTTCAACTTTTGGTTTTGATTTTTAGCTTATTGTGTAGCTTATTCTCTAGCTCAAAGTAGAGGCCTAAAAACTGTTTTAGCACATTAATCAAAATCATCAAATCTGTGTATTCAGCTAAATAGAGGTTAATGCTTGTTGTTATTAGTTGCATTTGGGTAATTGTAGCATAATATAGCTTCTGTTTCAGTTTGGTGCTTGTTTGTGGTTGTTGGCTTATTATAAGTGCTTATTTATAAGCACTTGAGATTGCAGTTTCAATTTCCTTCACACAAGCTACTGTTTTTCTATTTTTCCTAGATTCACAATATTATTTTAGGCTTATCTTGAATTTTTCAGATTTTTCCAAGTCAGTTTGCTATTTTTCTTAATTTAAATTAGTTTTTAAGTCATTTTAATTAGCATTTAAAACAATTAATTCAGAAAAGTTTCAAAAAAATAATTTTTCATTTTTCTTAAGTTAAAAAAATATTTTTCCAGATTTTTCTTAGTTAATTTAGTATTTTTAAGCAATTTAAGTAGTTTTAAATAGTTTTTAATTCATAAAAAATACAAAAATAATCAGAAAAATATAAAAATAGTTTTGAAAATTCTCTTTGATATTTTAGATTTTTCTAAGTCATAATTTTATTTTTCTAGCTTTATTTCATATTTTCTTGTATTTTAGGGCATTATTAAATAGTAAAAATAGTTTTTAATTAATAATAATTAGATAAATAGTTTTAAAATAATTTTCTTTTCTAAAAATTTCTCTTATCACTAGGTTTGTAAAATATCATTTTATATTTTTAGGATTAACATTGTTTCGGTTTCACATTTTCTTTTTGTACGTCGCGTAGTTTTTAATTTAAGTTTTATAAAGAAAATCAAAACATCATTTTGCAAATAGTGATAGCATTTATTTAATATATTTTATCTTTTAATTTTCTTTAATTTGCATTTAAGCCCTTGTAATTTATATACTTTTTCGTAGTTATAATAAATCAAAACTCTTTTCCGTTCAAATCCTCCGATCACTATATCGTTTGATTATTCTCGCATTTCATTTGGGACATAACGACACAGGAAACACTATACTCTCCCGGACTTCATTGCATTGGTGTCTCGAACTGTTTTAAGTTTCTTACGGTTAGCCATTCACAAGTGGCTAGCTTGTGTGAGATAACTTGACGATTCGGGACCGATCACTCTTCTAATTTATATCTTTTTTGCTTTGGTATTTGAGAATAACAAACACACCCAAAAACTTTAAGATGTCTTATCGAAGGTTTTCGTCCATTCCACGCTTCAAGTAGAGTCTTGTTATCGAGGGATTTTGTTGGACTTCTATTCAACAAATATACTGATGTGTATACTGCTTCTGCCCAAAAACTTTTTGGTAAACCTTTCTCATGCATCATTGACTTCGCCATTTCTACAACGGTCTGATTCTTTCTCTCGACTACACCATTTTGTTGAGGTGTGTATAGAGTTGTGAGCTGTCTATGCATGCCTTCATCCTCACAAAACTTGTCAAACTCTTTTGAGTTGTATTCCTTTCCTTGATCACTTCTTAAACTTTTGATAAAACTCCCCGTTTGTTTTTCAACAAAAGTTTTAAACTTTTTGAAAATTCCAAAAACTTGTGATTTTTCTTTCATGAAATAAACCCATGTCATTCTACTAAAATCATCAATAAATAGAATGAAATAGAGATTATTACCATGAGATGGATTCCTCATCGGACCACAAATATCGGTGTGTACAAGCTCAAGAATTTCCTTGGCTCTCCAAGCGACTCCTTTCGGAAATGATTTTCGATGATGCTTTTCGAGCGTACACCCTTCACAAACTCCTTCAATCTCGTGAATTTGTGGCAAACCTCCAACCATATTTTTCTGGTGGAGCAAATTTAGACTTTGGAAATTTAGATGTCCAAGCCTCCTGTGCCATAACAAAGCATTATTTGTTGTTGTGGCCTTTAACGTAGAGTGTTCTTCGTACCTGAATGTAATCGAAAAACTTCTGTTCTGACCCATTGTTATCTTTTGCATTAACTCCCTATTTCTTCCTTTGTTATATATACTGCAACCTTTACCTTCAAAAACAACAATGTATCCATGCTCTACAAGTTGTCGGACACTAAGAAAATTTTGCGTAAGGCCGGGAACGAGTAAAACATCATTAATATACTTGATACTTTTTTTTGTCTTGACTGGAATCTTGCCTTTTCCCTTCACTTGTACTACTGCTCCATTTCCCAATTTTAATTGAGAATTTCCTGCAGTGCCAATGTTGACAAAAATACTTTCATCACCAGTCATATGATTACTACAACCGCTGTCAAGAAACCATGTGTCACTTCTTTCAATGTTAGTTGAGTGACAAAAGAAAACATTTTCATTTTCTTGTTTTTCTTCTAAAAAGTTTGCTTGTTGTTGGTTTTTCTTTCGACAAAATTTTTCTAAATGACCAAATTGATCACAGTGAGTACATTTGTACTTTTATTTATACCAACAATCTTTATCCTCGTGATTGCCTTTCTTGCAAATGGAACACTTGTGAGAGTTTCCATCGCCAAATGATCTTTTGTCGAAGTTTCCTTGACCTCTAAAACTTCTGTAGCTTTTTCTACGTTCACGGCCTCTAAAATTTCTGCCTCCTCGACCACCTCGGGATGAACTCCCTCTTCCATAATTTTGTGGTGGCTTATTGGAATGCACTTTCGATCGCCTTGCCAGAGTGGCGAGTCATACGTTGCTCATATGACTTGAGAGAACTTAGCAATTCTTGAATACCAAAAGTTTTGAGATCTTTGGTGTTTTCAATAACTGCTATAATTGGATCAAATTTTTCGAGAATACTGATGAGAATTTTTTCAATAATACGCTGATCTTCAATTTCATCACCATAACTTTTCATCTGATTAATTAAATCGGTTAATCTAGATGAATAGTCATTTAGTGACTCATTTTCCTTCATCTTCGTGTTCTCGTAATCTCGTTTGAGAGTTTGTAGCTTTATAGCTCTCACTTTGACGTCTCTTTGAAATTCTTGCTTGAGCACCTCCTAAGCTTCTTTTGCTTTTTTTTAGACGCATGATTTTCGGGAATATTGACGGTGTGACTCCCCGCTGAATCATACTTAAAATGGCTGCATTTCGGCTTTTCTTTTGCTTCAAATCTTTCATTTGATCGTCGGTTAATTTTTCCGTATCAACGGGGTTCTTCAAATGTGTTTTTGACATCGTCAAACACATCTAAAGAATCAAATAGTGTCTCCATTTTGACACACCAATAACCATAATTTTCACCATCAAAAATTAGAACGACAACATGACTTAAATCAAAACCATGTCGTCTTGCCATGACCGCTCTATAAAAAAAATGGTAAGAGCTCGTTTAACCCAAATGGATTCGAACAAGCTCTGATACCAATTTATGTTGGATATATGAGATGTTACTCTCACAAAATATTGCTTACAAAATATGTTTTGACAAAGTATAAACAAAACTCTTTGGTATATGAACTGGTACAATATGAAAACAAAAATACAAACTTGGTCCAAGATATGCAATATCTTGCCGTAAAACATTTTCACATGCTATACTTGACTTAGTATGTAGAAGCAAAGTTGAATTTTCTTCTCCATACACATCATGTCTAAAAAACTAGCCATACTATTCTTTTATCAACTCAATAGTAAGGCTGGTCTCTTTTCCTTTTGGTTTTCAAAAAAATACTTTTCTCTTTTTCATTCTTCTTTGGTTGGTAAAACACGTTAATTTACACTATTTGACTATTTACGTAATAGTAGCCATAACAATAATATTGTTTTCTCGTTGGGGTTTTTTTTCCATACGCATATATGTGACACGTTTCAGCCACCAGGAGAAGTCTGGAAAAACAAGATAGGGGAAGAGTGGATCGGAGGATTCTTGAGAAAGACTTGCTTGGTATGTAGATTCATTAATAATTTGAAATAGTTATATATAGACGTTACCTCGTTTTTCCAGAAGTTTTAAATCGGCATGGAAACTTGACCCCTTACACTTCTTTTGGGTGTCGACTTACCCCTCAAGGACCTACCCACATGCAATATGCACTTGTTCATTTTACTATAGGTTTATAATCTACCTTTGTGTGATTCCTTTTGAAGCATATGTGCATATGCTCGGGTCGGTGACCTTGTGGCTAGCTAGGAGTTAGGATTGAACCCAAGACTTATTTCTCCAAAGCCCTCTTTGAGCGGTCAACTGGACATATGCAGTTCGGGGAGGTGATACGAATGGGTTATTGCCCCAATAATGACGTTACCTCATTTTCTTTATTTGAAATGCATTAGCATACAATTAAAACTTGAATTACCAAATTTTGGGTTCCCAAGTTTCTTGTATCTTGTTACAGTGACAAATGTTTCTGAGGGTTTGTGAATCAAGGATGGATCTTTTAAGAGTTGCAATAATCCGCCTAGAGGGAACTCCTTATCATGATGGTATCTTCTTCTTTGATATGTTTTTCCCAAACACGTATCCTAAAAAACCGCATGTACGCATCCTATTCTCTTTTTTTCTGTCCTTGAACACACTGCAAAAATACATTTGAACTTATTCAATGAATAATTCTATATTTCAGCTTGTGAGGTATTACTCTGGTGGTCTTGTTATACATCCACATGTGTTCAAGTGTGGTGAAGTTTGCTTGAGACATCTCACACCAATTGACTGCGAGAGGAACAAGATGTGGGATAATGACACTTCAAACATGCTCTAGCTTCTTCAAAACCTTTCTTTAGCGGACGCGCATTTCCTAAATTAAGAAACTCTATGCATAGAGAAAAGTATTATTTGATATACAATGAGACCATCCTTATAAAATCACTCAAAACTATGATGTATACCATGAACAAACCACCCAAAGTTATTATTTTGTGAATATTTTTATGCATATGTGTGTTTCTACATGTATATATGGTTAAGTAATAAGAAGTTCTTTGGATGATACGTGTAGAACTTGAGGATTTAGTGGTTGGAATTTTCGCAAACATGTGTCTAGTATTCTCAAGGAATGTGAAGCTTATCTGAGAAGGTGTGCAAGTTGGGTGTTTTGGCAAGAAGGAGGGTAACAAGGAGGCGTGCTCAATCGAGTTCAAGAATGATGTAGGTGAGCAGTTAAGCCCTTGTAGCTTCTTTTAAGAAAATTGGAGCACCGATGGTGAAGACTTTCTTCATCTAAGTGAAAAGAAAGCTTATTTGCTTCTTCATGAATTAGCACCAACTCTCGTCTTAAAGAAAAATCCGGTGAACTTTTTTTATTATCTTTGGTATATTACTATTTGTATATGTATATATATTACAGTTTCGTCCTTTGACTTTATAGTTCATCAATGTATTCGCAAAACCGGATCGGAGGGGTTCTTAACAAGATCCTTAACAGAGACATTTTTTTGTTACAACTTGCAGGGAAATCGCAAAAGGTCTAAGTGTTTAAATTGTAATTTCAACGCCTTTACTTCTTTTGTGGTAGATAAGGTTTTCGTCAAGGAAGGAATGAAAGTAAAAAGGGGGCAACGTTTATACTCAAAATCAATAATGACAAAGAAGGTTCGAAATCAAACCTTTTCATAATAATATTTCGTTATAGTTTTTTTCAAAAAAAATCTTTGTCAAATGTGTGTTTCCATTTTTCCTTGTCTTGTTTTTTAGGATGATACTATGGCCAACTTTAGTAGTTCAACACAAGCAGATTCAAAGGACCATTTTGATAATACAAGTTTGTCCGAGTTGCCAGCAGTTCTCAATTGCATAAATCACGATTGATATTCCCAAAATACCCACGATTGTTATTCGAATGGCCTTGACCAACTGTTGTTTCTCTTGATGGTGTGTTTGTGACGAAAAGGTGCGAGAAACAAGAGTGTTTGGGACAACAATTATGTAACAGAAAAAACAGAGATAAATATGCTATATCAATAGAATTTATATATTAATTGTACTTGTATTGAATTGATGATTTGTTTACAGAAATCTATCATATATATACTTACTGAAGCGGCACTAATAGAAGGGATGATACCGTTTCTGTAAAAGTAAACGACACCCAACTTCTTAACCGTTGTATCCTAAACGTTGTATCCAAAAAGACCTAAACGACCCATTTGACCCAGCCCATATTCCAAGTATGCTTACAGGCTTTTCTTTCATATTACATAATATATAAACTATATACTAATACTACCCCTATATTTTCTTCTATAACATTAATGGTCCTACCTTCAGCCCCTAATGTTATAGACGGCAAAGTCTTCAATTCTTCAAAGTTCTTTTATAGCAATGGTGCAACAACTATTGGTTCGTCATCTTCGTATTGTGCGAAGTTAACTTCTTCATCCTTCTTTGTGCATTCATGTTTATAATGTCCAAATTTGTTGCACTTAAAGCATTTTATGTGACTCTTATCCTTTTGTAGTTGATTACCAAATTTATTCCAATTTCTTTCGCGGCTTCTTCCTTTGTTATCCTGATTTAACTTCCTATAACCACAACGTTCACAACTATGCTATTTTTCGTGTTCTTTTTTTACTGTGTTGGAGTATAGAAGTCTATCATGTACATCTTCTTTGTTTGGTTTCTTAATGCGTTCCTAATATGCTTTTAATCTTCCAGTAGCTTCTTGAAATGTCATGGTATTAAGATCAGCAAATTGTTCAATTGCGACAACAATGGGATAAACTTTGTTGGGACAAATCATAGAAGTTTTCGAACCAATCTTTTGTTTTCAATTGTGGAACCAAGGCGCTTGCTTGTGACACTAGTTGACTAATCTTCGGTGAATTCATCAGTGATTACGAGTCATTCATTTTCAAGGTTTCAAATTCTGATTCTAACGTTTGTAGTCTAGCCTCCTTGACTTTGTCGATACCCACGAATCGAGCCTTCAAGTCATTCCACATATCAGCAGCCTTCGTATGATGAGCAACTTGTAATGTTAGTGGTTCGACCAAGGCTTGAAATAGATAAGAAATAGCCATTGTGTTTTTCTTTGTATCCACTTCTCCTTGTGGTTCGAGTGCTTCCCATATTCCATAAACATTAAATAATGCTTTAATTTTTACGGCCCAAATAGTATAATTTGTAGAATCCAGAATTGGGCATTGGAATGTCATTGACATCCCTCCTTCGTCTTTCTTTTATGTTCCAGCAACCTTTCTTCTTTAGAGTAAAAAAAAAATTTTCTTTCTTGTTTGCGGGGCGAATCAACAACTGTCTCTCGCAGTTCTTTGGTTTTTATAATTACCGGGCAAATCTAAAAAAAGCTTTTTTCTCCTGTTTGCGGGGCGAATTAAACCAACTGTCTCAGCAGTCCTTTGGTTTTATAATTCCCGGGAAAAACCAAAAAAATTCTCCTATTTGCGGGGCGAATTAAACCAATTGTTCCTTTGGTCTTATAATTTCCGGGCAAACCTAAAAATTAATCGGCTTGGGTTCCTAGACTATGTCTATCACAAACGAATTAAGGTTTCCTAAATATATACAAACTGTTTTCTAAACAAAAAACAAAAAAAAGAAAGTGCAGATTAAAAAGAAGAGGATCGTATCTTTGTGATTCTTCTATATCTGGTACACTACTTGCAATCGTTCTTCCCTGATCAATCCTTCGACTCTGATACCACTGTTATTCGAATGGCCTTCGACCAACTGTTGTTTCTACTGATGGTGTGTTTTGTGACAGAAAAGGTGCAGAAACAAAGGGTGTTTGGGACAGCAATTATGTAACACAAAAAACAGAGATAAATATGCTATATCAACCGAATTTATATATTAATTGTACTTGTATTGAATTGATGATTTGTTTACAAAAATCTATCATATATATACTTACTGAAGCGGCACTAATAGAAGGGATGATACCGTTTCTGTAAAATTAAACGACACCCAACTTCTTAGCCGTTGTATCCTAAACGTTGTATCCTAAAAGACCTAAATGACCCATTTGACCCAACCCATATTCCAAGTATGTTTACAGGCTTTTCTTTCATATTACATAATATATAAACTATATACCAATACTACCCCTATCTTTGCTTCTATAACATTAATGGTCCTACACTATCATGAAGTTGCTTTGAAAAGTCATAGGAATGAGAACATGAAGGTTGACACTCAAGTCACTTAAAGTTTGATCAGTCGCCAACAACATCGAGATAGTATAAGTCCATGATTCAAATTCATAAAAATATCCCTCATCATGAAGATTCTGTAAAAGATTTAAATATGAAAATATGGAGGATAATACTCAAGTCGCTCCAAGTTTGATGGAGTTGGCAACAATTTCTGAATGTTACAAATCAATGATTAATATTCCAAAAAAACTCCCCTGATTTTGAAGATGCTATGGAAAGGAAACTTTATAAACGCTTGAAGGTTGATCCTGTAATGGATCACTAACAACCTAAGTACCTTGTGAGCTTATTTGCTTTTTATGATATCGTCATTGGTGAAATATCATATCAATATAATCGGGTATGTAGTGTAATATAATGTTTTGATTTAGGGTGATGAGTTTTGGATGGTTATATGTGAATATAAACTATATGTAATTATG
Source organism: Chrysanthemum lavandulifolium (assembly GCA_022545495.1). Classification (NCBI taxonomy): domain Eukaryota; kingdom Viridiplantae; phylum Streptophyta; class Magnoliopsida; order Asterales; family Asteraceae; genus Chrysanthemum; species Chrysanthemum lavandulifolium. Next base: position 72,749,452 of record CM040238.1, read on the forward strand.
TATCACTCTAATTAAACACCTTGTTTAGTTGCTTTATTGTTGGTGATTGTGAATGTAACCATATTATTCTTTTAAGGACATGTCCCTCAAACGTACTCGTGACTCATGATCGTCAAAAACCCTCACGGTTTCATAGGTTATACAACCTTTCAAGTTTCATTATTTGTACATAAAATGGGCGCCATCGATCTCAAACACCTCTCTGTTTCATAGAAATCGCCATATTTCCTATCTGGAACATCTTCACCTATGTTGCACATTGTCGCGGTTAGTACTACTATAGTGCTTTTGATTTTTACCTAAAAGTTTCATTGTGGGCAATAAAAGCATTTTACTAATCAAAATAGTCTTACAAACTAGGGCAAATCGCATAAAAAAGTATCAAACTTATGCCTAATTTTAATTTAAGGTATCGATCTTTTATTTTCTCAATTTAAGGTATCGATCTTTTTTCTGCTTGCAATCTTAGTCAAATAATGAGTTTCCAGGTCATGAAAGTCTAATGAGTAAGTTGCATTCCAAACACACCCTTATCTTTATATTAAACATAAATCCAAACACACCCCATCTCTATGTATTCCACAACCCAAACCACCTATCTTTTTCAACACATCTTCTTATCACTATCTCTTCTTCAACCTCGTCTTTTCATAACAACACACTAATTAATTCTAAATGTTTAAACTGACTAGAGTATTCAATTGCATTGTCACTCATGCATTGCTAGCATTTAAAATGACTAGAGTATTCAAATGTAATCATTATATCAAAATATAGAAAATGATCTAATTCAAAATTTCATTTTGTTCATAAACTACTAGAAGGTACCATGTGATGTGTGTGGTCTAATGATATTTTTATAGTGAATAGTAAGGCAATGACATCTTCTTTTTTATGTTCATTTTGACAATAAATTCTGAGATATCAAAATTTCGTTTAGCAGTGTCGTTCGGCTCAAGCCCATTGGCCCGTTGCCGTTCGAGATTGAATATTTGTATAATATGCTTTATTATTTGTATTAGTGATATTTAATGCGGGAATTGTGTTTAATTTAGTTGTACAATATGCTTGATAATTTGTATTTCTTATGTAAAGGTGTTTTAATAAGCGTATTAATTATATTTATTGACCAAAGAAATTAATTGACTATATTAAATAGCATTAATGAGGTGTTATGTTTTTATTATGTGCATTAAAGTGGTGTACACTATGTTTCTTGTCTTGACGTCGTCGAAAATTATGTGCATTGAATAATGTGATGTATTGAATTTTAAACCTTCCTCTTATAGTAAGTGTGTAGAACTTATTTTTTAAAACTTCATTTTAAAAAAGTCAAAACACTTTATATAGTAGTATAGATGAGTGACCGTACTAGGTGGGCCTAGTATTCCTTCGGGATCCTTCCTTCACACAAATCACATAACATAACGTGAAAAATAAAACGTTTACAACTAGTGCTAGCTAGTTTTGTTTTGTTTTTTTTTTAAAACCAATGGGTTGGATTTTGGTAACTCTTTTGAAACTGGTGGAGGTAATTCTGCTGGCACGGTTGATATTTAAGGTGGTGGTGGAGATACCGAAAGGAGCAAGAATGCCGGCCATGTAGATCGATAGCTTCGTCCCATAGAGCATTAGGAAGCTGCATTCACCTCCTCCTAGCCATTCTCCTAGAGAACGAAATTCCTCCGGGTATTTGCCTATATTTTGCTACATTGAATAGGTACATTGTCTAGATGTTGAAAGCTTGACCTTGCATCAGAGCTCCACTCGATAATATTTTGTTTGTTTTGAGCTCGCGCGAATTGACAGGTCGGTGAGCCTACAGGAGGGAAGCTCGAACTCAGCTAAAGAAAGTTTGAATTTGACTCGAAAAGCTTGATTTACTAGTAATGTTGTATTTTTTAACCAACTAAAATTGGACCATAAGATAATATTTGAACATGTATTTTTAAACCAAAATTGATCATATATAAAAGAACTTATATCATTTAAAAACTCGAAAACTCGATAATGACTCAAGTCGAGCCTATAAAAACTCGAGCTCGACTCGGTAAACATTTCAAGCTTATTTTCTGGTTTGAGCTTGAGGTTCAATAAAGCTCGCCTTGAAAGATCTCGAGTCGAGTTCGAGCTCGAATTACTTGAAAAAATTTCCTATGTCATGTTACTGTTGGATTTTTATACGATGCATAGAACTTTGAAAATATCAAATATGTATCAGTCAATCAAAAATGTCTGTAGCGATTTCAAGTTTTATTCGGCCACAAAATACAATCCAAAATCGAAGAAGTCGCATAAAAAATTATGCAAATTAGAGATACGACTGTTCAATGCACATATGGGGTGTCCATTTTTTAAGTCACTGATGTTATTGGGTTAAAGACTCACAATTCTATTAAAAGCCCAATAAAAAGTTCAGGACGGTGGGGTTAACCGACTACGCTAACTGTGATCACATTGGCCATTTTCTACATTTTCTACATTTTCTATGCGCAAGAAGGTAACATAAACCGTTATCTCAACTATATTCGAAAAAAGAATTAAAATGTAACATTTACCATGACTATTTGCACGATTAATAAATTTATTGAGACTGATTATCTTTCGGATTAGGGTTAAGATTCTCTCAATTTGTGGTCAAACATAATTTATCATGTTGAGTTTGTTGCGAGTGAAAATGGACAAGTGAGCCTTTGATTTTTATTAAAATAAAAAGTTTTATGCATTTGACTTATTTATAATTGGTGAACATGATGTATTATGTTTGACTAAACTTGAGAGTATTCTAATCCTTCGGATTATAATTAGATCACACATGCGTTTTAAACTTTTAACTTCTAAAGCGAGTGTGTGGTATTAAGATGTTGTTATGAGAGTTTTCTTGGTGTAGTTTTCTTCTTGTTGTGAGAGTTCTTTTTTGGGTGTGCTTATTGTTTTAGACTTTTAATTTCGGTGTTTAATTTACAACTTAGCTTTCTCACTAGTTATTTCAATATACATTCCTAAAAAAAGGTTTATCAATATACGAGATATGAGTTCGCTTTAGTAAATTACACGCGGTGGAAATTGCATTAGCGTTTGATAAAAGTAGTTTAATACGAGTACGATTTCATGATATTGATGTCAAATCTTGGACATCATCTTCCAGATTTATCATATGACGTATATACTGATTTAAGATGACTCTATGATCCTAGTCATAATTAACGTCATTTTTTTTTTGTCGATATATTCTCTTTATCATGGTTAAAACAGGTCCTTTCGACTTTGGTAGCTGATAATGTATCTTTTGATGCATAATGTGAATGATAATAGCACAGCTTCAAACCAAATAAAACATTGAAGTTCATTCCATGCATGCAATTTTGCATTACTATCAGTGACTGTCGATCTGAAATACCAAAACATCGTTGCTAAGGCCACTACCATCACTTGACTTATCTAACAACGATATTGTTCATTCTAGCCTGGAGGCTAGAAAGATAAATATACCCTCCCCAAAACGGTGCATAAGAGATTATGAACATTGTATCATGAAGAGGTCTATCTAGATCAAAGCACCAAGGTTAACTTTGTCCCCATTTCAACGAAAAAAATTGATCTATAGAATTTAAGATTCCTTAATTAGGTGCCAAATGTCATTAGATTTATTTTTGGTCATATGTTTTTCTAGTCCAAGTGTATATCCTATTAACCACAAACAAATTCCCTTGGTTTATATTAGTTGTAAATTTCCTAAATTTTCTTTCTTCCTCTTATTACCTTGTTTTCAGTATAACCTCCTCTCCAGAACAGTTTTAGCTATGAAACCAAGCATATAACTATCTTTGCAGTTTCACAATAACACATTGTACATCCACTTCTCGTATCATCACTCAAAATCATCATACCATACATATTCAAGAAATGGTGAGTGTACACTAGAACAACTTCATATCATATTCACTTGTGCATATTCATATTATTACTAATTCATTCTTAATTCTTATAAGGTATCTTCTGAGTCCCATGGTGGCAAGAAGAACGATATAGCGCTGGATTACCAAGGTAATCCAGCTGACAAGTCTAAAACTGGTGGATGGCTTGCAGCGGACTCATTTAGGTACTTAATTAATTACCCTACAACTTCATGCCTCGTATATCATTATTGTAAAGATTATATTGAGATGGTACATATTTTTCTTGTAGTAACTGAGCTATCGGAGAGATTATGTGTGATTGGGATAGGAATGAATTTAGTCCCATATCTGAAGGGAACATTGCATCTTACCTCATCAGAATCTGCAAACACTGTGACAAACTTCATGGGTTGTCTTAATATACTAGCCCTTTTAGGAGGATTTTTGGCAGATGCAAGATTAGGCCGTTACTTTGCTATCATCCTTTTTGCCTCTATATGCGCTCTGGTAAGTTTTTAATATCTGGCCTTTGGTCATTTTTAATTGAAAAAAGTTCCAGAATGAAGAGGCAAGTTGGCCAGGTTGGGTAAAGGACCAAGACAAGTCTTTTTTTTTTTTTTGTTTGGGTCAAAAGTACCACGTAGGGGCAAGACGCGCAAACAAATTTGTTTAATCAATTTTACGTATTTAGTATGTTAGTTAAGATAACAAAAACAACATTATTAAAAGACATAATGGTTAAAAAATGTATCAACTTCCTTTTTTAGTTTTTCCTATTGTGTGTATCATCACGGGTAAAGATCGATACATTTTCAAATGATGATCCATTAAAATGTATCATTTTTAAACGATTACCCCTTATTAAAAGGATAATCTTGAAATAAACGATGGGCATTCATTAAGAAAACGGATGCCTTTTAATTAACTCCATTGACTTGTTCGACCCATCCCTATTGGCTAAATATTTTTTTACCCGTTTGAGAACATATAGTCCAATTTGACACAAGCATACCTGATTACAATTTGTTGAACCAGGGTGTGGCAGATTTGGCAGTAGCAGCCACCATGCCTAGTATGAAACCACCTCCATGTGACAAAGCAGGTGAATGCATAAGGGCCAGCACAAGTCAACTATTATTTCTCAACATAGCCCTTTACACCATAGCACTTGGTGCTGGTGGATTAAAGTCAACGTTTCAGGATTCGGGTCTGACCAATTCGACAAGTCAAACCCAAAGGAAGAGAAAGCAATGGTCTACTTTTTAATAGGTTTTACTTTGGTATTACCCTCGGGTCTGTTTTGCAGTAACCGTAATGGTGTATATACAAGATAGACTGAGTAGAGGATTGGGTTATGCATTAGCCGCTGCGACTATGATCATAGCTATAATTATGCTTCTATCTGGAACAAAGTTTTATCGATACAGGAATCCACAAGGGCCCATTAACTGTAATATGGAGGGTGTTGTTTTTGGCTTATAAGAATAGGAAAGTATATCACCCTGATGATCCTAGCTTCTTGAATGGTTACAACAACTCAAAAGTCCCATACACACAGAGATTCAGGTAGTTCTTCTATGAAAGTTTGTACTATCTAGCGATTATTTTTAAACAAATTTAAACTTCTAAGAAAATCAATAATTAGTAACTAAGTTTTTTTTTTGGGTAAACCCGGTGAAAATATTAGCAACTAAGTTTCATAGCTCTTACATATAGGCTACTCGGTATTAATCAGTTTTTAAAATTCCAGAATGAAAGAATATCAAAACTAATGCAGTATTTTGCAGTCGAGTATAAGTTTAAGTGACTGAATTGGAACAGTGGTGAAAGCTGGTTACTATCGACCGACAATTTCCCTATTTTACACAGAACGGTCTGACATGAAACACTTTTGGTCACGTTCTTTTAATTTATATAATTAGGTAACATGTCGTGTATAATTACACAATGGGAGACGTCTGACCTATACAACTTGTATTCATTCCATTACTATAAAGAATTAGACCGACTAAAGAAGATACATAACCTAAACAAGCGATCTTAGCTCATAACTGAATGGGTTGTGATTGCTAATGATTTCGGAAGCTATCTGACTAGTAGTTTTATAGGAAACTTGACAAGGCTGCACTATCGCCCGATGATTGCAAGCTTACAGAAGAAGAAAAAAGCAACCCATGGATAATTTCAAATGTAACTCAGGTTGAAGAAGTAAAAATGGTAATAAAGCTCATTCCTATATGGTCAACATGCATTGCTTTTTGGACAGTTTACTCTCAGATGAATACTTTCTCCATTGAACAAGCAACCATGATGAACCGAAAACTTGGTGGCTTTGAGATACCAGCAGGGTCACATGCCTTGTTCCTATTCGCATCCATTCTCCTCTTTACAGCTATTAATGAGCGAGTAGTTGTTCGTATTGCTAGAAAGATAACTGGTAATCGAAAGGACTAAAAGTCTTCAAAGAATTGGAATTGGTCTTATTTTGGCAGTGGCGGCAATGGTGGCTGCTGCTATAATTGAGCAGGAGCAGCGGAAATGGCTGTTGAAGAGAATATTAAAATGGGAAGTTTATGGTTGTTCCCACAGTTTTTCTTTGTTGGTGCCGGTCAAGCGTTTTGTTCGTGGGCCAGCTTGAGTTTTCATCACAGAAGCACCTGAGAGGATGAAATCCATGAGCACGGGACTATTTCTAAGCTCTTTATCAATGGGGTTTTCTCGAGTAGTTTGTTTGTGTCGTTGACATCCATATTAACTCATGGGACTTGGCTCAAAAGCGATTTGAATCAAGCAAGGTTGGATAACTTTTATTGGATGCTTGCGGTTTTCGGAATTTTTAACTTTATGATTTTTTTGGTATTATCCTCTCGACACCAGTATAAAACACAGCATCATGGCGAAAGTAGTAATAGTGGTGAACAAGAGATTGAGGCCCAGGATATCGGAAAAGATGCAACAAGTGTTAAAGGAAAGGAAGAGGCCTAATAGTACACATAACTTGGTTCTACATGATTAATGCTATTGGATCATATAGCTTGAATTTGAAATATATATGTAGTACATATATTCCTACGACCGAGTGAAATACAGAAAATCCTTTGTCTCAGCATACGTGGATAAATTCGGCTTCAAATATACATGCGATAAAGATGGTGAGCAATCAGTCACCAAATGTAGATGATGTTGCAATGTTCATTTCTGCACATTGTATTAACTATTGTTACACCAACCATAAATGCAACTTTTCATTTTATTGCCTTTTGTTGGTTGATTAATTCTTCATGGTTGAATCTTTAGTCTATACCAGGACCCTATATTCTTGCCTAAAGTTGTCTATTTCATTTGTAATTCTTGATTGAGTATGTATCAGTCACAACTCACAAGCCTAACAGAAGGTTACATGCAGTTGCTATAATAATCTTACAATTTAATTATTAAAAAAAAAAAAAAAAAAAAACAAAAGAGAGAGAAAAAAAAAGAAAAAACATTGTAGCACATATTAGTTGTTAAAAATATATTAGTTACCTTATAATGGGTCAATAAATATGGAAAGAAATGTATAAGAACCCAGTAATGAAAAGTGTCCCAGCTAACTAAATCCCACCGGAAGCTAACCTGTTGACCAATACGGAGTAGTACGATAAAACCTTTGCGATTGGTGAATATAACTACTTTGGTCAGTTATTTACGTGTTTAGACATAAAGAAAGGATTTGAGGTTTTATTAGAATAACTAGGCCTAATTTCTTCCTAGAAGCCCAAGGTACTTGTATTACATTCTGTGCCTGTACCAGTGTCTTGAAGTTTACATGTAGTTTTTTGTGATTGATCGAACTGTTGCACTGATAGTTTTTTGTTCCTTTGCCTGCACCAGTGTAATTCAGTCTTCTTCTGTGTTGCATCAGCTTATAATCGTCATTGATCTCTAACATTACATATCTTAAAACGCCCTTTAACATGTCTTTTATTGAATTTCAATGAATAATGTCGTTTGTTAGACCTTGTAATTGTAAAAGTCTTGTATTGTAAATAACGATAGACGAAGGACCAAACTTGGTCGATACATAGTTTACAACCGCTTGGCGGTTAAAAGAAGTTATAAGTAGTTATAGGAAGTTATATAACCGAATTACGGTTATGGACGGTTAAAGGTAGTTAAATAACCGCTAGTTAGTTATTGGCGGTTGTAACTTCCAAACCGTTGGGAGTCTATATATAGTCATTCACATGTAACGTTTTTAGTGTGTCTCTTTGTAACAATGTAACCCACTGTTATATTGAAATGAAATGAATCATCTTCTTGTATTTCTTGTGTTTGTATCGATCCTGGACATATCAAAAGTTCAGACCTGTGAAAAATCAACATGGCATCAGAGCCAAAGGTTTGCAAGGTTACAAGATGTGATTCAAACTTTTGATCAAGATGATCAAGAGACCGAGAAGGGAGACACCAAGGATGTTGGGGAAGATAATGCATGATCGGAACCAACAAAAGTTGCAAATTAGCAACGACTTCAATCCAACAAAGATTGAAGGAAGCGAACGTTGACACCAAACGTATTGGTGGGAGAAAACTTTGTTGGGACTGAAAGTAACGACAAAGGGAAGGAGAAAGAAAACTGTACAGGGACGTTGTTGGTGACTTACATCACACGACAACAAAGAAGGAAACTTGTTGGTTTTACAACGCAACAAGGAAGGAAAAAGAATGACGTCAAAGGGCTTGTGTATTTTACCGAGATACACAAGGAAAAAGGAAACGCGTTTGGATACCTTGTATAGTAGACGGCATATACAAGAAGAGAAAAAGGCGTTGCTTGAAGAAAAAGTCAGACCGGTTAAGAAGAAAACAATCAAAGATTGTTTTTTGGAAGATAGACGTTAGCAACACAAGATATTAAACAAGAAACGCAACCTGATCAATTGTGTTTTATTGTTGGAACCGAAAGGTATTTTTGGTGAAGCATACACGGTGTGGAACAAAAAAAGAAAATGAAAGTGTTGAGGAACGCGGACAAGCAACGTAGGATACTACCATTCATAGTGGTAAAGAAAAGAACAAGTAATCGACTTGTTTCTTTGGAAAATACCGAAAGGTATTTTGGAGATACTTGTGTTCGAAAGGATAGCCAAGACCAAGAGTTCTGGGGCAAAACATTATACATCGACACAAAACAAAAGGAATTGAAAAGACAACGTGACAAGAAGTAAACAACGAACAACACGTTGAGACAAGAAGAAGGAAAGAAAGAGACGCGGAGAAGATGAAGACTCGAAGAACAAGACTTAAACAATTAGGGGGGAAAATGTTAGACCTTGTAATTGTAAAAGTCTTGTATTGTAAATAATGATAGACGAAGGACCAAACTTGGTCGATACATAGTTTACAACCGCTTGGCGGTTAAAAGAAGTTATAAGTAGTTATAGGAAGTTATATAACCGAATTACGGTTATGGACGGTTAAAGGTAGTTAAATAACCGCTAGTTAGTTATTGGCGGTTGTAACTTCCAAACCGTTGGGAGTCTATATATAGTCATTCACATGTAACGTTTTTAGTGTGTCTCTTTGTAACAATGTAACCCACTGTTATATTGAAATGAAATGAATCATCTTCTTGTATTTCTTGTGTTTGTATCGATCCTGGACATATCAAAAGTTCAGACCTGTGAAAAATCAACTTTATAGTTTCAATGAATAATCTCTAGGCTTTCTTTAGGTTTGAGCTCTAATGAGACCTCCTTGATGTCCTGTCCTCTACCCCTCTATCAATTTTATAGCTTTATTAGGATGTACTAAACACACATTTTTTTCTTCTCAAAAGTCTGTTTATTATGGTTAAACAATATCCTTTAATGACTGTACATGCATCTTTTGATGCATAATGTGACTGTATGCAATTGTTAACCATATAAAATATTACAGGTTCAGTCCATGCACTTTCCTACTAGTATTTACCAACACTGATAATCGCCTATATAGTTCATGCTTTCATAGACGTCAGATTGACAAAATGTATCCTCTCAGAAACGGTCTATTAAAATTGTATCATAAAAGATGTCTGTCAAAATAAAAGGAGACTGCATACATGTTAGTCATTCCTACATTTCAACAACAAAAAACTGATGAAAAAATAATAGTTAAGATTCCTAAATTTGGTGCCAAATGGTCATTCAGGCATATGTTTTTCTAGTCCAAGTGTATAGTTTATTTACCACAAACAGATACCTTAATTTCAGTCAGCAATATAAGTAATTTTTCTAAATTTTCTTCGTTCCTCATATTACCTTAGTTTAGCTATGAAACCAAGCATATTTTCCTACCTTTCACTGCTCATTTCATCACTCAGTATCATTTTATGTAGTCACTTTCCTACGCTTCAATATCATTACTGTACACATATACAGAAAATGGCGAGTGTTAAATTCATACTATATTTTCTTGTGTATTTCACTAATTCATGCTTAAATTTTTGAAGGCATCGTCTGATACCCATGCTGACAATGACACATTCAATTTTCAAGGGAATCCTGCTGACAAGTGTAAAACTGGTGGGCTGACTGCAGCCTGTGTTATTTTAGGTACTTAAAACTCCTTATCTCATGTATTATTAATAGTATTACAGATTTTCCATTGAGATAAAATATATCTATTTAGGAACTGAGATATCGGAGAGAATATGCGTGATTGGCGTATCAATGAATTTAGTCACGTATCTACATGGAATATTTGCATCTTTCATCCTCAGAGTCAGCAAATATTGTGACAAACTTCATGGGGTGTCTGACTCAATCTGTTAGCCATTTTTGTAGGATTCTTGGCAGATGCAAAATTAGGCCGTTACTTATCTATCGTTATCTGTGGATATATTTGTCTTCTGGTAAGTTTCCAAGAATCAATCTGTGGTTGTTTATCCTGAAAGCAGTGAAAAAGAGGGGGTTAGATGGGCGGGTTGGGTAACGGGTCGAAGCAAACTTCTTGTAGTACTGTTCAAAATAGGTTGGCACAGATTGTTTAGACCTACACTCACTTTTTTACCTTCATTACAAGAACAAATTAAATCTTGGAATACAAGAATCTAGGAGGTTGTTATATGGGTTAATAATAGACGTTAGGTAACTTACAAATCCATTGACTTATTCGACGCATTAGACCCGTTCCTTTGTAATTTTTCTTTTGACCCGTTTAAGAAGACAACTCAAATCGAGTAATTCATAAGTCGATGGCTTCAGTTACCACCTACAATGGTAATAATTCTGGTAAATGAAGTATCTTTTTACGGAAGGTAGATATCATAAGCATCAAACATTCTAACTTGTTATAAACCAGGGATTGTCATTCTTATCAGTAGCAACTACGCCTGATATGAGGCCGCTTCCATGTGACAAATCGGGTGAATGCATAAAGGCTACTCCAGGTCAACTATTATTTTCAACATAGCCCTTTACACCATAGCACTTGGTGTTGGAAATATACCGGTGAGTGAATGGTTTATAATCTAGATATCAATTTGAATCGTGTAATCACTTTCAGTTAAGTGATTCAACCCTATATGCCGGGTTTATGAAATCCTTGACCCTTTACCCAGAAGGGAGCACAGACCCTTGACCCCGTGTCTTTGTCATGGCGGTGTCAGCTAAGTATAAGAGCTCTAGGTATGATAACTCAAGTTATCAAAAAAATCCCGCCACCTCGGTCTTAAATCATCTTTAACATTTCAACATTAACAAAAAAAAAAAAAAAAAAAAAAAAACTCCTTAGAGCATTGGGTTTGGGCATGTTGTGGCTCGCCATCATCCTAGGTGGAGGTGACATGGCACTTGTCGTGGCTCTTCATACAAACCTGTTCGTCACCACGACGAGGTAAAATTTATGACATTTCGTTTTTTTTTGTTTTTAATTAGTATGGTTTTGTGTGTGAATAAATGTGTATGTGGGACCGAAATGAGTAAGTTGAGGTTTGTTGTGAGTGAGGAGGGGTTTGTTGTGGTTAGTTGTGGAGGTTTGTTATGGTGATGTGGCGATGGCGTGGCGGTGATGAAGAGGTGTTCTGCCTCTTGCCACACCCACCGCTTCTCATCATATCTGCCTCAACACCACCTTTGGGACCGCCTTTATTTAAAACTTACAAATTACACACACATTACACCACCTTTTGTTTGTTTCTACGTTTCAACGCAAGTTAGTGGGATAACGAGTTATAACGCCAACAAGTGGGATATGGTAACATCGGCATAACGCGGTAACAGGAACAAATGTTACCATCTAGGTTCTTGACACCTTGAGACGAGACGACGACACCGACAGCAGGAGACGGACACGCGATCTGTAAAATCTAAAAATGTAGAGACACGGACACTTGAGCTTGGGCCGGAAATTAAATATTTATTTTATATATTATATGTATATATAAAACTTTTAAATAAGAAAAAACATTAAACTTTTAAATAAGAAAAAAAAAAGTAATATACAGTAGTAGTGTCATCCACGTGAATGTGTCAGACTCACCACTTTCAACTTTTTTTTCTTTCTAATTCATCTTTCTTTCATTTGTATATACACATTAAAAAATAAAAACACTCAAACACAAAATATCACCTACATTTCCACCTCTCAATCAACTCTTCCAATCAAAGTTCCCAATGGACTTCCGATCCACCATCTCTCGATACACCATATGTAATCTGTTTTCTGTTGGTGGATCTCGATGGTGATGCTAGCGGTAGTCAACAGCTAATGGATCTCTTTTCCGATGATGCAACAAAGCAAATTTCCGGCAGCCACCTTCCTCCTCCGTGGATCTCTTTTCCGATTTTGACCGTGTCCAAATCCGTGTCCAGGAGTGTCCAAATCCGTGTCCGGTTCAATCAGCACGTGGGACACGGCACGTGCGTGTCGGACACGTGTCCGAGCCGTGTCGGAGGCGTGTCCGTGTCCGACGCGTGTCCGACACCGACACTCCGAGGTTTTAGCCGTGTCCGTGCTTCCTAGGTTACCATACCTTGCACTCTAACAAGTGTGCACTCCGCACCTCCTAACTCGTCTTGAGCTAAACTTGTATAAGGCCGTTGGTCTCAAGTAAAACACAATCACCTAAAATAGTAGATAACACTAAAATTACCAACACTTGGTACTGGTGGAATAAAGTCAAACGTCTCAGGATTCGGGTCTGACCAATTCGACAGGTCAAACCCAAAGGAAGAGAAAGCAATGGTCTACATTTTTAACTGGTTTTACTCTAGCATTAGGAACCCAAACATGCCCCACCTAAATAAAAATATACCCCACAAATACCAAAATCACACATGCACAACTCTCTCACAAGTCGGTTGGTCCACACACTGATTTATGCTCAAAACTTGTCACCAACGCGTGGATCAGGTGCATATGTTTCCACATCACGTGGGTTGGGGGCATGCACATGTCTTACAAGGTGCTATTACATCAAGTCTTATACGTGATAACGTGAATAAAAGCCTTAACCACGTTAGGTAAGAAGTACAAACTATCCTTTGTCAAGTTGTAGAAAATGGAAGAGTTTAATAGCCAAACTATGCTAGTCTTCTTTAAATCGAGGCTGAAACATAAACTAAGAAAGAATGAAACAGAAACAGCATGTTCAGTTTAGGCAAAAACTGAAAACAGTAAAACCCGGCTGTTTCTACCCGGGTCGAATGAAATGCAGCGGTTTAATCCAGGTCTTTAATCCTCAAAAACCCGACTAGTAACAGACCGGTAACATCACCGGTTCCTGGCTCAAGTTGAACAGGCCGGGTCATCCCGAGTTTTAAGACATTGTTTCCAAGATATAAACCTAACTGATAAGTCTAAAGTCACTAAAGTTTTTCAACATTTCACATGATTTTATATATTTCTTAGATGGTTGTATACTTCGATTCATCTAGCATCTTTAGTAGAGCAACTAGGAAGACGTGTTACATGTTTACATTCTGCTAGAAAGTAAATATCAATTATACATATTATTGTAATGGCCAACAGATCCCCTTGCAAGGTATGTACTTCTAGGCCATTTGATATCATTGTATATGTGATTGAATGCCATTGTGTGCAGTGAAATGAAAAAGGAATTTGTGTGCAGTGTTTGTATAGATATTGTGTGCAAAGTATTTGTGCAGATAAGAAATAAAGGAGGGAATTTTAAAACATGAAAAGTAAACTGTATTGATGATTACAAACGAAAATTACATGTCCTATATATATGTTATGAAAGGGTATGACCAAAGGTTGTGATGTTTCATGGATAAAGCGATTATGCCTTTTAACAACCTAAGCGTCATGTAATCGCCGCTTTCAATAACGATATAAAGCGACCATAAGGCATGGCGATAATATGTCTAAGTGGCTCTAGCCACATTTACCTAAGGTGCGGTCATGTGATCATTAAGGATCAAGGTGCATATGTAATATTTACAAACAAATGAAATAGTCTTTAAAATACATAAGTTCGGCATTTTAGAACTTAATAAATATCCAACATTCCTCCCTAAGGATAAAACGTTGTAGTTCCTGGTCTTCTTTCCTGGTTTAATCAAATGATGATTGTGAAATCATCACTGTCATAGTCTCCACAAATCTTGGAGCTTCATGTCCCTTCTTCTTCATAAAATCTGTTGCTTGATTCTTCATTGCGGTTGAGATTTCTTCATTGCGATTGAGATCTTCGATGTCACACCAAAATGTTCCAACCTTGTGTCTTTACTGCTTGTTCTTGGGCTCTCCTTTTGGAATCCCTCCAATGCATTTCTCATGATCCTAAAACAAGTCCTTCATTTGATCCTTGAGGCCACTGCGGTGCTATAATAAGACTTAAAGACATCCAAATATTGGTTGTAACATGTTTTAATCTCATGGCCATTTTATTTTTCAAGGCGAATATTTACGCAATAAAATCAAACTCTTGTGTAAAGACTACACTTAGGTATCCCCAAGTGTGTCCACGAGTTTATAGAGATCCATCAGTGGATCTCTCTGTCTTTATTTTTGGTGGAATAGGGCATGGTATATCCCTATTCAAATGGACAGTAAAAAACCATATATATGTATTATCAAAAGCATTTCTAAACTTATCCCATTCTTGGCTTATTAGTGCATCTATTTGAATTAAGTCAAGAAATGAAACAAGATCATTAAAGAGAAATGTTAACGGATAGTTTACACCTTTAACATGGATGAATTTATCCTGCTTTGGGATGGTGTTTATCGATCCTCCTACTTTCTCGAGGAACTTTACGCAAGTAGTTTATAGAAATCTTCCATATACTTGTTTTGTCTTCTTTTCATTTTGTTTGGATGAAAGCAGCAATCTGTGGGTGCTTGAACATGGGTATGGGTGCACTTGTTGCCGCTTGATATGAGTTCCAATCCTTGCAATTCAATTGTTTGGGCGATAAAATGTTTAGAGAAACATCCGGTGTGTAGTACACCCAAGAATGATGAGTTCGGACCAATTCGAATTTGCACTTCTCTACCCGTGGATGAACATCGGTTTATGTTGTTCATGCATCTTTCAACAAAACTTTTCTTTGATCTTGGCAAATGGTTCAAATTTGAACACACATGTTTGTCAACCTATTGTTGATGTACCGTTTTGTCCCTTTCTCTTCATCGATACTTTCCACCATGAAATCTGTGGAAAAGTGTATATACTCGGGTAAGTAATCGAACATCTGAATCTTACATCTTCTCCTTTGGTTCGCAACATGCTTGTTCTCTTCCTTGTTTGGACGGTTGGCGAGATGTGTCCTCTCGCACCACACAAAGCATATGTACCTTCTATGCTTCTCGGTATTGGATTGTGGTTTTGGCAAGGCTGGTTATAGGCTTCAATGTCCAACATCTTCTTACGAGCATGGCTTTGCATTCATGTGACAATTGTCTCATACATCTCCCAAATCTAGTGCTGCTCTCCCTTTGTATCTGTCTTGCAATAAAGTCTCTTTGGAATCTTGTTGGCAGGGTTCTCCCAGTGTTTTTGCTCTGATGCCACTTATTGTAATGGCCAACAGATCCCTTTGCAAGGTATGTACTTCTAGGCCATTTGATATCATTGTATCTGTGATTGAATGCCATTGTGTGCAGTGAAATGAAAAAGGAATTTATGTGCAGTGTTTGTATAGATATTGTGTGCAAAGTATTTGTGCAGATAAGAAATAAAGGAGGGAATTTTAAAACATGAAAAGTAAACTGTATTGATGATTACAAACGAAAATTACATGTCCTATATATATGTTATGAAAGGGTATGACCAAAGGTTGCGATGTTTCATGGATAAGGCAGTTATGCCTTTTAACAACCTTAACTGTCATGTAACTGCCCTTTCAATAACTGTATAAACGACCATAAGGCATGGCCAATAATATGTCTAAGTGGCTCTAGCCACATTTACCTAAGGCTGCAGTCATGTGATCATTAAGGATCAAGGCTGCATATGTCTTAATATTTACAAACAAATGAAATAGTCTTTAAAATACATAAGTTCAGCATTTTAGAACTTAATAAATATCCAACACATATAACATATACCATTCCGAAAAATGTTATATATAATTACATATATTTTAGACTTTGCATACCGGATATAAGATTCTACTGTCTTATGTTCGATGTACAGATGTACTCTTGGTTACTTCTTCATTGCTAAACTTGTAGTCTAAACCAGCTCCATATTTCCATGCCTCAAGTTGTCTGTTCCATTTGTACTTCTTCTCAGTTGAAAACGTACCAACCACAGGCCTAACAAAATGTTTTATAAAGAGTTGGCTAAATTTAGTTGTCTTACAATCTTCAAAACATGTATGGCATCTCATATTAGTAGTTACAAAAGATAAAATACCTTATCAATGGATCAATGAAAATGGAAAAAAATGTGTAAGAACCCAATGATGAAAAGTGTCCTAGCCAGTCAATTAGCACCGGGAAGCCAACCTGTTGAATGACACTACGGTTAGATCTTTCTCTTTGGTAAATATTCCTGCTTTAGTCAGTCATTTACCTGCTTAAATATAGAAGGAATGATTTGAGGTTTTGTCAGCATAACTAGGCCTAATGTCTTCACGAGAGGACCGAATTGTATGACATCCTGTAATGTTTATAGGAAAGAGTCAAAGTCAAGGTCAAACTCAAACTCATTTTTAATAGAGGACAACCTAACAAGTTACCTGAAGAAGCGGTCTTAGCACTGGATCTCCTAGCCTCTGCGTAAACATTATGAACATGTAATTACGATTCTTAGCTGATATATCATGTTTAAAACTGCCAAAACTTTACCTGCATGCTCATGAAATTGGCATAGAGAAGGTCGTTGATGAAATCTGGTGAGACACCGGCTTCTTTTCTTGCTGACATGGCTCTTTGGAATAACCAAGATGCACTTAGATTTGGCTGACGATTAAAAAATATTTCATTAGTTAAAACAGTAATGTTTATTTACATGTAAAAGCTAGTAAAGAGTTGTAGATGCTGACCATGTATGGATTAAGCAATGACAAATTGTCCGAATCCAGGAGATTTCCACTGATCGCCTCAAGTATTCCTAAAATTTATACAAATAAGATGAAAGGAGTGTACTTTGACTTTTTAGTTGACTTGTACTAGTTATATACTTTTGATTACCATTTGATAGTCTTCCAAGATGCCTGGTCAAGCTCCCAAACCCACCAAATGAGACTGGAGACTGTATGCCGCTAGCATCACCAAACTGCAGAGAATAATGATAATACTTTATATTTTAGTATAAATGTGAATTGGTTGTGCATATGAGAAGCTTCAAAGACTCGTATTATACCTGTAGAATACGATTAAAAGCTGCTGGTAATGGACTGCAGATTCACCTCTCCAAAATGAAGATAAATTAACAATAAGTTATGGTACTGTTCCTTGCTAAAGGACAGAAAATGCATATTTACCTGTCACGGTAGGTGGGAAAAATGCCATATATAACTCTTAGAACCTCTAAATCATCCAAAGAGACTTCCTGTATCAAGATACAAATCTTGCAATCAGTATATAAACAAGAAAACATGTATTATAATCGATCTCTATAAGACACATGGCACTTTGAACATGTCCTGTATGACAATGAATTAAATGTAGCAGATTACCTGATACTTAGGCATCAAATCCCAGTAATCTTCTAGCAACTCTTCTGTTGTCGGGCTACTAGGTTTTGGTTCAACATATGTGAACATGTAAGTAGTTCGATCCAATGGTCCAGAACCAGCAGGGAACGCCTGATGGTTGAATTACCAAAAGATTGAAGTGCAAATACTAAAGTACAGGCGAAAATTTTGACCACTTTAGTTATAAATGGGTCAATTCAGGATATGTTTATCTCCAACAGGTCTAATGAGTAAAGCAGAAATTAATCATAAGCTTAAATAAATATGGATCTAATGGGTCAAACAGATGAAATTTTATTTTAGTGCAAAAACCTCGTGCATCATTCTAAGTAGATATGATATGAAAAATAAATCTACATCGTATTTTACACTAGTTACTAAAATTGTAAGTAGTTTGGACTAAATGTTATCAAGCCTACTGTTTCAACTTTCAACCATTACTAAAGTTATCCTTTTAACTTGTTAATCAACCCGTCCATCTTTCAAACAACACTGTTAAAAATTTACCTCCCAAAAGTATTGTGCTTCCGGCGTCCAACGGTTTGGCTTCAGCACTACTAAATATCACATCACTATTAGAATTTTCCTTGAAACCACGACAACACGAACCAACAACAAGACAAAGCCATCTGGCTTCCTTCCGCCTCTAATCTGTGATTATGGATAAATAATTATATATCAGACTACTTTATTAAATATCTGGTAGCTATGTTTTAAGCTAGCACATACTAACACATATGCCATAACCTGTTTAAGTATAGGCGAAAAATTTCCCATAGCATCGATTATTAGGCTAGCTGACAAAATCTTTCCCTCCATTAGTTGCAATACCTTCAGATAGAGTTTTGAATGGTTACACTATGTTATGTATTAGAATTAACTAACAATATTATACTTTGGTATCAAAGATCTTACTGCTATATCCTGATAAACATTTATGCTAGAGACACTGCAATTCTCAAAGATTACTCCACCAAGAGAAGTGAACCGATCCTCATGATATCTATAAGCTTTGCAGGCCTACAAGTAATAACTAGTTATCAAATCATCAGTGAAGCAAATCTAGAATCTTTAAACACAATAGTCACTAACTACGAAACACCAAGGTTAAGAATGTTTCGACCCATATCTCTCCTTTCATCTCAAATCCACATCTGTTCTGCAAATTAGAAAGTAAGGACATTTTTCATATAAGTAATATAACCAGCCATTATTCAAAAGTTTGGTTAAAGGTTAACTAAAATTTGAATTTTATTACAGGATTGAATACTGAAGTTGTAGCCTGTTCAATGTCATCTTCTGTTAAAATGCCAACTTCAACAAGCTCCATAAGCTCTTTTTTTGATATATTCCACTCTTGTTCCCTCTGATATTAAGTCAACCTTATGTCAAATATATCGAGTCGTACACAAAAATTAGAAAAGCGAATATATATAACGATACCCCTTTAAGTAAATTCCTTTCAACAACTCCTACTCGAAGGCCTTTCAAACTTAACGCGGTGGCAAGAAAGATCCCTAAAGTACCCCCACAAACCAACACATCAAATTTATCCACTTCTTTATTCGCCATATCTGATTCGTTAAACAAAGCAGGCGTATTCGAGACAACTTTCTTTGGTTCTTGAACAGCTGCATTTCACATAATTTCATATTATGAGGGTGTTTGGGATTGCTTTATTTATTTATTTATTTTTGTGCTAATGCTTTCACTTATAAGTAGAAGCACATAGACATCTTAAAAATAATACCATTAGCTAATATTAGGATGTCCGGTATAGACCAGCTTATCTAGCGTTCAACTTAATCTAGTTTATTTTAGCTAAAGAGAAGAACGTTAGAGGGTCGTATATATCATTTAAAATGTTATTAGATATGAGGGTTATAACCCAACTTTATCTTAAAAATTAGTAGATAAGCAGGTCCCCCCACCTGCACCCCTGGAAAGTGCTTATTTTACACCAGATAAGCAGAAGCAGGATGATCCAAACTCTCTAAACTGCTTATCGATCTGCTTAAAAATAAGCAAGTGAGCTGAGATATAAGCAGTCCCAAACACCTTCTATGATTCCATTGAGTTAAAATTTCATGGAAAAAATTTTTTTTTGATCATAAATAAACTAACCTGTTTGATCAATAGAGCAAATGCTAGACCACACATTATCCAATCTTTTCAAAGCCTCATATGAATATGCCCCACCAGCTCCACCAACTTCTCCACCAACAGAAATATTCTCCATTATCCTCTACATTTTTAAAATAACATAAAAAGTTCAAGTTAGAAAAATTGTTAAACAAACTTTTAGCATATAAAAAAAACAAGAAACATGCACCTGAGTTCTTGATGAGACTGCTTTCGGCGAAAACAGTTTTTTTGGTTTATGAGCATTGTAAGTAAAAGTATGTTTAGAAATGCCATTAAATTTTGACGGGTGTGATTGAAGGTGAAGCTGTATAACTGTCATTTTCAAATATGGTTTCAGTAGGAGAACGTTTTTTTTTTTTTTTTTGGTATATTGGTTAGTGATTTGAACGAATATGTGTACTAGTATGGTACACGTTAAAGTAAGATAATCCTTTGAATATATATTGTTTTAGATTATGATAATGTAGTTTTAGTCCCTCAAGTTTATAGATAAGTCTCAACTTTCTCATGGTTACTCACTTATTTTTGTCCAAAATAGTAGCTCAAATTTCATGGTCTTAACCATCCACATTTTCCCATTTCACGTTGTTTATGTGTTTATTTTCTGTTGTGCTTGTTTTATAGGTGAGGTGGGTGATCAACAGTGGCGGATCTAGAAATTCAAAAAAGGGTGTGCACTATTTCGGTAATAACGTCGGTAAAAAAAATCGGGTCACGATTTTCAAAAGTTCGGGTTTTGCACAAAAACTCTTTTGTTACGGATCCTAGTTACTAAAATTGGTTATGATTTATCATGTATGTGTTACTTGAGACTGAATCCGTTGCGTATTTAAACTAGTTAATTTAAACTGGTTTGGATTTAATATCGGTTGAACAAAAATAAAAAAAACAGCGAACTAAAAAAAGACCAAAATGAAACAAGTACCAATAATTATCTATATCTATACTAATATATAAAGTATTTGAGACATTTTATATATGATTTAAAAATAGGTAGTGGCAAGATTTGAGCACCAGTCTCTTAAGTGAAAGCAAAATATTCCAACCACTGAACTACTGATGAACTTTTTATTCATTTATTGCTTACATTAAATACATATACATAAACAACATTTATTGCATAACCAAATACATATACAACTTTTGCAATTCTTACACGAGCCTTACAAATTTGTTGGTTATTTGATTTTTTTTCTTTTTCTATTGGTTATTTTAATAAGCAACATCAAGCACTTTTTTTTTTTTTTTTTTTTTTTTTTGTAGCGTTTGAATCTTTCTCATTCAAAAGAAAAACTCAAATTCAATTCAATTCGACTCAAGCAACATTTGTTAAACAACATTCGGCGATGTGTACCTATAATCAAATCGTTAAATAACATTCGGCGCCGAGCCGCATTAACTTCTTATTTGATGCCATCTTAGTAAAACTTAAAAACATACATGAAAAATCCTAATATCTAATTATATTCAAAATCTAAAAGTAAATAACCATTTGAATGGAATAAACGTATTAACAAAAAATTCTACCAATGTAAATCTGATTTTTAAGAAAATATTAACTCTAAGAAAAGCTGACAATTAAAATGGGATGGGCCTAGTCGATTCATTCATCCTGATACATGTATACTAGCTTATTTTTTAATTATTTATTTAAGAGAATAACATAAATGTTATGAATAATTGTTTTGTGGATGTCATATATAAGCTAATAAGAGCCCAATAGGTTAGTATTAGGGTTTTACCTAATATTAATCTATATATACCCTTTGTATCTCTAACTTTATTATCGATAAAAGAATTCCCTCAATTCTTGTTTACAACACGTTATCAGCACGATCTGTATTTTTTTTCTTTCTCTCGATACGGTGGTATGTCTTCGTCCTTTTTCTTAATAGTTGAATACTGCACACTTATGACCATTAAATCATTATAATATAGTATGTATAACATGTAGATTTATGTGATAGCATTTCCACCATATTTTTGTTTGTAGTATGCTTCAATTTGATTTGATTCTTGTTTAATTAATTAGTCCGTTTTTCAAACTAACATATCATTATTTTAATAATGAATTATTATTTGATCTGTATTTATATTTATATGGATTTAATCATATCGTATTTTTATTTTTTTTTCCTTGGTCATCATATATTTGTTTGTATGTTTTTAACACTGCATGTTTGTATTTTTTTTTCTTTGTTTTATGAGATGATTTGTTATCTGTACCTACTAAATAAATATTGTATAACAATTTTTTTTTATGTTACTGTTTTCGCAACATAGCTGTTCATTGTATGATCTGAGCTTTGATTTGTGTCCATGTATTATATCATTATTTTTTTTTAATGAATATATGCATGATTTAATATGTAGTTTTACTTGTATGAATAATAGAGTAATTAATAACTAAAATATATATATATATATATATATATATATATATATATATATATATATATATATATATATATATATATATATATATATATATATATATATATATATATATATAGGGATGAGATCAAATAAAAAGAGGATTTGTGGTGAAAAGAATAAGAAGAATTTTAACCCTTGATTTAAAATCAATGGATGAGATTAACTTTCATCATAACTAATTATTAAGGGTATGAAAGTAATTTTACATGCTAACTATAATCCTAACAACCTATACAATAAACCCGTTCCTACCACGGAAAAACACACGTTCCATCTCTCCCTATACACACGAGAATCACATAATCAAGTACAATCCATTTCACTCTAATCTTCAATTCGTTCCTAATATTTAATCAAATTAGGGTTTGTAATACCAATTGATATTAACATGCAATTGTGGATTGCAAGGTAAATTTCATTTGTCCAAAAAGTTATTGATAAATAATAGTGATAATCAAGGTATGTATTCTTTTGTGTTAAAATCAATTTCGATTCGACATCGATGAAGCTTATTTGTTGTAATTTAGTGTAGTTGATAATAAATTTGTGATATTATTGTAATTTGATATGCAAAATTAGTGGGTTTAGTGTAGTTTCTTGCAATTATGAATTTGGGGTGAAATCTATTGCAAGGATTAGTGTTATTACACTATCTAATACATAATTATTGCTATTATTGTAAATTGATATATAAATTTGTGTTATTAGTGTAATTTGATAAAAGTTTGTATTTGTAGTAGAATCTGATGCACAAATTAGTGTAGTTGTGACACAAAATTTTGTTATTAGTGTTTTTTATGAATATTTGTATTTATAATAAAATTCGATGCACAAACTAGAATTATACATTATTCAGTTAATAAGTTTACGTTAATAGTGTGATCTGATCAAAAATTGATTATGTGTGAAATTTGATGCACAAATAAATGGTATTGGTGTATTACAAATTTGTGTTGTTAATGTAATTTGATGAATGTTTGTATTTGTAGTAAATTTGATACACTAACTAGTGTTATATCTCATTTAACATATATATGTTTGTGTTTTATTGTTACTATCATCGATTATGCTTTTTATTCATAGTTGCGGTGTTTGCAACCTGCAACTATAGATGTTGATTACCTACAAATGGTCAAAACATTAGGTGTTATTCGATTGCCATGGATCTTACTATATCGGTGGTTGTATTCTTTGTTGTTGTATGTTCTCCGAACAACCGACTAGAAACACGAGCGACTTGACTAACGATGGCGGTGGTGGTTTAACATGAGGCTCAAAGAAATGGTTTCATAGTGGGTGTGGCGGTGGGGCGATATTAGAAGAGGAGGTTGTTGACAAAGTGTGTTCCAAAACCATCAACTACATATTGACCTTTGGTTCGGACCAACTATATGGAGAATGAGAGTTCTGAGCATTAACCTCAATTGGCCAATTCATATGTGGAGGTGGAGGCGATAATAGAAGAGGAGGTTGTTGGCGAGTGTTCAAAGTGTATTAGTGCCATGGATTAAGTGCTTGTATTCTTGTTGTTGTCATTCTTGATTTTTTACTACTTTAGCAAATATAGTGAAAACTTGTATTAGTGCCATGGATCTATTAAATGACCTCTTCTTTGTTCTTGTCATTCTTGATTTCTTTTCATCAAAATACTATATTTCGATTTTGCCCAATTTTCATGCACAAAATAGCTTTATTAGTGAAATAAAGCACTTTAACCGACATCATATGAAAAGCGATGCACATTTCACTAATTTTAATGCATAAAATAGCTTTATTTTATGCAACTCATCCGATCAATGAAACAGACCTAATAAGTAATGAAAATATTAGAATTAATCCCATTTCACAAAACAATAATGCAAATTGAATACAATTCGTTTTGCATCACGCATATTACATCTACAATTCTTAGCCTCTTTTGATGAACATGTCTTGAAAGTCTCATCTTTCGTGACTCTGACACTGAACTCCCATATAATCTTTTTGTTGTTCTCCATTAGTATACATGGTCATCAAGAACAGACATTATTCATTAATATTAATGCAAATATCACATTATAAACATTAGCGATTTACACTGTTTTTAATGCACAAAACCATGTATTTTTAAACATTAGCATGATCGTTAACTAAGTAGATCGCCTTTACTAACTTCCTATAAAATTAACGTACATTTTAGAAAAATTAATGCACAAATAGTGTCATTTCAAATAATAGTGTATTGATTTCCTCATGTCACCTTTTCTAATTTCCTATGAAAGCAGATGCACAATTAGACCATTTTAATGCACAAAATAATGTTAATTCACAAAAGTTTCGATTGCTTAAGCATGTCACTTTTACTAACCGTATAAAAAGCAATTCATAGTTAGACCAATTTCAATGCACAAAAGCGGTGTTATTCCAAACAAGCGGATCGCGAAGTGTGTCACTTTTACTAGCATCTTATGAAAACTAACATACATTTAGCGAATTATTAATGTTGAAAACAATATTATTTCACACAACTCATGATTATCCTTACATATCACCCTTTTATTAACCTCATCAAAAATTAATACACATTTAGACCACTTTTCATGCACAAAATAGTGTTATTCTACACAACTCACGATTGAAACTCACGATTATCCAATTGTTTCACAATTTACTAATTTCCTACAAAAATTAATGCTTATTCGGACCATTTTAATGCACAAAACGTTGAATTTCACACAATTACGATTATCCGATCCTATTACACTTTTACTATCTTTCCTACAAGATTGTCTTCTTGTTTCTTTGTCATTCTTGATTTCTTTTCATCAAAATACTATATTTGATTTTCCCAATTTTCATGCACAAAATAACTTTATTAGTGAAATAAAGCACTTTAACCGGCATCATATGAAAACCGATGCATATTTCACCTAATTTTAATGCATAAAACGACTTTATTTTATGCAACTCATGCCGATCAATGAATCGGACCTAATAAGTAATGAAAATATTAAAATTAATCCCATTTCACAAAACAATAATGCAAATTGAATACAATTCGTTTTGCATCACGCGTTATTACATCTATAATTTTCATGTCGTTTGCTCCTCTACACGAGAAGCTTGTATATGTCATCAGTGACACCATTACCATCTCGGTTTCACAATTTTGGCCTTCAACTTGCGGTGACAACATATTATATTCGTTTGTTCGTCTTGAAGTTAACTAAAAGTATTAAAGACATGCAATTGTAATAAGTGATAAGGTAATTCACCATATCGATAATTTTGACAACTTTTAACATAGTTGTTTCCAAATGGAAAAATAACACATGTGTTTATAAAATTAACATATAAGTTACAATTTCCTTGTGGGATTGATCTACTACTCGTACATCGAGTGAGGATTACAAGGAAGCATGATGTTATTACAAATCTCTAATCAATCACAAATGAAACAATAAGAAACGAGACCTTTTCTTAATCACATATTTACGATGATATATAGTTAATACGATAAAGGTACATGTTAATTGTTCTTTTATCTTCACCGATTAAAGCCGATGGATTCCACATGAAGATTCTTAGCCTCTTTTGATGAACCTATCTTGAAAGTCTCATCTTCGTGACTACGACACTGAACTCCCATATAATCTTTTTGTTGTTCTCCATTAGTATACCGTGGTCATCAAGAACCGACATTATTCATTAATATTAATGCAAATATCACATTATAAACATTAGCGATTTACACGTTTTTAATGCACAAAACCATGTATTTTTAAACATTAGCATGATCGTTAACTAAGTAGATCGCCTTTACTAACTTCCTATAAAAATTAATGTACATTTTAGAAAAATTTAATGCACAAAATAGTGTCATTTCAAATAATAGTGTATTGATTTCCTCATGTCTCCTTTTCTAATTTCCGGTAAAAGCAGATGCACAATTAGACCATTTTAATGCACAAAATAATGTTAATTCACAAAGTTTCGATTGCTTAAGCATGTCACTTTTACTAACCCATTATAAAGCGAATTCATAGTTAGACCAATTTCAATGCACAAAGCGGTGTTATTCCAAACAAGCGAGATCGTGAAGTGCGTCACTTTTACTAGCATCTTATGAAAACTAACGCACATTTAGCGAATTATTAATGTAGAAAACAATATTATTTCACACAACTCATGATTATCCCTACATATCACCCTTTTATTAACCTCTCACAAAATTAATACACATTTAGACCACTTTTTCATGCACAAAATAGTGTTATTCTACACAACTCACGATTGAAACTCACGATTATCCAATTTTTCACAATTTACTAATTTCCTACAAAAATTAATGCTTATTCGGACCATTTTAATGCACAAAGCGGTGAATTTCACACAAATTACGATTATCCGATCCTATTACACTTTTACTATCTTCCTACAAAATTGATGCACATTTAGACCAATTTTGTGCATAAAACATCATTATTCTACGACTCATGATTATCCAAACGTACTACTTTAACTAACTTAAGAAACTATCGCACGTCAAGCCTATTTTTAATACACAAAACATTTTTATTTCACATAACTCATAATTACCCAAACATATCAGACTTTTATTACCTTCCGACGGAAATTAATGCACACTTAACTCAATTTTAATGCACTAAACAGTTTTATTTTGCAAAACTTAGGATTACCCAAACACATTTTTAACAACTATCTATGAAAATTGATGCACATATAACCATTTTTATGCACAAACCATGTACACTTAAATTTGATGAACATTTTCTTATCAGAATATCTATTAACAAAGCAATTTTTAGTTAATAAAATCCTTACCTGTAGAAATTTGAAGGTTTTGACAGATGAATAAGGGGAGTTAGAATACAATAACCACCAGCAGGTTGAACCACGCCATAACCACCACCATAACCATAACCACCACCACCATAACGTCAATAACCACCACCATAACCTACATAACCACCACCACCATAACCTACATAACCACCACCACCATAACCTTCATTACCACCACCATAACCATCTCATCAACACTCTCATAACCACCACCATAACCTCCATAACCCCTTCACTCCAATACGCCAAATCCGACATAGTTGATTGAGACTCAAATTGTCATATCTGGAACCGTAATCGTTAGATCTACTCACACTTTGCTTATTGAGATGATCAGATTTAAATAATATGATCGGAAATTATTGAGATGATCGGAATTTATTGAGATAGCCGGATTTCATTTAGAGAGAGAGAAAATAGTTAGAGGAGAGAGAAAGGGATGATCGGTTAAAGAGGAGATATGTTTTTATTGTGTGTTTATGTCTTTTTATTAAAAGACGATTTTGCCCTTATAGCCTTAATTAAGTGTATTGTTTAATCTCATCCATTGATTTTAAATCTAAAGGCCCAAAATTCTTCTTATTCTTTTACCAAAATCCTCTTTTATTTTAACTCACCCTATATATATATATATATATATATATATATATATATATATATATATATATATATATATATATATATATATATATATATATATATATATATATATCTCTAATCATCTTTATGGTTTTAACTTATTTGGTTTGATGTCATAGATTTGTTTTGTTATTTAGTCCCATGCTTATAATTTGCACGTTATACATTTGTTACTCATCTTTTAATTTGTATTCCCTCTTTGCTATGACAACTTTAGATGTATCTTCACTCCTCAAATTTTTATATGTTTGATCTTGTGACTAATTTTTTTTATAAACATGTTACGTTTATGTACTTTGACTTTAATATTGATGTGCTATGTTCAGTTTTTGTGAATAATGTTTATGTTTCTCTATGTGTTTTTTTTTTTTTTTTTTTTTTATTTTAATGAAACTTCTTGTCACATAATTTGCAATTTTAGTTAAATATAAATTAACATGCATATATTGTAATCTTATAGTTTATCATGGAGCAAAAACTTGCAAATCTTACTATTGTGGCTTTAGACATAAGTGTATGTGGATGCCCATATAACCCATAAGAAGCTCATGGCCCAATTACTTATTAGGGTTTTACCCTAATGTTTATCTTATATATACACATTTGTATCTCATACATTATGATCAATGAAGAATACTTTTCATTCCCTCAATTATTGTTTATAACACGTTATCAGCACGCTCTAATGATGTGGTTTTCGATTCGTAATTGTACTCATCGAACCGTTCTACTTAATAATGGATTCAGGTACGTTCCCAACCTTGTTCCCAACCTTCTTCCCAACCTTCTGTACCTATTAATCGAACTTGTTTATTGCTAGTATATGCCATTGAGTATGTGTATGCCAAATTAGTTACTTTTATATAAATATTGTAAAGTGATTAAAACCAATGAAGGGACAACCTTTTATTAGTTGAACAAAAATTCATATGTAATGGTTTATGATAAAAATTGAGTATGTGTATGCTAGTATATGCCATTGAGTATGTGTATGCCAAATTAGTTACTTTTATATAAATATTGTAAAGTGATTAAAACCAATGAAGGGACAACCTTTTATTAGTTGAACAAAAATTCATATGTAATGGTTTATGATAAAAATTGGTTTTACATGATCTCTAAAAATTATCAATTTTCTTATATACAACGCTCAAGCTATTATTGCTTTTGTCAAAGGATTGTCTTGTATCTTATATACTTGAGTTTACTTAACCATATTCTTTACTATGTGTTCTCGAGTTCTTGTATGATATAAGTTAATTTGTATACAAAACTTTTGATAAATACAAAGTCAGTGATATCATATATTGTTTATGTTGATCTACACAAACGTTATGGACCTTTAGATAATCTATATATTGTTGGTCATATTTCTCTAGGTAGACAAAGTAACCGAGGATAATTCAAAGAGAATCAAAAAAGAAAAAAAAAATGCAAGTACATAGTAGTTTTAATAATAACTTCGAATGGATTTGCTAACGAGTAAAAAGAAAAATAATTATTAGTCCTGTTTCTTTGAAGATGTTGTACTTCTTTACCTAATATACAACTAGATGTTAGTTTTTGCAAGATAATTTGTTAGCTACGTGGGTATACATGGATTAATTTTTAATTTTTTTTCTTTATCTATTTTTTTTTGTTCCTTTTTGGTGAAAGTGAAGAATTGTCCGACACATATAAATTAAAAGTCATATATAAGTATTCGTGTATTTATACTTATAATATATGATCACTTGTTAACAAACATTATCATCTAGAATGGTTTACACATTATTGTTATTGTGGTACATATGGGTTTTTAGTCTTATACGTCATGAACACATGCAGGATAAATACTTCATATAGTTGTTGGGACATGTTAATTAAATTATTATCCACTTTACTTTAGCTTTATTTTATGAGTTTTGTTTGATATGTTGTATTAACTCACATGTGTTGTTACGATATCGTCTATCATCATAACTGATTTTATCAAGTAGATGAAACGTACACTTAAAAAATGATGGTTGCTAAGGTGATATTTATATAGTTGGAGCTATGCATATGATATTTTTTTATAAAGTTTGGCTATGAATTAACACAATACTTGCTCTACTTTGTATACGTCTTTCTACATTTTATCCGTTAACTATATGTAACATAATTTGAGTTTACGTGTTGGATCTAAGATGCTAGAGCTTATGTCTAAAACTAAAAAAAATATAGTATTTAGATAATTATCTTTCATAATGCTTATTCTTTAATTGAGTGGTTTTGTGCAAATCAGTGCCCTTACATATTGGTATATATTATAAGTCTTGGTTACATTACTAAATAAGGTCGTAGATATCATATTGGTATATATTATAAGTTGAGGAATATGACTGAATATATTTAAAGTAATGAAACAAATTATCT
The DNA here is from genome assembly GCA_022545495.1 of Chrysanthemum lavandulifolium. Lineage (NCBI taxonomy): Eukaryota > Viridiplantae > Streptophyta > Magnoliopsida > Asterales > Asteraceae > Chrysanthemum > Chrysanthemum lavandulifolium. The sequence goes on from CM040238.1 coordinate 72,779,948, forward strand.
AAGAGAATTAAAGATGTTACGTATATATGTGTGCGCTTTGCATTTGCCATATGTGGTTAAACTTGTTCACTTTAATTATTTATGAGTTTGATTATTAGTTGAACAATATTTGAAACGATAATCACTATCTAATTTCTATTATCTGGTATATAACTTGTTTTATAAAGTGATTTATGACGTCAAGTTTTGCGTATACGTTCTCATATTGGCATGATCTTTCACTAGCTTTAGTTAATTTATTTAAAGTCTCATAGCAATTACCATCTAATATTTACATTGATATGCAATAAAAAGATATATGGTTTGCATATACTTGTGTGCTAATTGAAGTTGGTATTATTTGAGTTTCTTCAACAATTATTGAATCATACACATGTGAAAATAGTCACTAACACATAATTAACAAAGTAAGTAATGCATCTAGTAAAACAAGCACAAAGTTGTTTATTTGTGATAATTTCACTAAAATGTTTTGATACCCTTTATGAATAGACATAAATGATATCACCAATTGTTGTAGATTTTAAGTTGATAATAAACTCGACTATATAGTTACTTAGTTATTTATTTATGTGAAGATAAGATTACTTATAATGATATTTTTTACATTGAATTGATGCTTAATGCTGACAGAAGAAATATTATTAAATCCGTATAATAATATAAGATACCGTGACTTTAATTATGTCACTAAGTCGGTTATACATGCGTGCATTATTTATTATTTGATTTTATTTGATTACGGGACCTTTATTGAATGGTTAGTGGTATATATATATATATTTAGAAAATTATGCAACTTCAATGGTACAAAGGATATGTTTCTTGTTTAATGTAGCTATAGGCTAACGGAGTATTATATTACACTATGTAAAACCTATGAAAGAGCTCGTATATAGGTTCTCCTTATTATTCGACTTTTAGATATAAGTCAAGTGCAGTTGAAGCACGTGTGGTCATAAAGTATAAGTTTATGAGCCAAGATTGTTGTAGTAATTGGCATGACTGTTTGGACCATTCCGAGTCAATAATGATGCGAAAAGTATAAAGGAACCATGTGTTCTTCAAGGTTGATTTGTTTGTTATTATTGTACTTAATGGAAGTTAATTGTTTATCTATCACCGCCAAATTAAAGTAAGGAATTTGCCCTATAAGGTTTTGGGAAGAATATAAAGGGGATGTATGTAGGCCTATACATCTGCCATGTGGATCATTTTGAATTTTAAAATCGATGCATCGTCAAAATGATCATGAAATACGCAACTTAAGGTTAGCGTAATTAGTGGCTCGAATTATAAAATGTGAGCACGGTTTTCCACATTGTATTATTGAGAATGGTGGTGAAAACTTCTAAGTACTGGGCGATTATTGGAATAAGTATTGAACTTTATGTAGCCCAAGTTCATACGCGAATTGCTTTTGTTGAAACGTTCATAAAGCGTCTTCAGTTGATTGCAAAGCCAATAATTATGAGAACAAAAATCTTAGATTATGGGGCATGTTATAAAATATGAATTCGCATCATGCCAACCAGATTAATGAATACCCCCCAATAAAATGGGTTATGGTCACGAACCATATGTTTCCCATTAAATTTTATGTAAATGTGCGTGTATTGAAAATCCACCACAACGACAACAATGGGATGTTGTAATTGATAATTCATTCGGGGGAGAATGAGCAGTGAGAGATATGGAATGAATTATAATATAAATGTTGATCCTCGAGACCAATGAATATGAACTTGAAGGACAATTTACATTCGGATCTAGTAATTGCCGGACTTGTTTAATGACATAAAGAAGTGACTATATCATATATCTGTTGCTAGTGCTCCAATTATAATGTATGTCCCAAAATGAAAACCAATGATTGGTAGTAAGTCTATGGCACGTCTGCAACGTGATAGACTAATCGATTCCAAATAAAAGTCCTCGAATGAATAGATAAAATGGAGCAAGAAAATTCAGATGATCTACTCGAGGTAATAAAAACCCCGGGTACTTGAAAAACTATGAAATATCAATAAATGATATATTCCAATGTCTAGTAAAGTGTGGAATCGAAAATATAAATGAATCGACGTCGATGGTGATATTGTATACAATAATACACATGGTAATGATTATGAAAATAAATAATGTAGCGCTATAATCATGGTGAGGATCATGGAAGCATACATGCAGGAAGTGCAGATGTATAAATGAATGGCCAAAAGAAGTAAAGACGCAAAGAACTAATGAAAGATTGAAGTTTCTTGTGATGAGACATGGTTACTGGGACTTGAAGTCCGTACATATGAATGTGTAAAATTATTGGATATGCATTGGTCATTATGAGAGAGCGAAATTAAAGTATTGAAATTATTATATTTAATGCATAATTGATGGCACACAAATATTTTCGCAAACACTTTGCATATAGAGACATGATCTCATGTGGTGGATCTAATAATCAACTTAATATTTATAAGTCTGGTGATAAGATAACTAATCGATATGCGTCTAAAAGAAAATGAATATAGCTCATTTGAAGTTGAGATTCCATGAGGGATATAAAATGCATGAAGCATGTCTCGTGATTTAACATGCTGAAAGCATATAAGAAATTTTTCAAGAATAACACTTGATCAAGATGAATATATCACTATATAAGTGAAAGGCAATATAGTATTGGTTAAAAATGAGCCATTGAAATAACAAAATTTACCCATGTTAGTTTTAAAGAGATTTATATTTGAATATGGTATAAGTTACATATGTTTTGATGAGGTAGATGTGAATGGAACTCATGAAGAGATTTTCAAGACGATTGAATACCTTGAAATGAAATACGAAGTTTTGTCTTGTTTTATGAATTAACATCTTAAATATGAAATCATTTTTCATAATGAAAGCTAAAGAAAGATGCTATATATCTTTATATGGATAAATGACGCTCATGTTTAAGAGGTCAATTGATGAAGAAAGACCCATTTACTTTTAAAGATGACGATCACAATATCAATTTACATATGTCATACTAAAATGTGTATATGTGAAGTACAAGGATGTACTTAAATGAGATGTATGACGTATCTTAATCCTTAAATTGGATATGCGAACACCATGTAGAGAGTATTTATTTATGTGATTCTATCAAGACACATTAAGGTGTATTAACTGATTCAATGAGCTTAAGTGATGTGATCATTAGGGGGAGAGAAGATACGTGTTGCACTCTTTTTCCCTTGACCACGGTTTTGTCCCCATAGGGTTTTCCGGCAAGGTTTTAATAAGGCAACATCCCCGGCGTATAAAGGAATTATGTATTTTTTCCTTCACTAGATTTTTGTCCCAGCGGGTTTTGTCTAGTAAGGTTTTAACGAGGCACAATCACGAAATGGACATCGAGGGAGTGTTATGGATAATTATAATATGGATGTCCATATCTTATAGGATCTTGATTAGAGGTATTTATGTTATATTAGAAGATTACATATCTTCCATAATGTCGACCCTCACAATGGTCGATCTTAAACTGGATATGCATTTACAAGTGGAGGAACCGCTAATTCATGGCGTTCGATTAAGCGAGCGATCTCGGCGATTTCATCCGACCATGCAAAATTCTAACGATACATGAAGCAAGTCGAGAATGTGTTTGGCTAAGAAGTATGATACAACACATACGTAGATGATGGAAATTCTTGGAAAAGTAGGCACCAACGGTTTGCATGAAGATAACGCAACATGTATTGCTCAACTTAAAGAAGGTTATATCAAGGCGATAGGGCGAAACATATTTTACCAAAATTCTTCTTCACCATGACTTACGGAAGAATGGTGATATTAACAAGTTCGTTCAAGCGACAATTTGGCGGATCTATTTACCAAGGCACTTCATACATCAACATTAAGGAAACTAAGTTACAACATTGGAATGCGACGACTCAAAGAGCTCAAGTGATATAGTCATCAGAGGGAGACAATACACGCTGCACTCTTTTTCCCTTGACCACGGTTGTTATAAGTTATATGGAATAATTGTTTTGTGGATGTCCATATAACTAATAAGAGGCCCATAGCCCAATTAGCTATTAGGGTTTTTACCCTAATATTCATCTATATATACCCTTTGTATCTCCCACTTTATTATCAATAAAAGAATTCCCTCAATTCTTGTTTACAACAATAAATACTTTATACTTCTCCTCAATATTCCTTCTTCTTCTCCGCCACAACCGTTCACATACCCTGTTATCGGGACGAGTCATCTTTTTTCTCCTTTTAAGTTTTAATTTGTATCATTTGAAGACTTGAACGATGCTTAACTGGACTTGGGTATGCACCCCATTTTTATTGGGTATGCACTCTTCATAGGTTAATTAAGAAAACCTTCAAACTAATTATTTTTTACACTAGAAGGAGAAATCACAGGGTATGCATGTGTATACCCTGTCATGGCTATAGATCCGCCCCTGGTGATCAACAATACCTTACAGTGGTATCAGAGTCACCCTAATCGTATATAATATAGTTAGGGTTCTTAGTAATTACTTCTATTATCATAAAATTGAATCTTTAATATTTGTTATGTTTTTGTTTGGTTGATTTATGCATGTTAGGGTTTTTACTTTTTTGTTGACAACTAGAATTGAATTAGTATTTATGTGTTTGGATCACATAGGGTTAATCCATTAGGTTTTTATAAATCCCAAAGGGTATTCGAGATCAAATAAACCCTAATTCGAGTTGTCATGTAAATCGGGAAAACTAGGTTTACCTAGATTATTCTTCTTGTATACAAGCAGTTTTGTTTCCATGTATAATTTAGGGTTTTAGATACTTTTAAAAAGGTGTAAACATTACAAAAAATATCCTAAAACTTTTTTGGGAACTTTAAGTTACCAAGTTAAATCATATAATAGACACGATAGCTTAGGAAACACGAAATACTAATCAGGGTTTACCTAAACCCTAAGTGGGTCCATTTTTAATGACCCTAGCTAAATATGGTGACTTGGAGTTTCTTGTTACATAAGTCGCAAACTTTTAAAATGTTACGTTTTTTAAACCGTAATTAGTGTTTACAAATTTTAAAAGCAAAAATTTACTAAAATTGATAATGAGAAGCAATAAGGTATGAATCGGCATTTTTGGAGAACGACAAGTTGCATTAACATACAAAGATGCGGGTGAAACTTGTGGTTTGCATGTACTATTAGGATGGGTAACACATGCAGTGCATGTGCATGTGTAGTAGGTCATAGCAAATCATAGCCAGAGTTTTTTCACATTTGATTTATTTTATTAGCAAGTTCATACTTTATTTTAATCATGTATGACACGAGACTAGGCGATAGACCAAAAGAACTTGTATTCTTTCAGTAATGTTGATAAAATTATTATGAAATACAAAGTCTCATTGATAGACTGTTTGAAATACAACAACATTAATGAAAGAATATAAGTCACTTTGGGTTAATCGAAACCATTAAACATCAAAATTCTTCAAATCTTCTATCGGTAGAATGACATTCCTGTGAACCACAAAACACTAAAACGATAATCCTACTTAGTAGAATCCACGAACACAGAGTTGTCAAAAACTGTGATTGGTCGAACTTCGAGCTATTCAGTACAAAACTTGGAGAAAGCAATGTTGCAAAAATCGCTAGGCGGTAGCTGGGCGGCCGGGTAGGGCCTAGCGATTAATCGGTTAGGCGGGGATTAATCGGATTGGATTTTTATATATAAAATTATAAAATTTTGAAACTATATGCCCGATTTGGCGATCTAGCGATTTTGCATTTGTTTCGATTTTGCCGATTTTTACCCGTGGCGATTTTCCGATTTATCGATTTTCTACGATTTGGCGGATTAATCGGCGCCTAAACGATTATCCGATTTTTATCGAAGAATCGATTAATAAGGCCGATTAATGAAAATCGGAACGGCTAATCACCGCCTAGCGATTAATCGGCCGCCTAGACCGATTTGACAAATCACCACCCCGACCCACAACCATTTTCGGCTCTTTAACCTCCTTCACGAATGAACTATCTAGTTCAGTTCTTTGAAAGAGGTTGTCTTAACCAGGGATAAGATCCATCACGATCTAACCCAAGGGACTCTTGGATAGCAGTCAAGGAACTAGGTTTAAAGAACCCTACAAACCTTATGGGAAGCTGAAACAATGATCCCAAAGCAAACCGGTCGAGAAAAAGATTTAGAAATGAGGTCATATAGTTTCAAAATAGTGAGAAGGTACCTGGTTGGGTCTTCAACTACCGCAACTACCACCCTTCCACCACTAGCTCTACTACTTGACAAACCAGGAACAAAACAAATTGCAATACGTCACAGAAATCCTCAAAGTGAGGAGAAATTACAAAAACTAAAGGCATACCAGTGAGGGGGAATGAACTACGCCCAGTCGGTGCAATTGATCTCTGGATATTCTCATCTCCAGCAGTGACATGCCCTTCTATAGTTGTTCCGCTGCCTTATAGCCATCAACGTCTACTATATACCTACAAATCATAACCTCATTTGAGCAGTTGAGTCACCTGCTCTTGGATGTGAGCTATACCCACTTTGGCGAGACTCTAAAGAGGTCATCATGGAAGGCTTCAACATTCATCTTCCTCATCTCATTGACATTTGACAAGATAACACGCTCCTTTACCCGTTTAATTGGAGTCACAAACACAAAACCTTAAAACTCAACTGAGGCAAGGGTCTCATCGAAAGCAGGGGCGGAGCCAGGATTTTTACTTAAGGGGGACCGACCGTGTTTAACGCAAAAATTCATAGTAATAGATATCTTAAAAATTAATCTATAGTGTTGTCTTTTGTTGTTTAAGTTTTTCGTTTATGAATTTTATAGACATGTTTATAGAATTAGAGATGTTGAATGTAAAAACTAGCAGAAAAACGTCTTGTAGTCTAAACAACTAACGAATGAAGTGGGTTGATTAGGGGTGGCTCAGAACTCACTAGTCACCTTACTAGCTCCACCCCTGCTTTTGACTGTCGCTGGGCTCAGTCTGTATGGCATGTACAGGTTTTACGTATGCTTTTCTATATCATAGTGCAATCAATACTTTGTTAACATGCGCTCTCATCAAATTTGGAATAATTAAGTAGCAAGACATGGAACTAACCGGAAACAAGTTTCACTCAACTTTTACCGTTAAACAGATAAAAATTTTCTCTTTATAATCATAATTTACAAAATATGTTTGATCAAGACAATATAAGATAATCGGATAATCAAGTTTGAAAAAATATTGGATTAGGTAGCGTCCGGTTGTAGAAAGTTTTCTTGTTTTTTGGTTTGTGGATACTTACGAAGGAAATGGTTTTTATTCTATAGAAAAGTTGAGAATTTTAAAAAGGGTTATTAAGCATAAAATCGTCATCTTGTCTCTTTTTTGTCATTGTATATTACGTCTTTTCATTTTGACACCAACATTTTTTAATTTGTATTGTGTGTCTTTCGACTATTTGACCTTGAAAATTACCATTTTACCCTTCAAAATTTGAAAAAGTGATGGTAAAATGGTCACAAAGACACACATAGCATTTCGATTTTAAAAGGTTGGTGTCATGTTGAGAAAAAAAATCGCAACACAATAATGAAAAATGACAATGATCTTTTTATCTAATAACCCTTTTAAAAACCCATTTAGATGGAGTTATATTTTTCTTTTAAAAAAATATTTCATCGTATTGCGACGGTGGGCGACGACAGCGAAGATGGAAGGTGAGGATGTTACCAATGGTGATTAGAGTTAGAATGAGATAATTGAATGATAGATTGAGAAATCTCGTATATTTTTTTGTTAGAGAGAAAAAAGTGAAGAATGGTAAAAAAAATTTAAACACGAAAAGGGTATATTGGAGTTTTCATTTTTGTTAAAATTTGAAAAGTGAAAATTTCACTTTTTTGGAAAAATGTTAGAAAAAAGTTGGACTAAACAGGTTTTTCGTTTTTTCATTTTTCTACAAAATTTTCTTGAAAAAATGAGTTGTTTTTCACCACCTAAACACATGTCGGAAGACATGAAACTAATGGGAAAGAAGTCTCTCAATATTTACCAGCAAATCTCTTTCATTTACCTTCACATCATACATTTATAACACATTTTGTAAACAAATTATCGGTAGTCATAAAATTACAAAAATGTTTGGTACTTCAACATAAAAAATGATCCAATGTAGCACATGAGGCCTAAAGAGTAACATGACTTTGTTTGCCTATATTCCTTGAACTGGATCTGATGATTGCAAGTAATACACATTTGGAATAAAAAAGGAAACAAAAAGATTGAAACCTACCCATCACCATTCACTTCTTATTCTAATGTATTTGTGTACCTAAAAATTTTAGTAAATTTTATTTGCAAAAATTGATGATACTTGTAGTGCAGAAAATCCAAAAGTGGGTATGGGGTTTGCTTTTTCATTTTTTTGCTTGATGTTAAGAAAAAAAGTTTGTAAGTCTATTGATGGGGATACCTTGTAATGTATGAACTATAATTCTATAAATTACTCTCGTCACCTAAGAGTGCCATGTTATATGCATCGTTTGTATTGTTAGTATAAGTTGCCATAATGAAAATCATTTTCACAAGTTTTGTCTTAGATGGGACATTACACACCTCACATTTTTTAAATTAAATAAATAAGATTAAGAATCATATAACTAAGAACCCGGCCAGTCATTGATGGCCTAAAAATTACTCTAATTAATAAACATATATAATACCAATGGTACAATTATCCAACGGATGATTCAGCCGAAGAAAAGTAAATAGTACTTGGCCTCACGAGATCCTGGTCGTAGAAGCCCATGCTCATATATTTTCAGGTAAACATGTTGAAAGTTTACATGTCAAATTCTACTAGAATGTAAATATTAATGTACAAACATATATTTTAGACTGTATGTAATACAAGAAATTAGATTCTACTGCCTATTGTTGGATGTACTCTTAGTTATTACCGTTGGAATTATATAACATGACTAATCATAAATATAAATAATAAACATCAATGCACGTGCGAGGCGTATAGGAAAGATTAACAAATAATTAATTAACATAAATAAGAATATGCGTGCATTTCTTGATTCTAGCCGAAACAAATCAAATCCACAAACCTAAGAATTGGATGAACCCTAATTAGGGTTTATAGGATTATGTGAATTACCCCTTACCTTTTTGTAATTCAATCAAAGAATCTTAACAATAATGTGTTAGTCCATTTCTTTCATACGCACTTATCTTAGAATTAAAGGAATGCTAGTTTTAATCAAACAAAATAACTTGAGTAAGGAAAAGCTTTGGATCGACTCCCAATGGTGTTAGTCGACCGGTTTAGCAAGAAACACACAAACAATTTTAGGTTTAACATAGTCTGAGATGCAAAGACACAAGACCCTGGCAGTATATCTTAAACTAAACTTGGTGAACAAGTTTGAGTTTGATATGGGTTGGGTTTGGTCTTCCTGGCCGATCGGTTACAACATCCCGAGGATTCGGAACCTTCCCATATTTGCAATCTAGTCCTTTCCAATTCCATTTAACGACCGTTAGTCCATTACACTTAATTACTTAACGTCCGTTATAATTATTTCGTTTAATTAAAAAATAAATATAACATTTATATTTAATTATTAACTTTAATTCTCATACATGAAATTAATGTGATCCCGTGGTCTCGAGTTCGATCCTAACACACTTATTAATTTATTGTCAATTAAACCAACATCTCCACTTGGACATATCTTAATAGAGTGATCACATCGGTTAGCGTCTAACAACACTTCGATGCCTCTAGTACAACTCGAGCAAGGCTCCTGGAAAACCTTTTAATGATTTCTCATTATTATTATCCTTTTGTTTCTAATACCATGTTAAATAAAGATATGAAATTAAGTCATTCTTTATTCAACCATTCTGTTTCTCGTTATAAGTGATTGAGCAAGATTACCAAATCTTCTGAATATATTCAGGGGAGAACTTTGGGCGTGGCCATGCAAACATCTTGTCAACCCTACGAGGGGCCCAACAATATTAAATTCCAAATAAATTTAAAGGAACAAATTCTATTTTGACTACGAGACTAACCCACAAACTTTGCAACACTTCAGGAAACAACCCTTATGACTACCGCTTCACGTATAGCGTTAAGTTGTTCAGCAGTGCACTACATTCATGACACTTATCCGGTATCTCAAGTCCGAGGATAACTATTCATGATTTACTTAATAACAATATCCATAAAGTAAAATCATGTAGGCTGGGATAAGTCTATATTCAATTCAATGAATATCATCCGAAATTGGTATGCATTCTCATCAATATACTTTCAAATATATTCTACCATATCTCTCGATTTGTCTTGGTTTAATGATACTCCATATCATTAATTGACAACGACGATTTAGAATAAATAAATTTATTCACGGATTAAACATGCAAATATATGATACAATATATTATAAAATCAAATATACCAAGTATTTAATTTATTATAACAATTGTATAACATCCCTTATCCAAATACTAAATAGATCAATGCATGAAAATTCCACTTGATGAATTATGCCTCAATTAATGACAATCATACTTGTTGACAAGACATAAATCAACCAACTTGATATATCTTAATTTTGAGAATACTTATTTTAAGAATTCAACTAGTGAAGTCTTTGCATGTGTGCATTCACCAATCCACATAATAATTCATAAAGTGTGTGACATCCTCTATCACCAATTTATGACAATTTAAACTTTCAAACATTTTAAAGTTTAAAGTATTCTTATTCTTTTAATGTATAATGCAACTGCACTTTTAGCAGCACAACTAGTTCACATGGCCATTAACAAGGATGGAATCCTACCATGACTAGTATTAAGTGTCAACTCAATTAAATCAGCATTATTGTATACAAACAACAATATGCTCATTAAAACTCCGTAAACTTTAATATCTTATTGTGTAATGTTTGATGTCTTCCAAACTTTCAAGTTAGAAGCTGATGACAATTTGCACAACAATTGACATATTGTTCATCCATAGAATCTAGGAGCAATTCCAGGCTGAGGATGTAATTCTATTAGAATATTCATTACACAAGTTATCTAATAACTTTTAGTTAGATATCAATCTTGTCAAATCATCTATCATTCAAGAATGATACAACAATTTGAATATACTACATGATGTACATGATGAATCTATAGGTCAAACTTAGATTTCATTCATGTTCTATCTTGTCCAAAAGATATTTAATCATTTCCCAAATAGTATATCATATTTTATTAGAATCATTTATTTTACTGCACATGTTTATTAACAATAAACATATATTCCAAGTTTATACGTTTTAGTTCTTAAATCTTACAAGTGAAGTTTCATTCCAATCTAAGACTTAACATTTAGCTTACAAGGAATGTTACTTTATATATGTTATACAACATATAAGATTTAAAACCTTAACATAATACTCCCACTAGCTTTTAGGAATACTTAAAATTTATCTTATTTAAATTATAAACCAAAACCAGGATTTAATAATTAAACATAAGAATAACTTTATAGATGCATGCATTTATCTATTCATGAATTATTGCACTTCATACACTTCCAAAGATTATATGAATTCAAAAAACTTTTCGATTACTTACCGTCCTCGCTCAAGTAATTTCTCAAGAAAGAGTTTTGATATTCCATTGTCATATTTCATATTAATGAAAACAAGTATGACAATTATCATCTTTATTTATTTAATGTGTCTAGAAAAGAATATTTAATCACAATTAATTGCTTAAGTATGATTAATAATCTTGTCATAATACATGCATTAAATATGTGTACAATATTATCCATATGATTGCTACATAGAAATTCAAACCACTAGGGTTTTTCATCTCTTTGAAGAAACTCATTTCCATTCTCCAATCTAACTATTATGATAAACCAAATTTCCAAAATTGATTATCTTTATGGACAACATCTTTAACATTCATAGTATGAGTAATTTACCCAATTCAATATTTGGTAATCCATCATAATGATTATCGGGTTTACTATAATCTTGTAACTCATGTTCTTCTCGACATATAAATCAAATATCCGAGATATCCTCATGATCTATGAATAAAATTCCATCATCTTGAGGTTAACATTTCATATCTAGCCTCATCATGATATTTACTAGTGTATTAAGAAGATTATGTATCTTGTAATTTTATCTTTCAAGATAAAAAAAACTCCCACTTGCCTTTTGTAAAATATAGACTGTCTATATATACTTAGCAATTAGAGCAAAACTACATTGTTCTCTTTTTGGGATATTACAAATACACATTGATAATTCCTGACTTAAGTTTGTTAATAACCTATTCATAAGTAGTTTAACAAAATCAGAATCTTCAATTTTAAACTTAATGTGATTCATCACATTCCATAATAAAATGGTGTTTTATCAATCTTCTAGGTTGGAGTCATATTGAGTATATTTAATCCATACTCAATTTTCTAAGCTTGTTACTTTTTAAGAAAGAAGTTATGGTTATCTTGCATCAAACAAATCAAATAGAGTTTGATTCTCCTAACTGAACATACCATCAACTTGTGGTATTCATTAGAATTAATATTGTAAGACAATCTAACAATATATAAGATAAACATATTTCTTTTGGCTTACTTATTTACCAACTAAGTCAACTTAATGGTATAATAGACTTTCCAAGCCAATTGCATGCTTTATAACACAAGTACTCTTTAACCAAGTCACTTCATATCTATGTCTCATCAAGAAACCATAAACTGTTATAATCCCATTATACGTTATAAATCATTGATCAACTCAATGACTTCTTGTATGTCTTAATTAAAAAAAACATAACAAGTTAACGTCTTACCTTATTATAAGTCTTAAAAGACTTTATGGTTATGTCTTTACAATGAATCATAAACATGTTTAACTAAAGTAATTATGAACACAACTCTTGGTTTCAATAGTAATTTCAAGTTAATTTATTTACTTCACAATGATGTAGGACTACATTATTTTTCATTTATGTCATTCCAAAATACATAAATAAACAAATTGAAATAGTATTAGATTAATTCATTTATCTCATTCTAATAATACATAAATATCTAATTTGAAGTAGTCTTATATATCATTTTGACACATGTTCTAAATACTTGTCTAATTTAGAAACAGCAAATATGTCCATGCAAGGTCCGACTTCACATGGAGATTTACTTTGTTGTTGCAATCTCGCCAAGTTCTCACATGGCGTAAATTGCAACACCAAGTGTTTCTTGAATTAGATATGTACAAGTTATATTAGACAGCTAGTCTCTTACCTGCGGTCAAGAGAATCCTTTAAATCATATACCTATATGTTGTACCTTGCACACAATATAGATTTCTCCCACTTGTGCTCGGAACAACATCATGTAGCAGATAAACAACACGACATATGTTTGTTTATGTGACTAATATGATTGTGTCATTGATATTAGCATAACTAGTAGATGTAGAACCACTTTATTGTCTAATAAGGAAGCGTACATGACTATCCTTGAAAACATAAGTGTCTACAAGTGGAAAGTAATTATCTTAAGGCATTCTAAAGATAATCGGGTTACTACCAAGATGACAAAGCTTGTAACTCCCATCGAATTAGAGATCATTACATTAATTCCTTATTCAAGAATAAGAACCCAATACTCCCACCGGATTTGACAACATTTTAAGTGTTTCATTAACGAAGAAAAGAAAATAGTATTCTATTTACTTCCTACACTTTTGAGAAAGTCCATACATAACAATTACTTATGTACTAAAAGAGTGTATTCTACTATGTAGATGATGAACTATCCATCAATGCTATTAACTTGAAAAATTGGGCATGCAATTTTTTTCTTAATAGTTATACTATTCCAACAATTGTAAGTAGTACTTTTAAATGGTCAAAACAAAACAACTAGCTAAAATATGCTAGTTTGTCTTTTACCAATTATACAATTATTAGTCTAGCTTCTAATTTAATAACTCAGAAATATACAATTTTCTTAACTATTAAAATTTGCTTACGAGTTATGTATTTAGAATTTAGACAATTCTAATTGTCCTATCATACATTTCTTCATTCATGAAAAGGAATAAGATTGAATCTCGCTCTTTCTTGAAAAGAGGACTAGGTTTATTCTTTTAGCAAAGTTGACTCTACCAAAACCTTTACAGTGTGAATCAATTTACCAATACAGGAATAACCTCGTTTACGGTTTAATGTTAGTTAATACATTTAAAGAATTTTCAAAATTCAATTTCAAGATGCTTCGATAATTAAACTTTTCGGAAAATAAAATACCCAAGGTAATATTCATATAACCATAGAATTTTCTAAAACTAGAATCCAAATTATCATAGGTTCATTACATCAGTTGATCTGCTAGTAACGAAAGCATATAATAAGGTAATCTGTCGAACAATACTTGGCAAACAATTTCCAATTCCTAGATCATTATGGGATTTATATTTTCCAACGCTATTGCAAATATAAACATGTTTCATCCCATCTTATGCCTTGAGTATAGTTCTCACTTCCTACTCAACTTAAATGTCTAACTTAAAGAACTGGAAATATGTTCATGTAAGGTCTGACTTTACATAAAGATTTACCTCTCCATCACAATCTCGCCAAGTACTGTCATGACGTAAATTGCAACTTCAAGTGTCCCTTTAATTAGATGGCATATAACTTAAATTATAAAGGGTACTAGTTTTAATTTTATGTGGTCAAATCAAATATGTACAAAGATGTCATGCATTCATCTTGTAGCATAAATTTAATAAAAAACTTTTATTACCAATTCATAAAGATCAAATTATCAAAGTTTTGATTGAGGTATTGGGTTCACCAATCAAGGAATTTAGCGTTAATTATCGTCCATTATACCGTACTTTTGCATAAGTGTAAACACTTAGTGTTTCGGGTAATTACCACCCAAGTGGCGCATGAAATTAAAACTAATTCGCCTCTTAAGATGATTTTGTACGCATAGCCTACTTGGTAACTCCAATTTGACTCATAAGCAAGCGGAGAGTTTGGTCGTGAAGCAATAACCTTCTCTTTTGGGTCACAATTTAATCGCTCCCTCCTAGTACTTCCCACAGTCAGTCAAATTGGGTGGCCGTTCTCACTTTTTGTACAAAATCATCAATCAATTAAACTATTGAAAACTTAACTATTCAAAACAAATCAAATTTCACCATTGTTTGGTTCAGTATTATTTTTCTATTCAAAATTACCCTTTCCTTAAAAATGCTCAACATAATAAACAAACAAGTAAACCAATAAAAATAAACAACTAAAAACAATGCGCATATAATTAACAATTTAATACGTAAAATACAAGTAGCCATGAAACATTCGATAAACCCTATTAATAATCAAGGTCTAGGTTAATTAATGTATATCTTAATTAGGGCTTCACTCTCTCAATTGAAAGTGGTACATATATTGACGAATCGATTCGTAAACCCATAATTAATAATATACCTAATTGCACATAATTGATTCATTAATGTATATAATTAGTCTTCCCAATTCAAGATTTATCAAAATATACATGTATAAAACTTAACAATTAATCTACGCATAACCAATCTTAACAATTAAATATATATATCGACAATAATCCATGCCAAACATGCACGTTTTCATGGATTTAACATAACAATTTATTCACGTTGTCACAAGATCGCATACAATTTCATGTCACATAACAATTTATTCATGAATATATCACGTAACAAATATATTAATTCTATGTTTCTATATTGATAACATAAAAATTATAATAAACCCTAAAACAATTTTTTAAAACAATCGACTAAAAAAAATTAGGGTTTCGACCCATAAAAAAAAATTTAATTCGATCCATAAAAAATTTAAAACCAAATTAGGGTAAAAGCCTAACCCTAAAATTAGGTTTATATAATCATAACCAAAACCCTAGAATAATCATATCAAACAACATACAATATTCGTTTTTACGTGTTTAGTAATTAATTACTCATTAACCCAAGCTCGCGATGCTGTTGGAATTATATAACATGACTAATCATAAATATAAATAATAAACATTAAGTACACATGTGGGCGTATAGGAAAGATTAACAAATAATTAATTAACATAAATAAGAATATACGTCCTTTCGATTCTAGGCAAAGAATCAAATCCACAAACCTAGAATTGGATGAACCCTAATTAGGGTTTATAGGATTATGTGAATTACCCCTTACCTTTTTTGTAATTCAATCCAAGAATCTAACAATAATGTGTTAGTACCACTTTCTTGTCAACGTCTTATCACCGAATTAAAGGATTCTAGTTTAATCAAACAAAATAACTTGAGTAAGGAAAAGCTTTGGATCGACTCCCAATGGTGTTAGTCGACCGGTTTAGCAAGAAAACACACAAACAATTTTGGTTTAATTTATGAGTACAAGAGATGAAACACAAGGCGCTCTGGCGCAGTATATATCTTAAACTAAACTTGGTGAACAAGTTTGAGTTTGATATGGGTTGGGTTTGGTCTTCCCTTGGCCGATCGGTTACAACATCCCCAAGGGGATTAGGAACCTTCCCAATATTTGCAATCTAATCCTTTTCCATTCCATTTAACGACTGTTAGTCCATTACACTTAATTACTTAACGTCCGTTATAATTATTTCATTTAATTAATAAATAAATATAACATTTATATTTAATTATTAACTTTAATTACCATCTGTGAAGTTAATCCTCTGATCCGAGTGATCCGAGTTCGATCTACACTTCACATTAATTTATTGTCCATTAAACCAACAATTACTTCTTCATGGTTTAACTTGTAGTCTAAACCAGATCCATATTTCCATGCCTCAAGTTGTCTATTCCATTTGTACTTCTTCTCAGTTGAAAACGTATCAACCACAGGCCTAGCAAAATGTTATATAAAGAGTCGGTTTAATTTAATCGTCTTACAACATTCAAAACACGTGTGTATCTCATATTATAGTTAAGATAAAATACCTTATCAATGGGTCAATGAAAATGGAAAGAAATGTATAAGAACCCAATGATGCAAAATGTCCTAGCCAGTCAATTAGCACCGGGAAGCCAACCTGTTGAATGACACTAAGCGTGCTAGCGAAAAGAAAATTCGCACATCGAGCAGTTTTCTAAAAGTATTTTCAATCGAGAATACTTTTGAATTTGAAATATGAATACACATTCAATGCGCTAGAAAAGAAGATTTGCACATCGAGCGGTTTTCCAAAAGTATCGTCAATTCATTTCTGGACAAAGGTTGATTCAAGATTGATAGCCCCATCGTTCTATCCGGTTGTCAAGCTTGATCTTCAGGAAGATCTCACATGTCACCCCAAAGAGCTTGTTTGATGTTGGCTCTAAGGATTTCCATCTTCGCCGTGAATACTCCACTCGGATGTTACGGCAATACCACAAGGATAATGCGTGGGACTCAAGATATATTCTTACTTTCACATTGTGTGAAACAACAAGTCTTGAGAATAGTGTCTAATGGATATTGTGGATGATCTCTTGGCTCTAGACTCGAGTTATGCATATTTGGTTCTGTCTGGGAGACTAGGAGAGGTCTCCTTCTTCAATATCAACAATCTCTAAGAGAAAGTCGATAGATTATAGGTTCCCGTTGAGAATGAAACAAGCCCTTTTAAGAGGAACTTGAGTGGTTTGGGAAGTTGTAGTGCGATCGTCCTTTGGGTCCATGACGTCTTGTCTTCAATACCGGTGTTACCTTAGTAACCACGGTATATGTATTGAACCAGGTTCTGCCCTAAGGTTGAATAATTGGAGGGCTATTTCTTTCACCACTTTTCTCATTCGGTTCTTTTCATTCTTGACCCCTTGATTATTCAGAGACTTCATAACTAGAACCTTGTTGGTTTATTCCCGATACTAGCTCATCTCGATCTCTTCCCATTTCTCATTTTCTCCTTTTTCATCATACCTAAGGACTACACTATCTAGTGGATTGTCTGGGTAGATCCCTCGGATTACAGCGGATGGTGGGAACAAATACCTAACCTAACCATCCTTATAACACCATCATATAAATAAATTTGGTGGGTCTTTTGGTATTGTTCATTTCCTTCGAAACCAATTGAAAATCATTTGGAAAACCAATCAAGGTACTTGTGATACGAGATCAAAGCATTTTGTACCTTAATAGTTTTGATCATTTGAAAACCTCCCCTCGACATGTGCATTTGATTTAGAAATTGTTTAGCACAAGGAGGCAAGGACTGAAATATTTCATTTGATCACAATTTTCATCTGAAAAGCCATTTGATTTTCTTGGTAAAATTCTCGATATGTGTAGGATATTTGAAATCATTTTATCACATAGGCGAGAGTTCTTTTGCATCCACGTCATAAAAGCCATTAAAAAACCATTTGAAAACTCAATCAAAGGTACTTTGTTAAAACATAAAAGCTTTTGTACCTCGATGGTTTATTTTCCTTTAAAATGCTCCCCCGATATGTGCTTCAAGATTAGACGTTTAGCACATATAAGAAAGCGACTGCACAATTGAATCAAAGCGATCACCTTTTATCAAATTTCATTATAAAATCACAAATTCTCCCCGATCAAAATATAAAACCCTTTGAGATTTTGGATCCCAAGTGATTAATAAGGTTTAGAAAACATGGGAGAGAATGTGGCACGGTTTAAATACTCATCATGTTTTTGGATAAATCCTCTCCTCCATGTGCATTATGTATATTAAAATCGTTTGGCACATGGGCGGGGAATGCTATCTGAGGACTAAAACCAATTCCATTTAAGAGATAAAGATTTAAATCACGATCTTTCCAGCGATCAAAATTTCAAACCATTTGAGATTTGTGATCGATAATTTAAATCATTTAGAAAATTTTGAAAGAGCGTGGCAAGATTTGATTTTGAAAAATGACGGAATAAGGACCATTTAAGACATTAAAGATTATTAGTGTCGGTATGATTGTTTTAAGAGATCTTTTAGTAAAATAAAACAATTTCACAATCAAACAAAAAAAAAAAATTTCATTTGCCGGATCTTTGAGTTCTAAAGAAAAAATCATACCATGACATAACATTAAATCTTTAGATCACCACATTTTAGCATTATGACCGGAACTTTTATGAAGAAATATTGTGAAAATATTTTAAATTAAATCACTCTCCCCGATCATGACCCAGTAATTAGGTGACTATGTTTGATAAAATGAAGTCGGTGATTTCCAAATTTAGTTTAATTTATTTTCAAACAATACTTTCCATTTTCAATTTAATCAAAGTTTTTAGAAAAAATGGTATCATCACTATTATCACCTGCGGAGATCGTTGGGTGGTTGAAAGCTTCGTTGTTCTTTGTGGGGCTTGGAAAGCGTCTGCGGACCTTGATGAGACTTCTTCTACGTTGCATTTGAATGCCAGCTGAGGTCAAATTAAGCTCCGTTTCTTCAATCATAGAAGAAAACCATCTGGCGATCAATGAGACCTCTTACGTTGCATTTATAACTTTCCTCAGTCCATTAAGCTCCGTTTCTTCATTTGTCAACCCAAGATATAGTTACCACTCTTTTCGGCATCGATCATCTTCAATTGTGGGCATTGATCATATTTATTATTTAGATTAACCTGTTTGATCAATAGAGCAAATGCTAGACCACACATTATCCAATCTTTTCAAAGCCTCATATGAATATGCCCCACCAGCTCCACCAACTTCTCCACCAACAGAAATGTTCTCCATTATCCTCTACATTTTAAAAACTCAAGTTAGAACAATTGTTAAACAAGCTTTTAGCATATCAAAAAACAAGAAACATGGACCTGAGTTCTTGATGAGACTGCTTTCGGCGAGAACAGTTTCTTTGGTTTATGAGCATTGTAAGCAAAAGGGTGTTTAAAAATGCCATTAAATTTTGATGGGTGTGATTGAAGGTGAAGTTGTATAACTGCCATTTTTCAAATATGGTTTCAGTTCTGTTGGTATGATTGGGTAGACATTTAAGGTGTCAAAGTGCACTGTAGAGAGCAAATGGGTGTGTCCGGCTCAATATGCGTGGTACGTGTCTTATGAATTATGATATGCGTGGTTCTGTGAATTATGAATTATGAATTATGAACAAAAAATATAAAATTTAACAAATTAAATGCATTAAAGTGACAAAAAGCACGAAACAGAAAATAATAAAGAATTGTGTTGTACCCAAAAAAGTAAGACAAAGATGATAGAAAGTACTGTATAAAATATTTGTACTTTTTGTGGGTCAAGGAGATTCACTACATGTTATTGAGTGCCTTCGCCTCTACAAAAGACAAATGTTGTGTCTTTCTAACCTCGTTTGTCACTTGCTTCTGATAAAACAATTTTTTTTATTAATTTATATTTCATACTTTTTGTCATTTTAATGTTTTTGACTTGTTAAATTTTATATTTTTTATTCCGCATTTTTTGTTTCACAGATTTATGATACAAAAAATTATAAAAATAAAAATAAAATCAAAAAACTTGGGGGATGTCACTTGTAAAAATGGGTGGGGAGGGGGTTCTTTATAACCTATCCCTATCATAATTCATTATTGGCTCGTGCATAGTTGATGCTAGGGAAAGTGGGCACAAAAGGGATGGTCCATATTTCATATTTCAGAGGACTTTTTGTCTTGTGGGTCGTTGATGTCCTCTCTTTTGTCTTTTTTCTTTTTTAGGTTTTAGTAGCATTTAACATTTTTGGTTCCTATGTTTCTTTCGCACATTGTGATTATGTGATGTATATGGCTTTGTATTTTTGCTTTCTGGCCCCTTTCTTCTCTTAGCTAATTGTCTTATTTGGCTAAGGCATGGTGTCTGTAAATTTTTTTGTGTTGGTTTTATTCTATTGTTGTCTTTCTAAAAAAATATGGTTTCAGTTGCTGAACATTTTTTTTGTGGGTATATTGGTTATTGATTTGAACGAATGAGTACAACAACATAAAAATATTCACAAAGTGACGTGTCAAAGAGTGATTGATAGATTTCGCTATAGTTTCTCTCGCTTTTACTGATTAATCACGTCCCCACGACACGTCGTTTTATAGATGATTTCGTGGGTTTTTTTATGTGGCTGTCACATTCCTCTCGAGCGAATATGTGTACAAGTATGGTACACGTTAAAGTAAGATAATCCTTTGAATATATTTTTTCAAATTATGATAATGTAGCTTTAGTCCCTCAAGTTTATAGACAAGTCTCAAATTTCCCATGGTTATTCACTTATTTTGTCCAAAATAGTAGCTCAAATTTCACATCTAACCATGGATTTTATTTAGATTACACGTATCATTAATCTAAACTTTTATGGTCTTAACCATCCACATTTTTCATTTGTCGTTATTTGTGTGTTTATTTCTGATGTGCATGTTTTATAGGTCATGCGGTGACCACCAATACCCTACAATGGTACTAGAGCCACCCTAATCATATATAACCTAGCTAGGGTTCTTAGTAATTGCTTCTATTATCATAAAAATTAAATCTTTAATTTTGTTATGTTTTGCTTAGTTGATTTACGCCTATTAGGGTTTTAGGGTTTTACTTTTTGTTGACAATAGATTTAATCACTTTTGTGATTGAATTAGTGTTTATGTGTTTGGATCATATAGGGTCGATCCATTAGGCTTTTCTAAACCCCATATGACTTGCCTTTATGAAGATACAAGGGTATCAGAGATCAAGTGTGAAAACTCTAATTCGAGTTGTCATGTAAATCGTGAAAACTATGTTTACCTAGATTATTCTTCTTGTATGCAAGCAGTTTTGTTTTCATGTTAGATTTAGGGTTTCAGATATTTTTAAAAAACATGTAAACATTACTAAAAATATCCTGAAACTATTTTTGGAAACTTTAAGTTACCAAATTATATCATATGATAGACAAGATAACTTAAGGAGCAAGAAAGACTTATTAAGGTTTACATAAAACCCTAAATGGTTCCTTTTTCTATGATCCTAGCTAGATGGGATCATAAAAATTCGACTTGTATAAATATTGTTGACCAAGCAATTAGTTTCCTTAAACTGGTGTAAGTTCAATTTTACCTTATTTGGAATCTACAATTCCTAAGTATGGAAACTATGGTTTCGAATATTTAAAATCATAATACAAATAAACCGTAAAACGTTTGTTTATATTTAGTGATCTCGTTAAGTTTTGTTGATAACAAATATAAAGTTATCATAAGTAAAAGTATAAGAATACATGTTATTCATAAAGTATATACATTTTGTCATTTACAAAAATGTTGTAATAATAATAGGTTGTAATAAAATATATAATAGGTTGGGTAATATCCATGACCCATGACCCATACCCATAGAGCTAAATCTATAACCCATGACTCATTGCATGACATCATGCATGAAATAATGTTGGGTATTATCCATGACCCATGACCTAAGACCCATGACCCATTGTCTAGATACATTGTATCTTGTTGGGTACCCATGACCCAAAGTTCATGACCCATGGCTCAAAACCCATAACCCATAACCCGGTTTGCAACCCAAATTGGACTAAACCGACTCAAACAACTGGTCCTCGAATCAGACTGGCGGATCCTCATGTGAGGATCCACAAACCGTGGAATAGAAGGCTTTTTGCCTATAAATAGTGAGCCATTTCTCCATTGTTTCTCACCCTTCTTCCGATAATCCTCTCATATTATCCCACTCGTAACCTCGATCACTGATCATTCTAGTAGCTCTTATATCTTTTGTTGTGATTCTCTTTAGGTCCTTTACGGCGAGATCACGCTACTCTACAAGTCATCCAAGAAAAGGGTATTTGATTGATTTGTTCATCCACAAGATTTCATAACATATCTTGTATTTCATATTTCACATAGTTGTTATGTAATAGTTTTGTAAAGGTTTAGTTCTACCTCGTGGAAGAACTCGGTATTTAGCTTTGTCTTAGGAAAAGTGTAAGCGACGTTGTGAGGCTTCTCCGCCAATTTAAAGGAGCTTGTTGACATAGTGCTTGAACTCACGAGTGGGGTACTCGGGAGTGTAGTAAGGCAAGGAAGGTGTCCTTGTAGCCAAACCACTATGAATCACTTGTGTCACAACTTTATATCCTTTACTTTACTTGCATTCTTTACTTACTTTATTTATTGTTTGGTATTATTTATTCATCCATAAGAATTTACATAAGATTGAATCTAAATCTTTGAAACTTAAATTAAAATCGGTAAAACTATTCAACTCCCCCTTCTATTTTTTCACAATTGGTATCAGAGCAAGGTTTTCAAAAAGTTTTAACGTAAATTGTATTTTAAAAACGTTTCGATCAAAATGAATTTTCAAAACTATAGAGAAGGGCAATCTATGCAACGACATCCACTACTTGAAACTTATAGTTTTATTTATTGGAAAATAGATTTGAAACTTATGTGAAATCTAAAGATATTGATCTTTGGTATATTATTGTTGAAGGTGATTTTCAAGCAACCGTAAAGATGATAAAACCGACAAGAAGAAAATATTTCTCATGATCGTCTCACCGACGACCAAAAGAAAAATCTTTCCAAAAATAGTGAGGCAAGAATGGTTTTATATAATGCCTTACCCAAAAAGGAATTTGAAAGAATATCTATGCATAAAATCGCTAAAGAAATTTGGAACTCTTTGGTCTGTAACACACCAAGGAAATCAACAAGTAAAAAATAACAAAATTGATTTATTTACTCAATAATATGAACAATTTTCAAAATTAGATGATTGTTGGGAATTACAGATTTGATGATTACAAAACCCACAAGCAGAAATGGAGAAAGAAGAAACAATGAGGACCTAATATGTAATAACTAGTTAGCTGTATTAGTAAGCTAGGGTTTCTTGTAACCTCCATCTATTATATAAAGAGGGTAGGCGTCTAGGTTATGAGATCATCCATTTCAGAATAGAACTCTCCCAATGAGAGTCTAGACATACAAAGAAATTGTGTGTATATTAGTATAGTTAGTTTATGTATTAGTTTATTTTAATCAATAAAGAAAACTTTATTAGTAATGTTGATTGTATTCTTATTTTACATTCCGATGTGTTTCAATCAATCAATGTTATTCATACCCTAGTTGAGTCCAGATCTTTGGATTTAACAATTGGTATCAGAGCCTCGTGGCTCTCGATCTAGGGTTTATAAGGTTTTTGATGTCATGGTTATGCAGAAAAAGTTACTGTCGAAGAAGAGCAGATCTGATGAAGATGGGTTAAAATTCTGGTTTACGTGCTTGATCAAGACCAGTACTAAGAGAAAAGAAAAGAGGTAAATTCGTACCAATTAATATCAATTTATAATTTGCTTATAAGATCAGATCATAGGTCGGTGCACATCAACAATAATTCTACGCATAAGATGGACTAACTTTTGGTCTCAATTAATTATTCGTATATTTTGATTGGTATGAATTAATTGTTCGTATCTTTTGGTCTCAAGATTGTTTATACTGGTTTATATATATTGATGGGACTTGGCTTGTCACGTGGGCATGAAAAAAAAATGATAGGACCTACGAGTTCATTACTGTCATTCACATGGGGTGATCATGTTTATTCGTAAATTGTATTGGTTCCAATGTCACAAGTGACGACCGTATATTTTGATGTGGTCCACAAGTGGTGCTGATGGGGTCCACAAGTTTGATATGTCTGTTGTCACATGGTACCATCAAGATTATTATTTAGCTTCATATATTATTTTTGTGATTTGATTGGTCAGTAGGGCAGAGATCAGACGAGGAATTTTATTTTAATTGGTTAATACTGGTGGTTAATGTGTTTGTACTTGATGACCAAGATAGTCGCGCCATGATCAAGTTAATTACGGTCTTGAAAGTTAGTACCGGTTCTTTGTACAAGATTAATTCGGTCCCGACAGTTAATCTTGGTGGCTTGAAAGTTAATCTTGGTGGTCGCGACGGTTAATTCGGTCGTCCAAAGTTTATCTTGATCATTGATTACTAGTCTTGGTGAGTTGAATTTTTATTCAATGATTAACCCTAGTAATTATCATGTTTTCGACTTGCGATTGTTGGAATCACTCCTAAACTATATTTCAAGTGTTAGTGATTCATATGTAATAGTTAGCTTAATATGGCTTTTATGTTAGTAATCATGCCAAGGCTTATGTAGAAAGCCCATGAGCCTTGGCCCAAGCCCATAAGAAGGAAGGAGTCTAAAGTGTTGCCCTAGCTCCTTGCCTATAAATACTCTTGTATAACCCTCACTTGAGGGTTGGTTGTCCAATTCATTTCACTTCATATGCATAACTCTTCTTATTTCATACGCATAAGTGTCTAGTCTTGTTCATCCGATCATTCTCTTCTCTATCTCTTATATTGATGCTTGTGTTACAAATATGGTGACCTAACAGTGGTATCATTCGCCAAATAGTTGGGTAAAAAGTTTATTTGTTTTTGAAGTTGTTTGGTTCTACGCGTAAATCACGGTTCAAAAACTTGGTCACGTTTAAAAACTCATTTTTTACACTTTTCAATCCAAGATTCTTGTACTTTCATCGTTTTTAAGTGTTAAATTTCAGTTTTAAGCAAAAAGTTTCGAACTTTACGTGTTTTTCCTTAGTTTTAAGCTTTATTTTATACGCGTGTTCATCTTTACGCGTAAGGTGTTTTGAAGTTTTGGATCATCAAGTTTCACACTTTTGTGTTATTTTGGTGATATTGAAGCTGTTTCATCAAAAAAATCTTGCTTAGAAACATCTTTGGGAAGAAAATCAATTTTGGTTGCTTTCTACGCGTAAGAAAACCCTATTTTCCTTAGAAACATCTGTGGATCGATCTTCAGTTTTCGTGGTTTACTCAGTGTTTTCTTGCTTGGATAAGCCTGAAAACACTTCGACTTTGGATATCTCTTACACTGTGATAGCGTAAAGGATTTTTTTGGGCTAAACCCTAATTTTACGCCTAAGCTCAAATCTTACGCGTAGAACTCTTTTACGCCTAAGCTTATTCTTACGCCTAAGCCCTGTCTTACGCCTAAGATAATCTTACGCATAAGTTTTCTACGCCTAACTTTCAGTTTACGCATAACTTTAGTGTTTCTCAATTCTTATGCGTAAGCTAATCCTACGCGTAACTATCACTTTTACGCGTAAGTTTGGTGTTTTTACGCTTAAGTTTTACTTTGCCTACACTTGGTTTCTACACCTAAGGATACTTCATCAACAACGTTTCACTCGACTACAAAGATCCATTTAACAACACAAGTTTTCAACATGTCACGACCACCATACTCTAGCTATTTTTCTTATACTTATAATCAACAACAACAACAACAACAACTAAGTCCACAACATCAACAATTTAATCAACAACAACAAATTTATCAACAACAATTTAATCAACAACATTATCCACTACAAGGAGCAATTCAACCTCAAATGGTTCAACCACCACCAAGTCTTCAAGTACAACCTTACAAAAACGTTTACAATCAACATCCATCTAGGAACACTATGAAGGAACCATCTTGGTTTGAAAAGATGTGTGAAGCTTTAAGCAGCCAGCAATCAATTCATGAGGCAGGATCACTTGATAGACCTCCAATGCTCACTCCCGGTAACTACGATCAATGGGTGATAAGGTTCTTTAGGTTTTGTGATCTAAAGAAGCCACATGGAAAGTTCTTAAAGAAGGTTATCTTGGAAGGTCCATTTCGGATGCCTATTGTTGTTACACCCGAGATCCAAATCTTTGTTCCACCAAGAGATGATCTCACAAACATTGCAATCATTCATGACCTTTCGGGTGATGAACTTCTACACTTGGTGATGAGCTAGCAATGCAATATATCCTTTTAGGATTACCAAACCCAATTCTTGAAGTGTTGATGCTCAAAAGACCGCAAAAGCAATGTGAGAACATATTCATCTTCTCATGGAAGGCACCGACTCAATCAAGAGGATATGGAATCCAAAATTTACTTGGCTTATGAACACTTCATGATTGAACACGGAGAAACTTGAGTCTTATCATCATCGATTCTCGACATCATCAATGATTTGGATAAACACAACATCATCTTGCCAAGAATTGCAGTCAATACTAAGTTCCTAAGTAGTCTTGGTCCTGATTAGGAGAAGTATGTCATTTTCCTTCGTCAAGCGAAGAATCTTCATCATGCTTCATACGGATTGTTGTACGACTATTTGAAGCCTCATCAAAAAGAAGTTGATAAGGAAAGGGTTATCCGTGGCAAAACTATTTCACCATCACTTCCGGACAATCAACAACTTGCTTTGTGGGCTCAAACTAGTTATCCTCTTCAACCCGCTACTCAACCAACTGCAACAATTACACCATATGATCCATCACAAGAACAATCTCAACAAACTCAATTGGTTCCATACAACAACAACAACAATGATCAAGCACTTTACGGTGAAGCTAATGAGGACTCGAAGCCTTGATGCATTGCAACAAGGATTTGTTATGATTGCTAAAGCTTTTGGCCATTATACAAACAAATCCAACAATCGCATTCGTTCCTCATCAAACACAAGGAATCAGTTGTTGTGAACAATGGACGTGTTGAAGTTCGAATCGTGGTTATGGTCGTCGGATGGGCGGTGGTCAAGGGTTTAATGTTATGGTAGGAATAACATGGGTGCTCCACAACAACGAGAGCTCAAGTGGTTGTACAGGTAATGCTCATAATGGGATAAATGGTCTTTCTACAACTGTAATGAGAAGGACACTGGTA
Organism: Chrysanthemum lavandulifolium; assembly: GCA_022545495.1. Classification (NCBI taxonomy): domain Eukaryota; kingdom Viridiplantae; phylum Streptophyta; class Magnoliopsida; order Asterales; family Asteraceae; genus Chrysanthemum; species Chrysanthemum lavandulifolium. The sequence continues at coordinate 72,807,803 of CM040238.1, forward strand.
ATGCATGCCCAAAGCCGAGGACTAGGGGCGGTGCTTATCACAAGGAGGCTTTACTTTTAGCTCTTAAGGATGAAGTGGTGGAACTCTCACATACAAAACGAGCTTTATGGCGGATGCGCACTCGAGATAATGATATGGAGGACTTGCGGCCAATGCAGCAGATTATGTTGATGGCTAATATGCACGAGTTATACATGAGTGACACAGCCCGATGTATGACATCGATGGCTTGTCTCGTGTGCCGAACAAACCATATTCATCATCGATCTAATATCTCACCAACATCCGAATTGGGCGAGGCTCGAATGTTCAAAATGAGTCGTCCACATCTCATTCGGCGATTCTCAATTAGACCCCGTAGTTATATTTGATGATCAAGATGATCTTATGGTTACCTTTGATACTCAAATTGACTCTATGGTTATACTTGAGGATCTAAATAGTGATCATGTTGTGACTCACGTTGAACACGCTGAACTTTTGCCTAGTCCAGATGTTGATCTCTTACTTAAAGACCAACAATCCCGAATGGAAGAATGTCGTTCCTTAAATCAGAACTTACACAGTAAAAATGCACTGTTAACCAGGGACATTGAATGCTTAAAACGGCAACTCAATTTTTTCAAAACTCAAGAAAACCGTGAAAAAGGTTTTGAAGCCGCTTTTGCTAAATCACATCAAAACGAAAAATCTTTAGAACGACAGATTCGTGATCTAGCCGCATCGAAGAATGCTTTGTTGTCTCAAATAGAACAACTGAAACATGAACATAATAAGCAACTTAACACTCTTACTTTGGAAAATCAAAAAGCCAAAGCTGAGTTGTTAACTTGTCAAAAACAGTTCTCTGCATACAAAAAGCATTCAACGAAACGAATAAATGACCATCTTGAATAAATTGTCGGCTTACAAAACAAACTTAAAGAGTTTCGAAATGTTGTTTACAAACATGGTGAGTCAATCACAACTATTCAAAAGTTTACTTTAAAACCCAATCCAAATGGATATGGACCGAATCTTGCTGATTACAAACCAAAGCTTTCAACCAAAGCATTCAAACCAAATCCACAAGTTTCCGGTCACGAATATAAAGTTGATGATTCTGTTATGAGTGTTGTTGAATATCAGCAATTCGATGCAGATGACGAGAGTCGGTCAAAAATGGAAAATGTTGTTTATAACAAACCTTTTAACTATTCAAAAGCCGTCACTTTCGTCACACTCAAGGATTCTTCTAACACACATAGGATTATCACAAAAACATCTGAGTCTTCTAATGTTGCTCCTCAACCAAATTATGCACAAATTTATGGTCATTTACCTTCACTCAGTGAAGTAAATTCTAAACCCAAAATCGTCAAATTCTTCGATATTTTGACACTTTCACTTCTGACCTCAAACTTTTAGAACGTGAGATTGAATATCATTCTGAAATAAAAGTTGAACATTTTCAATCGCCTTAGGCGCGAGCACAAAGAGATATTTTTCAGAAAAGAATTTTACCCCATGTTAAAAATTTGAAAAATTGTGCATTGTATTGGAAAAGGGAATTTCATAAGGAACTTGGATTGATGAAAGTCGTTTTCGAGAAAACAGAAACATCTATTTCTAATACAAAATGTAAAAAGAAAATGTTACGAAAAGATGTTGATCGACTCTTGGAAGATGTTATATGTGCTGATATCCATAATGTTGTGTTATTGCATTCTTTACCATATGCATCCGATTTTATCTCTGTTGATTCTGTTGAAATTGTTGAGAATACTGATAATGTGCATCAGATCGAGTCTTTAAAAGTTGAAAATGAACGACTGTTAAACGAGATTTCAACCGTAAAACGTCGTCTTCAATGGTGTCAAAAAGATTGTCAAAATCGTGAACTTGCTTTGCAAAACAAAATCAACCAGTTGCATTCCAAAACGTTTAATCCAAAATTTGAGCAACTGGATGATCAAAACGCGTCTTTGAAATGTCAAATCTCAAAATATGAACAAGAACTTGCAAAAGTTAAACAGAATATGGTGTCATATTTGATTTACTCAAACAGACTCGTGATGAAGCATCAAACAAACTTGATCATTATCTTGCACACACTAAAGAAGTCATGAATTTTCTGGAAACCTTCGCTCGAAAATCAAGATTTGGTGCACACTATCATTAAGTTAAGAGATGTTAGGAAAGTATGAACATGTTCACCTAGCATCATTAAGAAAATTGCACATATAACACTTAGCAAACGTGAACCCGAATGCCTCTTGACAAAACACAAGATACTAATTTGCTTCCCTCTCTTGATACAAGAATAGTTGCCTCTTTCCAAACGTCCGCACTTCACGACCTAGGAGCAATACAAGGAAAAATAGGAAGTTGCGACCTAAGAAAAGAACAATAAAGAATCTCAAGTGAAGAACACCCTAGGACTTTGAATAAGACTCAAGTTGCACCCACTTTAGATATTGCGTCGACAAATGTAATGGAAAAAGTGTTGTAACGAATGCTAAACCTTTAAGTACTTACGATATTAAGTCCAAGCTTCTTGTGTTATATGTTGTAAAAGTATGCTTTCGATTGTCATGATAAATGTGTTGCTAAAGCTATCTTGTCTCGTTTACGGAATCCTAAGACCGGAATACCTCTAGGCCCACTAATGCTTCTAAGTCCGTGCTTGGTAAACCGCCTCTTTAGATTCTATAAAACATTGATGTCCCCGTAGCTCGATATCACCTCCAGGAATGTAGTACCACCTAGTGCATTCACTAAGACTAAAGCTAAGACTAGTTGGAGATGGCGAAATGGATACATAATACACTAGGATTTAAATGGATGCCTAAAATCATTGATGTGTGTATTTCGACTATAATCGCTTTGGAACCCTCTAACTCTTGGGTTCCACATCTACTTCTATTCCATCCGTGTCGCCCGCGTAATGCAGTGATACAGATCATCCTTTGATTGTTGATAGCGGATGTTCCCGACACATGACGAGCAATATTAAATTGTTATCAAACTTTATTGCAAAGTTCATTGGCAATCGTCCGATCGGAACGATCACTTGCAGCCTATCATGGGCTACGAAGATTATATCATTGGCAATATCAAAATTAGCGGGGTTTATTATGTGGAAGGCCTCGGTCACAATCTCTTTTCGATCGGTCAATTACGTGATGGAGATTTGGAAGTTGCTTTTCGGGAGAAAACTTGTTTCATTCGTGATCTACAAGGAAACGATCTTATGTCTTGCTCTCGCAATTTTAGTCTCATACACAATCTCAATGCAAGACATGTTTGCTTCATCTCCCATCCGCTCACTTTCAAAGGCAACATCAACAAAATCACGCTATGGCACCGTCGCCTCACATTTAAACTTTTAAACCATCACCAACCTTGCTCGGCACAAACTTGTTGAAGGTCTCCCGAGATTCCGTATTCTAAAGATCACCTTTGCTCAGCTTGTTGAACAAGGGAAAAGCACTCGTGCTCATTTTCCTTCAAAGGTGGAACACGCAAGTTCTCAAAGATGTGCTTCATCTTCTTCACATGGATTTGTCGAAACAAATACGTTAGTGCCCGATGCGTGCGTGCAAACGATTAATGGAAAACGCTACATCTTGGTAATTGTCGATGACTACTTACGATGGACTTGGGTCTACTTTCTTCAAGAAAGATCAAGCTCCAAAGATGATGATCGCTAACTTATGCTAGATAATATTTGGGGTGACCGAAACTTCACTATGGAATTTTCTAATTCTAACAATCTCCCCAAGGGAGGTCACCCATGATTTACAATTGGAATCCTAGCATTCTTTCTTTGTCTTTGTTCTTGAGCTCGTAGACTTGAATTCTTCAATTTCGCAATCTTTGTGCTTAGCGGTGACACTTCATAGTCCGTATATTTGTACTTTAGTGGAGGCCTTTAATTGATCCACATCATTGATGATCTTGAGCTTTCATTGAGATCATCGACCACGTGAAATCTCTGGATCACCCTTTATTGTGTTGCCATCATGTGAAGTTGTGACTTTCGGACCGTCATGCTCACACTTTTGAATCATGACATCTTTCCATCGTAGTAGCGGAGCCTTCTCGGTTCATGATATTTGCGCAATGACGAAGCATAGTATGAAATATCGAGCCATGTTATGTAGATATGCACCAGTCATGATTTCTTCAAATTAAGTGTGGATCTTTGTGAGCATGCGACTTTGGATTGACCGCTCAATTCGATCGGTACCGCAACCGTCAAATGTACCGCAAACAACGATTAGTAATAAAACAAGCGAAGTGTCTTTGATCACTTTCGTCGAATTGAGGTACACGCCCACGGTTCCCCGTTGATCAAGATAAGCATCACTTTGTGATCGGTAGGATTCTAAGAATCTCCTTGATAGGGTTCGCAATTGTTCTAGTTGTTCTCAAACCGAACGTCTCAAAGAAGACAACACGGAGTGAGTGAACCAATGAATTGAGATTCACCGATTGATGAAAATGATTTGAAAAACAATCGTGTATTGCTTGAAGAAAGAGTTTTGCAATACGACGAAGGTTTTATGAGAAGATCAATTTTCAATCAAAATACTTTTGTATTAGAGAATGAGTACACATTCGACGTGCTAGCGAAAAGAAGAAATTCGCACATCGAATGTTTTTCTAAAAGTATTTTCAATCGAGATACTTTTGAATTTGAAATATGAATACACATTCAATGCGCTAGAAAAGAAGATTTGCACATCGAGCGGTTTTCCAAAAGTATACGTCAATTCATTTCTGGACCAAGGTTGATTCAAGATTGAATCGCCCCATCGCTTTCTATCCGGTTGTCACAAGCTTGATCTTCACGAGAAGATCTCACATGTCACCCACCAAGAGCTTGTTTGATGTTGGCTCTAGAGGATTTCCATCTTCATCGTGAATACTTTTACATATCACTCGGATGTTACGGCAATACCACAAGGATAATGCGTAGGACTCAAGATATATTCTTACTTTCCACATTGTGTGAAACAACAAGTCTTCAAGAATAGTGTCCTAATGAGATATTGTGGATGATCTCTTGGCTCTAGACTCGGTTGTGCATATTTGGTTCTGTCTTGGGAGACTAGGAGAGGGTCTCCTTCTTCAATATCAACAATCTCTAAGAGAAAGTCGATAGATTATGTCGGTTCCCGTGAGAATGAAACAAGCCCTTTAAGAGGAACTTGAGTGGTTTGGGAAGTTGTAGTGCGATCGTCATCGGGTCCATGACGTCTTGTCTTCAATACCGGTGTTACCTTAGTAACCACCGAGCATATGTATTGAACCAGATTCCATGCCCTAAGGTTGAATAATTGGAGGGCTATTTCTTTTCACCCTTTTCTCATTTCATTTCTTTTTCATTCTTCAACCCCTTCGCTTACCGAGACTTCATAACTAGAACCTTGTTGGGTTTATTCCAAGATTAGCTCGCCTCGATCCGCACTCTTCCCATTTCTCATTTTCTCCTTTTTTCATCATACCTAAGGACTCTACACTATCTAGTGGATTGTCTCACGGTAGATCCCTCCGGTTACAGCGGATCGTGGGAACAAATACCTAACCTAACCATCCTTATAACACCATGCATAAAGTAAATTTGGTCGGTCTTTTGGTATTGTTCATTCCTTCTGAAACCAATTGAAAATCATTTGGAAAACCAATCAAGGTACTTGTGATACGAGATCAAAGCATTTTGTACCTTAATAGTTTTGATCATTTAGAAAACCTCCCCCTCAACATGTGCATTTGATTTAGAAATTGTTTAGCACAAGGAGGCAAGAGGACTTTGAAATATTTCATTTGATCACAATTTTCATACTGAAAAGCCATTTGATTTTCTTGGTAAAATTCTCCCCTCAATATGTGCATAGGATATTTGAAATCATTTTATCACATAGGCAAGAGTTCTTTGAAGCACATCCACGATCACAAAAGCCATTAAAAACCATTTGAAAACTCAATCAAGGTACTTTATGTTAAAACATAAAAGCTTTTGTACCTCGATAGTTTATTTTCCTTTAAAATGCTCCCCTCAATATGTGCTTCAAGATTCGAAGCGTTTAGCACATATGAAAGCGACTGCACAATTGAATCAAAGCGATCACCTTTATCAAATTTCATTATAAAATCACAAATTCTCCCCGATCAAAATATAAAACCCTTTGAGATTTTGGATCCCAAGTGATTTAATAAGGTTTAGAAAACATGGGAGAGAATGTGGCCTGGTTTAAATACTCATCATGTTTTTGGATAAATCCTCCTCCTCAACATGTGCATTATGTATATTAAAATCGTTTGGCACATGGAGGCAGGAGTGCCTATACAGGACTAAAACCAATTCCATTTAAACAGATAAGAGATTTAAATCACGATCTTTCCCGCGATCAAAATTTCAAACCATTTGAGATTTGTGATCCCAATAGATTTAAATCATTTAGAAAATTTTGGGAAAGGCGTGGCAAGATTTGATTTTGAAAAATGACGAGATAAGGACCATTTTAAGACATTAAAGATTGTTAGTGTCGGTATGATTGTTTTAAGAGATCTTTTAGTAAAATAAAACAATTTCACAATCAAACAAGAACGAGAAAAATTTCATTTTGACGGATCTTTGAGTTCTAAAGAAAAAATCATACCATGACATAACATTAAATCTTTAGATCACCACATTTTAACGTACAAAGCCGGAACTTTTATGAAGAAATATTGTTTGAAAATATTTTAAATTAAATCACTCTCCCTCAATCCATGATCAATAATTGAGTGACTTATGTTTTGATAAAATGAAGTCCGGTGATTTCCAAAATTTAGTTTAATTTATTTTCAAAACAATACTTTCCATTTTCAAAACAATTTAATCAAAGTTTTAGAAAAAATGGTATCATCACTACTTATCCCCTTGCGGAGATCGTTAGGTGGTTGAGAAGCTTCCGTTGTTCTTTGTAGGGCTTGGAAAGCGTCTGCGACGCAGTGAGACTTCTTCTTACGTTGCATTTTGAATGCCAACCGAGGTCAAATTAAGCTCCGTTTCTTCAATCACTTAGAAGAAAACCATCTGGCGATGCAATGAGACCTCTTACGTTGCATTTATGCCAACTTTCCACGAAGTCCAATTAAGCTCCGTTTCTTCATTTGTCAACCCAAGATATAGTTACCTTTCCTTTCGGCATCCAATCATCTTCAATTGTGGGATCCGGATGGGAACATTCTTTTATACCAATATACACACGTTAGTGAACACACATACAAATATATGGTGGTCGACATCACCCAAACAACAATCGACTAATAAAAGTCAATGCAACATATCAATCGGATCATATAAATGTATGTGAATAATGTGTTCATCAAACTCTAATCATCTAATCCTAGCAATCATATCCTAGGCACCTAGTCCTTCAACATAGGTTAACATCATTTTAATTAAGCATATTAGGATAATTAAGAAAGCCGGTTAGATGATGTAGATTTGAAAACATTATCCCCAAATCCATGACTCATTTTATGAAAAGTTTAAAAGCGTGAAGTCATTGATTGAGTTTTCAATTTTACAAAAACTACGAATCGATTGTTTTAAAAAGCAACTCATTTTCCACCATTTTGAACACAACAAATATTTTTACGAAGAATTATAGGCGGAAAAACATTTGTGTAGGGCAATGATCCTTGACATACTTTCCTCATTTTGTTTTAGGATAAGTGCACGAAATTTGTGAAAACGTTTTAGCGTAGCACTTTCCTTCCTTTTAAGAGCGGGTTGCTATCCGAAATGATAGCAAGCCATCATTAAAGCCCGGTTACGATCAAAATAATCGCAAACCATAGTTTAAGCCGGGTTACGATGCCTCAATAATCGTAAGCCATTGTTTTGAAGAGCGGGTTACGATCAATTAATCAGAAGCCATAGTATGTGACATGTTTTGGAAACAGAATATTTACACCTCCTGCTCGAACTTCATCTAAAGTCCCGTGCCATTATTGAATGACATTTCTAAGACCGTAGATGTTATCGATACCAGAAGACATGTCTTGATAAAACAATATTTTTGGTATTTTTAAGTTTTATGATTTTTATGGATTTTTGAAGGTTTTATATTTTTCTATTTCGTTTTTTTTTGTTGGTTTTATATTTTTGTATTTTGCTTTTTGAATAAATATATACAAGGATAGAGTAGATGATATAGTTAAAGAGGATGATGATACGAGTACCGAGATAAGGATATCGAGCAGCACGTCGTAGAAGATAGAATTCATCATCTCTTAAACATCCACCACCAAAGCTTCCAAGGGCTCTTGAATTGAAAGAAATAGAACCATCGAAAAGTGAGACTTTGGCGACTTCCCCAAACCGAAAATCCTTTAGTTGAGCGTATTGAAGCTCTATTTCAAGCTTGCCTTAGCGGTGCACAAAGAAGCACACCATTATCATAAATCCATTGCTCCTTTCAAGAATAATCACCGTGATTCTTCGTTCGAGGTTATATCATCAACAAAAACAACAACGTATCATCCCACATAAATAACTCTTCTCAAATTTCATTACCACCGAAGTCCAAGCAATGCATCCCCAGCGAGTTGTCAAGAGAACACTTCCCCAGTAGATGAATTGATGCGATCGGTCTCTTAGACTAGAGCTCACGAACCCGAATACATACCGAAGACAAAGAAACTTATACCATCAAGTAGCGATTAAGTCCAATAGCCAAAGAATAACCCGATGTATACTTTTCTCTCCCCACAAGAAAGTGTATGAAGCTCAAGAACCCGGTACCGAATGCCCAAAGAGAGAATAACCGATAACATTGAAGAAGCGGGCGAATCATCGATTATCTCTGCGGAGGACTATCTCTGCGGATCTTCAACTCCGAATAAGTGATTATATCTACGAATCACCGATTAAGCCCTCAAGTAAAAGCAATTTGAGCATCCCCAATGTACACAATCTCTCTCCCGATGATTGTGATAACATCAAAATCATCACACACTTGTACCTCTTTCATCTTCGAAACTAACTCTTCCATCTCTTCTCCCACATAGTTGGAATAAGAACACTAAACGCCTTAATGAGTAAAACCTTGAGTTTCTCTGCGGTCATGACATTTGTCTTCCGGGATATCTTTACTTAGAAGTATTAAGTTCATCAAGTTTACTCACGTTTGATCGTGTCTCCTTCCCCTTTTGGTTTTGACACTTGTAATTAGCAACACTTTGAAAGCCCAACTACAAGAAATGCATTGAGAAGAACCTTAGAAGTCTTTGTGAGAATCAACTTCTTTGAAGAATATGAGCAAGTCTAATTGGGGATTAAATTAGACATATCACTCTCTCCCATTAGTGCTCTCCCTAAACCGAACAATCTGTTTGATAAATGCCATGAATTAAGAAGAAGTCTTTAGATCGTTAAATGCAACTCGTCTTTAGTCTTCTAACATGTAGCGAGAATATGTAGAACCGATCGTAGACTCGACCTTCTTCAAGATTGTCCGTTGGGGAATAGAAAATTAGCATCTTCAACTCACCAAAAACAAGAACATCACCAAAAGCATCCCAATCAACTTACATCTTGCAAATCCCTTAACTAAAATCCTCCCAATCAAACAAGAACGAAAGATGTTCATCAAGGAAATCGACAATCGGGCCGCAACGAACACACGAAATGGTAATACCAAGCAAACAATCACATCAAACAAGAACAAAAGGTTGTTCGGAATCATCATCTTGATGTGCACGTGAAGCATTAACCGGAAGCACTTTGTCAATAAACTCATATCGACTTGTGAAGATGTCAACTAACGGCTCATAGAAGAAACTCCATGTAACGATGACCCGATAAGAAGAAGATCGATTCTTACATGAGTTTGGAGCCGTTTGACCATTTATTCTCGAAATCAATCAACCATGCGGTAATTTCACACTTCTTCTCCCCTCAAGAATTGCATCGGAGTTGCCATTCTTGATTAAATAAGTGAAAGTCATCGAATGTTCTATTCACACTTCTCTCTCGCAAAATTAGCATGATGTCGCCATCGTCATTATAGTTGAGAAAGTGGAATCGAGAAAACAATCAACGATAGCCGGTTCACTTGATGGTAGGCGCATGGAAAAATATGAAGCATGTTGATGAGAATGGTCATAATAAGAAGATTTCTCTTCTTGAAGATAAAGCGCCTTGCGCACGTACACCTTTCTTTTCTTAAGCTGAACGAGGCATGAACTGTTGTGTTCATACGTCATAGAAGATTTCTCTTCTTTTGAAGATAAAGCGCCTTGAAGCGTACACTTTTCTTTTCTTTAGAGTACGAGGCACGAGGCGGTGTGAGCAGGGCGTCATAATCTCTCTTTTCATCTTCTCTTGGCAAAACATGTAATCAACCCCATTATCATTCGAGAAGCTCTTTGTCGTGACGGTGATGGAGAAAACACGATATTGATGAATTTGACCACAAGTAAACTAACCCGAACTCGTGACTTAAACTTGCACATATGTAACAAAGAGCGGTGCCGAGAATTCATGCTCCATTGAATCTCTTAAGTACTCTATACTCTTCAACCAACCAACCATCAAGTAATAGGCGTACTTTACCTCTTGAAATCCACAATTGAATGTGACCTTTGAGCACTACAAGCGTAACTCCTTAAAGTGATAGTTATTTTGAGGTGGTATGAGCCCATTCCCCAGTGGTAAAGAAAAGGTAAAGACACCCAACAATAACTAGATTTTCAAGTCTTAGTTTTGATAATAAGCTCGAACAAGGATCATGAAGAATCTTCATCCAACCATCCCCGATATCTTGGTGATACTAAGTACACTTGCCGTGATAATTCACTTCAACCTCAAATAAATAATCTTGAATTAACTCGTTGTCACATCTTCTAGTTAAATGCTCAATTCTAGCCTCCTTTGGCGTTTTAAGTGAACTCGATAATGGTTTCATCCCACCATGGTTAAAAGCACATAACCCCGTAAAACCATGTAATAACCAAATTGCCATGAAGAAAACCCAAACACACACCCAATTCATGAAGTACACCTTTTATCCTTCTTTGAAGCGAAACCGTAGCATCGGCATCAAGTAAGATCCAAAATTACACTTTCTCTTCTCCAAGATGGTTCCATCATTACGGATTTTACAACTCTATGGTTTAAACCGAAATAGTTTCTTTTCGGGATTTTACAAAACCAAGAATAAACCGTAAGATAGATCCGAAATGCACTTTACTAATACCGGATGTTTCCATTGTCACGGATTTTACAAGTCTATGATTTAAACAGAAATAGGTTCTTTCATGATTTTACAAAATCAAGACAAAACCGTAAACAATGTCGACTTGAATGTGTTATGGCGACTTTGGTTTCGGTGAATATATGTTTTAGGGGAACATGCAGCGGTTCATCAACGATTCATTATCCAACATCATCAATATCATCAACCATCCCATAAACACTTTGGTAAACACATCATTCACGCATTATGTCGGCTATTGCAGTGACAACAACGAGAAGTAAACCCGATATGCCAAACTTGATCATGAAGTGAAATTCCCCAGATTTGTTACTTAAACTTGTACTAATCCTCGTGAAAAAGAAACGGTGTACCCAATGTACAAAACCTCTTGACAAATCCTCAACCGCGTGAGACACCGAAGTGATAGCTACGTTGTGGGTTAAGCGAGAAAGGAATCACAACCGTAGCTAAATAGCCAAGTCCTTATCACACTCTGTATATGCCCAAACAAGTCATCTTCGCGAAAGGGTAGAAAGAAAGAAGATGAAATAAGTAAACGCGCTCGGAAAAACCTAACTTCAAAATCCAGTGAGAAATATTGTACAAACAACCCCGAAGTCAACTTTGTACATCAAATCAAGCCGTGACGTAATATTCTTCGTGACAATGTATAAACCAAAGTACCAAATCGCATAGCCCAACAAATTTCGATGTCATTAAATCTCATCATCATTTCACATAATTAAATCTCATCATCGAATCTCTTTTATAACCAAGTCTCATAAAATCAATATCCATTATAAGGTAAAAGCCAATTAACTACGGTGCGATTCACCTTTGCTCGAATACACTCACAAATTCACTAATATCATATTGAACCGCCCAATTATATACCAACACCCTGGATCCATGACGGTTGTTGCACGGCCCATGTTCAAGCACGGATCCAACCTAGGACATGCCCTAATCACACGGGTATAAAACACCCACAAAATCACATCTAACCCTAAAAATTCTCACCAAAATCCGCCTCTCTCTTTTACCACAAAAACACCAACCCTAATCACATTCATATCAAAGAAACCGCCCCTTTAATCCCTAATATTTCTCCAAATATTAACCACTTCCCATACAATCGTTTCATCAAACTCCGATCAAACCCAACATAACTCTCCAAAGAAAATGATACGCTTCTCTCAACTTACTCTTCCAAAAATTAAATCTTAATGATACTCCCCATTTAAATCCAGTGAAGCCATACAACAATCATTAAGCTTGCCACAGGGTTGGTTTGAGCTCGCCACAGGGATGGCTTGAGTAGAGACTTAGTACGACATAATCACAGGGATGGTTTTGAGACTGAGAGATGGCACACGAGTACAGGTAGGTTATGTGACTGTTTTTTTGTTTTTAATCACACCAACGAATCACAATAGGATGTTAACCCTCAAAATGGTTTTCATTTAATTATTTGATTCGTATAATATCAAGAGTCGTCATTTGATCAATGATGTGAGATTATTTCGTGAGTATGGACTCTTGGAAGTCTAGATAATTTCCTTTTGGAAAACCACGAAATATGAGGCTGAGATCAAATATTATGAACAATATTTATTTTGATTGGATATTAATCAAGAAAAATCAGTGAAGATTGTTTTTAGAGGGTATGGTCGGATGTATACTTTGCATCTCGAATTTATCAACGAAACCCCTAAACCAAATCTGAGATTGTGTCGATATGATTAGATGAAATAAATCTGAGATTGATTAGTTCACTCATTTATGTTTTGAGTTTTGGTTGAGTTGAATAGATGATGTAGGAAGAGTTAGGCTATTAGATGTTGATGTTGGTTATGTTTGGATCTATTGAGACAACTTAGAATCAATCGTTTTCTTTGGTCTTGTATATCCGGCATTGAAATGGAGTGATGATGTGAGTCGAAATCAAGTCTGAAATAGGTATATGGTTTTGTTGTCAAGTCTTCTCATTCTTCATCCTTTACATTAAGTTGCATCAGTCAAAGGGTCACAAAGACCAAGTCGCTATGACTAAGTCGCTATGACTAAGTCGCTATGACCAAGTCGCTATGACTAAGTCGCTAGACCAAGTCGCTATGACTAAGTCGCTAGACCAAGTCGCTATGACTAAGTCGCTACGACTAAGTCGCTATGACTAAGTCGCTACGACTAAGTCGCTAGACCAAGTCGCTACGACTAAGTCGCTAGACCAAGTCGCTGTCGCTAGACCAAGTCGCTACGACTTGTAAAGACAAGTCGCTACATCAAGTTTATAAACACAACTCGCTACTTGTTGAATAACAAGTTGCTACATTTGTCCAAGTCGCTAGGTTTTGTGTCAAGTCGCTATTTGGATATTTGATTTTTTCCGATGAGCTTTCCGACCAAATTCCGACCATATTCATGAAAACCCAGAAACTGCATATGAAACTCTAGTTTGCCCAGTTTGACAAAGAACAAAAGTAACCATATGACCATATTAGACCTCATGAATCTCTCCTAATGACCACAAAAATATGCATAACAAGACTGATATGACCATATTCTTAACAAGACTGATATGACCAACGAAAAGGACAAATACTTTGTTAAAACCAGTTTTCACCACAGTTATATAAGAAACAATTTTCTGACCATCAAGAAGTACCAAATCAGTTATAACAAGAAAAGGAACAAGAAAAATATTTCCGACCATAAAAAGTGAAAAAAAAACAGTTTTACACATGAGATTCGAACCACAATAAATCAATAAACACAATAACCTTGGCTCTGGTATCAATTGTAGGATCGTAATATTTATGTGTTTGATGATTCGGGTGGTCTTGGATGATGGAAATACATGATTGCCATAGTTAGAGAGTTAGTAGAGAGAGAGAGGGTGTTCTTGCTAGAGGTTTACAAAAAGTATGGAATATTAGATTGAATGAGAAGCACCACCCTTCCATGGATGGAAGGGGTATTTATAGTTACATGAAATCGACCTCTATCGGCTGTGGATCGGGCATACGGTGGGTAAAGACCCGTCCTTCCTCTCTGGTGTTGCTCTAAACTAAACTACGCTACAAACTTACTAATAAACTGCTAAATAACGTAACTGACGACAAATCTACGAGCTAACTTATGCTAGATAATATTTGGGGTGACCGAAACTTCACTATGGAATTTTCTAATTCCTAACATCTACAACCATAAACCAAATCTCAAACACTTTCATGTATTTGGATCTCTTTGCTATCCGAATAATGATCGTGATGACTTTGGAAAGCTCAAAGCCAAAGCTGATATTGGAGTCTTTATTGGATACTGTGAGAATTCTAAAGGTTACCGGATGCGGAATCGTCATACAAATTAGGTTATGGAAGCGATTCATGCAAATTTCGATGAGCTTCTTGAAATGGCTTCGAGCATAACGACTTGGAACCCGGTCACAACCGTTTAAACTTCCCTCAAACCCCATCATCGGTGAACCAAGCCCCAACTTACTCGTCAACAAATGGAAAAGCTATTTGCTCCATTTGTTTAGTGATGACATTGATGAGCGTGCTCGGTGTATCCAATGTTTCACCGCTCAACCCGATCATATTCAATACCGATACACTGCTACAACAACTCTTTGAAGAAGCACCACCGATTGACTCTACAAAAACAGTTGAACAAGCGCATCCAACGACGGCGAACCGGTGATGATGTTCTAAATGAAGTACCCCACCGCAGATTTTGATCCAAATGTTCTTTAACCTTGTTTGCTAATGAAATTGCGCACACGATGTTGCGGAATCATCTACAAGCCATTTGAATCCTCAAAATCTACACAATGTATACCAACATCAACCTCTACACATCGTTGGACAAAGACCATCCTCTAGTGAATATTATTGGTAACCCGAATCAACGATCGTTACAAGATAACGTCTTCACACGATGGTGAACAACTGCATTTATGCACTCACCGTTCGCCAATCTTAGCCTAAAAACATTAAAGACGCAATGACAAAGACAACCGGATTGAGTCCATGCAAGAAGAACTCAACCAATTCAAATGTCTTGAAGTATGGGAGGCGGTTGAAAGACCAGCAGGGTCTACGTCATTGGTCTCAAATGGATTTGGAAGAACAAATTAGATCTTTGAAGGAACGCAATAAGAAAAAAGTCACGTCACGGTGGCTAAGGGTTATAGACGAGGAAGAGGTATTGACTTTGAAGAATCATTCGCTCCGGTTGCTCGTCTTGAGGTCGCTCGGATCTTTCTCGTTCGCGGCTCATATGAATATAACGGTCTTTCGGATGGGCGTCAAAGCTGTGTTTCGAATGGTCAACCGAAAGAAATGGTTTATGTCACCAGGCGGAAGGATTCGTTGATCCCGAGTTCGAACCATGTCTACAAACCCGAACAAAGCTCTGTATGGTCTCAAACAAGCTCCTCGGGCGTGGTACGATAAGTTATCATCTTTCCTCATTGCCAATAATTTTACCAAAGGTTGGGTCGACCCAACTCTTTTCTTACAATATCACGGGGC